>QEPC01002150.1:1425921-1489848 GCA_003113815.1 Sphenodon punctatus | reverse complement strand
GATTGGGGGGTACATGGGGTGAGTGTTGGCACATGGGGAAGTGGGGGGTACATTGGGGTGAGTGTGGGTACATGGGGGAGGGGGGATCTGGGGGTACATGAGGGGCAAGTGTGGGCACACGGCAGGAGAGGGAGTGGGGGTGAGTTAGAGTAGGGGGGATGGGAGCCAAGGCTCTGCTCCTGGGTTCCCTGGGAGGGAAGTGGGGGGATAGTGGGGGAGCAGGGGGATGCATAGGTGGGAGCGAGGACTCCTGGGTTCCCTGGTAGAGGAGTTGGGGGCTAGTGGGTTAGAGCAGGGGGATGCTCGAGGGAACTCAGGAGGCTTGGCTCCCACCTGGATGGGTGGGTGGGAGCCAGGACTCCTGGGTTCCCTGGGAAAGGACTGGAGGGCTAGTGGGTTAGAGCAGGGTGGGGCTGGGAGTCAGGGCTCCTGGGTTCCCTGGGAGGGGAGTGGGGGGCTAGTGGGTTAGATCAGGGGGATGCATAGATGGGAACCAGGACTCCTGGGTTCCCTGGGAGGGAAGTTGGGGGCTAGTGGGTTAGAGCAGGAGCCTGGGGGGGCTGGGAGCCAGGACTCCTGGGTTCACTGGGAGGGGAGTGGGGCTAGTGGGTTAGAGCAGGGGATTCTGGGAGCCAGGGCTCCTGGGTTCTCGGGGAGAGGAGTGGGAACTAGTGGGTTAGTGCAGGGAGTGCTGGTGGGAGCCAGGGCTCCTGGGTACTCAGGGAGAGGAGTGGGGGCTAGTGGATTAGTGCAGGGGGGACTGTGTGTGGTAAAATGGAGGTTTGGAAATCATGAGAGAGCTGTCACTGCAAGCCATGAGATTTCAGTGGTGTTCAAAATGCTGGAAATGGGATGTGTGTGTTAAAGCACCTCAGTCACTCAGGCTGTGACTGGGGTGCTTTACAAGGATGGGTCCCTGTGTTTTGGTTTTATAAAGTATTTATTTTAAGGTTGATGTGGATGTAGACTGTATTTTCTTCCATCCGATATTAACCCTGGGAACTCCTTGCTGCTGTGTTTTGCCAGTGTTTTGCCAGCGTTTTGGGTGTTTCCCTGTGTTTTGAGTTTATAAATTATTTATTTTAAGCTTGATGTGCATGTAGACTGTGTTTTCTTCCATCTGATGTTAACTCTGGGAAGTCCTTGCTGCTGGGTTATGCCAGCGTTTTGGGTGTTATGCCAGTGTTTTGGGTGTTTCCCTGTATTTTGGGTTTACAAATTATTTATTTTAAGCTTTATGTGCATGTAGACTGTTTTCTTCCATCCAATGTTAACCCTGGGAATTCCTTGCTGTTGTGTTTTGCCAGTGTTTGGGGTGTTTCCCTGTGTTTGGGGTTTATAAATTATTTATTTTAAGCTTGATGTGCATGTAGACTGTGTTTTCTTCCATCCGATGTTAACTCTGGAAACTCCTTGCTGCTGGGTTATGCCAGTGTTTTGGGTGTTTCCCTGTGTTTTGGGTTTACAAATTATTTATTTTAAGCTTGATATGCATGTAAACTGTGTTTTCTTTCATCCGATGTTAACCCTGGGAACTCCTTGCTGATATTTTTTGCCAGTGTTTTGCCAGCATTTTGGGTGTTTCCCTGTGTTTTGGGTTTATAAATTATTTATTTTAAGCTTGATGTGCATGTAGACTTTGTTTTCTTCCATCCGATGTTAAGCCGGGGAACTCCTTGCTGCTGGGTTATTCCATGCCACTGGCCTACCGTTCCTCTAGCTCCACCTACCATCCCCCTGGCTCCACCTACCACCCCCCTGGCTCCACCTACTGTCCCCCTGGCTCCGCTCCTAGGCCTGCCGACCTTACTGCCCGAATGCCCCTCCAACATCAAAACCCACCAGCCGCCCATGTTCTGACCAGCTCTTTCTAAGGAACCAGGCCTCAGCTTTGGGTTGTTCATGCCTGAAGCAGAGCCTCTCAGACCACTCCTGCTTCCCCCAAGTCTCTCTCCCAGTTGAGCTTCCTGGCTCCTCTCCCGAGACCTCTCACGGGATCACCCCTTCCAATTAAGCCTTCTTTCCTGTCTTCTTAAAGGGTCAGTGTTCTCACAGACCCTCTGCCCTGCTACACAGACCAGTTTGGACAGAGTAAAAAGAAAAAATTAAAAAGTAAAATGATCATTAAATGGTAATGCGATAAATGGTAATGCAATTGACCCAGTAATCACCAGATATCAATTGATATCCAATCAGGTATTGAAAACTACAGATACAATGATATCCAGCTGGATACTAGAGATAGTATCAGTTACTCATTTCAGCTCTAGCTTTAACTCTTGACAGGTTAATTCTGACAAGCTTGAGGAAGGGCTTTGTGCTGCCTGCACTTGCATGCACCCACCAGTAAAAGTGGATCCAATAAAAGAGATATTCTGAACCACTTTATCTCTCTGTCTCTTAAATTTGGGAACACAGAAACTACCATGCCACAAGATCCCATCTCTCAGACAATCTGGGATGTGGACCAGGAGGGCTGATTCTTTGACTAAAATTCAGCAAAGTTCATCTTTAGTATTTGTTTAATTAACAGCATGTCACACTGTCTATTTAATTTAAGTACGTGCTTAGGTGCTTTGTTGAACTAGGTCCTCAGCGCTGGAGCTAGATAGAAAGATCAGAAGCACTGAACAGCTCTCTAAGTTCATAGTAGTTTATTGTGTTAGCTAGCAGATCTTTTACACCTCTGCAAGGCAGAAATGGCTTGCCACAAGCTGTGAGGTATAGAGTTCAGAGACAAACGCCCTTAATTTGCAATTCAGAGTGGATGCCAGTCTTCTAAATAACTTGAAACCTTGAAGGGAATAGCCTAGTAAACTAATAACGGCTATAAAACAATGAAATTTGGACTCCATCTCTGCTGGGATAGTGCAACAAGCTTGGGGTCACTTGGGTGGGAAAAGGCTGAACAGGTCCCTAGGGAAGGCATGTGTCTGTAATGATGTTTAAATCAATGGAATTGCCCCCTGCTCAGACACAGTTTTCACAGAGACACGCTAACACTAATAAAATGGGTGTTACATTTTATTATACATGTTACAGGGCATCCATAAAGCACCCCTGCAACCTTGCAACATGTATAATAAAATGTAACATCCATTTTATCAGTTTTAGAGTGTCTGTGTGAAACGGGTGTCTGTGTGAAAAGGGCCATACATGAGGAGGCAATGAGACACACAGGGTGCCTCTACAAATTATGTAAACCATATGGGAAATAAAACCTGTGATACTTAGTACAGCACCAACCTGTGATGGAGCAACAGGAACAAACATTCATGCTGCCTAAGCCATGTTTATGCGGTCACACTATTGATTCTGATCAACAGGAGGAGCTCAGCAGGTGGCAGCATAAACAGGTGAAGCCCGAAAGCCCCACTGGTGAAACTGACAAGTCAAAGTTCTGTGATGCAAGGCAAAGCTACCCACCGGTGAAACTGACATAACAAAGCCCTTCTGGGAGGAAGTGGGGGAGAAGTTCACTTTATGTCATGTTTTCAGATGCTCCTTGCATCTCCTGATCAGTTTCTCGGATGTGTTCTGGGTAGTATACAGTCGCCAAACCCGTGTTCCCTCTATGGCCTGCTTCTGGATTTGCTTGAACAAATGACGTTTTTGCCCCTGTCATAGGTGGCTGGAACAGTGCCTAGAATAAATCTAGACACCCCCAGAAAGAATTCAACAAAAGTAGCTTTTGATTGGGAAGGACAAATGGCAATTTCTAGTGCATTAAAGTTGTAGTTCTTCTGAGCCAAAGCCTGTGGAAGTCAATGAAAGAGCTTCCCTTATGTAATGCCTAGTGCATAAGAGGTACTCATGTCTCAGACTTCCTGTCTCTTCCCCCACAATGCACATCACCTTCTCTGGGATATTAACAGCACCTGGGGAGGGGATGAGGATAGGGAGTATATGCTGTGGAACCCCCCCAAGACATTACCAAATAGGAAGGGCAGGAGGGCCTACCCCTATGACTCTCCTGGTTGCATCCCTTCCCTAAAAGAGTGGCCTGATTCTGATTTCTGGAGATGCCTACAACCTCCGTACATTTTTTGTGCTTTTAAACCATTCTCAAGAGACTTCCTGTGGATAAAACAACAGAGTTGTGTGTTCCACCTTGTGCTCTTAATAATTGAGATTTTAAAGACTTAGTGAAATAGAAAATGCATCTAAATAGCACAAGCATGACTAATGTGAGGTAGTTAGAAAGGTGATAGATTGCTCTACCTGTGGTGCTAAATTTGGAGACTATTGCCTGGAACTAACACTTGTTATCTGTAAAGGTACCTTGGCACTGGGAATTGGTGGAAGAGCAATATCAATGGGCAATGCCAAATGTTATTAAGACAAATAAAGCAGAGCACTATGTCCACAGTCTGAAGCTAAACCATCCAGACAGCAGAAACAAGTCATTCCCAGTGATGAGCAGAGAAGTTCAGATATTGAAGGGGTCAGTTTATGTCAGCTGGCAAGTTTTGATTGGCTGGCAGGGCAAAATAAAAGAGGCTGCAGCCATTTCCCATTCTTTTTGGTGAATTTGGCTGTGTGCTACAGAGCCAGATCTGTAAGTTATCGGCTGGGGGGAGGGGTGCCTATCTTGTCCCTGACTCTGACCTGACCTGGTATGATTTGGGCTTGTTCTGTCCATACTGTAAAGTGTAACTGTACATTCTTCTACTGTTGTTCTGCCTGATGCTTGGTTGGCACCATGAGGCCAGACCAGAGGGATCTCTCTGAGTGGCTCCACTTTCCTTGCCTGGTCTGTTCAAGTTACCAATGCCATGTCTATTTTAAAAAATAAGAAGGTGCCCCTGGATGAGGGTGTCTGAATGTCTGGTTTCTTAATCGTGTCTTCTGGGCTGACTGGCTTTTGGTGGGCTTTTTTTCTCCACGCGGTTGCACACTGTTTTGTGGGGTTGTGTGTGTGTTGTCTTCTTTCTTTTTTTACCAAGGCTGTAGCTGCTGCATGACACAGCAGAGACTAATTCCAAAGTGTAAGTTAACTGTAACTTCTACTGTTCAGCCAACTGCTTGGCATGATGAGCTTGGAACCATGGCAGCTCCACCCCTTGAGTTATGGGGTTTACATTAGGATCACTTGTATTTGTTTTCTTAGCTCCAGTTGGCCCTAAATCCCTTCCTAGTTTCATGAGCGATACATTCCTAGTTTTCTCTTCCATAATATGTGTAAGGATTTTAAATTGGGCAAATATGTATTTCAGAGTCTGAACAATTAACAACGTTTGATCTGCCAGTTGGTTTAATGGTGAACCACCAGACTTTCTTTCTTTCTTTCTTTCTTTCTTTAACAGATTTTTATTCTGCTATCCCCACCTCAGTGGCTCAGAGCGGCTAACGAAACCATAAAAACAATAGGGATGGGCGAACAGATTGTGGTTTGGGTT
Organism: Sphenodon punctatus; assembly: GCA_003113815.1. Classification (NCBI taxonomy): domain Eukaryota; kingdom Metazoa; phylum Chordata; class Lepidosauria; order Sphenodontia; family Sphenodontidae; genus Sphenodon; species Sphenodon punctatus. The sequence continues at coordinate 1,484,449 of QEPC01002150.1, read as the reverse complement.
TGGCCATTTGGTTCGGCTGCGTTCGTTTCAGCCGTTCCGTTCGGCTGTTCGGTTCAGTTGCGTTTGTTTCGTCCGTTCCATTCGGCTATTCGGTTGCGTTCGGTTCATCCGTTCGGTTCGGCAGTTTGGCTAGTTCGCCGAGTTCAGGCTCAGCTATTCAGTTTGGCCGTTCGGTTAGGCTGTTCGGCTGTTTGGGAAATGTTGTTATGGGTGTTTTTATATGGGTTTTTTTGGTTTTTTATTGGGTTTTCTATGATTTTCTTATGGGTTTCTTATTGGGTTTTCTATGGTTTGGGGGTTTTTATATGGGTTTTTTTATGTAATATTATATCTATCTATCTAAACTAAATCTAACTGCTATTAACTATTCTAAATGCTATGAACTAAATGGATTATCTAATAAGTACACAGCCCTACTCCTACGAACACTAAAACTAAATCACTAACGCTATCTCTATCACTAAGCTAACTCCTACAACTCTCTTATATCTATCTAATCTATCTATCTATCTATCTTTCCCCCCATCCCATATCCATATATATATATATATGTAGATATATGGATATATATATATATATCCTTATATCCATATATATGGAGATATATGGATATATGGATATATATACATCCCATATATATGGGATGGGGGGGAATCACAAACATAAGAGGAGTCTGTAGTGAAATACATACATACTCAATGAAATGCATAACACAAGGTTTCAGTTTAAGGTTTAAGTTTCATTTCAGTACAAAACTGAAATGAAACTTAAAGCAATCTAAAAATCCTACTCAACAGCTACTGTTCAGGAACAGTGACTAGATCAGAAGGTGTTGGGAAGGGGGGAGGCAGATAATTAGTTTCGTTTCTTGCAAGCCTCTCCACCCCTGGTGCCTGGAAGTCTGCTCCTCAGTGGCTAACTACACCTCCCTGTCATGTTTGACCTTCCAGTGAACCTTTTTTTGCCACCCGAACTCACCCCAACGGGATCTGAACTGACCGAACTGTTTGGCCATTTTGACGTTTGGGGTTCAGTTTGTTTGGTATGTTCGCGTTCGGGTTCATGTTCGGTTCAGTCGTACGAACAGGCCGAATTTGGGCTGAACTCCGAACTTCCAAACTGTGTTCGCCCATCCCTAAAAAACAACAATATAAAAACACTTGAACAATTTAAAACATTATAAAAACACCCTCCCCCAAACCCTACACCTCACCCCCACCCCCAACCCTACCCCTCATCCCTACCCACTCCACCCTCCCCCTTGCCAAATGCCTGACAGAACAGCCATGTTTTACAGTTCTTCCGGAAGGCCTAAAAGTCCGGGGCCAAACACGCCCCCACAGGGGGGGGGAGTTCCACAGGCGTGGTGCAGCAACTGAGAACGCCTTGCTCTGTTTGGCCCCCTGAGACACCCAGGGAACCTCCAACAGCGTGCCCCCAGCCAACCACAGGGGCTGATCCAGAACCCGGGGAGTGAGATGGTCCCATAGGTAAACAGGGCCCAGACAATGTAGGGCTTTATAGGTTAAGACCAACACTTTGAATTGGGACCAGAAGACTATTGGCAGCCAGTGCAGAGACCGGAGCACCAGTGTAATATGCTCCCGGCAGCCCAGTTCCACCAGGAGCCGGGCCATCGCAGTCTGCACCAGCTGCAGTTTCTGAGTCATCATTAAAGGTAGCCCCACGTAGAGCGCATTGCAGTAGTCTAATCAAGAGGTAATAAAAGCATGGATGATCTTGGCCTGGTCTGGAACTGAAACCAGCGGTTGAAGTCACTGCACCAGATGTAACTGGTGGAAGGCGCTCCTCACCACAGCCTCCACCTGGACATCCAGGCGGAGCTGCGCATTGAGGAGCACCACCAACTTCTGCACCTGGGATGTCAATCGATGCAGTCATCACCTCCATCCACCTACCCACTAGCATCACCTCCATCTTGTCAGGATTCAGTCACAGTTGGTTATCCCTCATTCAATCCCCCACAGCCATCAGACAGTGGGTAAACACCAAGACAGCCGGGCCTGGGTCAGTGGAAAATGAGAGATACAGTTGGGTGTCATCTGCATACTGATGACACCGCACCCCGAACTCTCTGATCACTGCACCGAGCAGCTGCATATATACGTTGAACAGGAGAGGGGACAAAACCAAACCCTGCAGGACCCCACACAAGAGGTCTTGGTAAGATGAAAAATAATCACTGAGTACCACCTGCTGAGTTCTCCCAGTCAGGAATGAGCGGAACCGCTCAAGAACAGTCCCGGCCACCCCTGCACTGTCCAGCAGGTGCATCACCAACATCTCGTGGTCAACAGTTATAGGCTTCAATTGTCTGAGTAGAAGAGTGGATACCAACACTTACATTGTCCTCCTGATTCTTATTTGAAAGTACCACACCAACCAAACCCTCAGTGCTTACTTCTTTAGAAGGGAGCAAAGTAGGTAGATTTCTGATTTGATAACCTCATAGTTAAAACAGCCTCAGTATCAGGTTCCAAAAGCGAGAAAGAGCTACTGAAAGGGATACGCGCACTCAATGGGTCATCCTCCTGAGAATCCATTCCCATAGGTTTAGATCTTAGTACATAGTCATCGAGCTTTCTCTGTTTGACCAGAGGGGAGCTCTGTTCTCCCTCCCAGCTAGACCTTTTCAATTTTTAAGGCATCTTTAAATACACACCCAATTATTTGATACAAACAGAATAAATATAAACAAGCACAAAGGCCATATACCATAAAACATAAAAATTAAAATAAACTGAAACCCCCATAGGCCTAAAATAACACAGTAGTCAAAATAAATATACAAATGACCATATAGTCTCAGTCCCGTCTTCTTTCCTGGCTGCAAGCAAGAGCCATCATCACTGCCACCACTGATGAGGAGGGTGTTGAGAAGGAGAAGGTACAATCAGGTGGGCCCAATTAGCTCCTCCCCACAGCCCCCAAATAGCAAGCAGTCACCACCATGGCACCATGAGCTCCCTCCACCAACACTGCTTTCCTCTCCTTCCCACACCACAAATAAGACTGCTGAATTGTAGCCCCTTATATATTGTATGGAGGAGAAAGGAGAGGGGGAGGGGAAGGAGGAAGGGCTTCATGTGCACCCTGATTGGCTAGGCAATTAAGTGGGTTAGGAGGCAGGAAGGGCTGGATTATTTATTCATTTATTTATTTATATATATACCGCCTTCCCCTGCCCAATGGCAGCCTGGGTCAGTGTACAAATCAAATATAAAAATATAAAACACATAGGTCCTTTTCACACAGACACGCTAACACTGATAAAATGGGTATTACATTTTATTATACATGTTGCAGGGCACCCATAGAGCACACCTTCAGCCCTGCAACATGTATAATAAAATGTAGCATTCATTTTATCAGTGATAGAGTGTCAGTGTGAAAAGGGCCATAATAAAAATTACATTAAATCCTTAATAAAAAGAGGTCCAGACCCAATATACTTACAAAAACAACAAACAAAAACAAAAAACCTCACTGGCTACTCATCCCCCTCACCAAACACCTGCCAAAATAGCCAGGTCTTGCATTTTCTATGGAAGGAAGGGAGATCCAGAGAGAGGTGAATCTCCACCAGGAGGGAATTCCATAGCCTTGGTGCGGTCACCTAGAACACCCACTCAAAAGTGGCCACCCGGGGGACCTCCAAGCGGGCATCCACGGCTGATTACAGTGGTCGATTCAGGACATGAGAGATGAAGTGGTCCTGCAGGTAAGTGGGGCCCAAGCTGTATAGGGTTGTAAAGGTAATAACCAACACCTTGAATTGGACCTGGAAGACTATAGGCAGTCAGTGCAGAGATTGGACCACTGGTGTTATGTGCTCCTGGCAACTCGTCCCTGTCAGGAGGCGAGCCGACACATCATCAGGGGTCATCATCAGGGGTAGTCCCACATAGAGTGCATTGCAGTAGTCTAATCTCGAGGTGATAATGCATGGATAATGGTGGCAAGATCAGATCCTGAGATATATGGTCAAAGGCATCTGACCAGATGTAATTTACCGAATGCACTCCTCGCCACAGGTGCCACCTGATTGTCCAGGTGGAGCTGTGAACTGGGGAGTCCAAGATCCTGAACCTGAGGCACCAAGGAGGGACGCACCCCATTAATGATGAGAGCCTCCACTCCCTCATTCTTACCTACCAATATCCCCTCCATCTTGTTGGAATTCAGCTTCAGATGGCTCGTTCTCATCCAATCATCCACCACAGTCAGGCACCGGGTAAACACAGAGACTGCCAGGCCTGGGTCAAATACTACTACTACTACTACTAATTATTATTTATTATTTATTATTTATTATTTATTATTTATTATTATTATTATTATTTTATTTATTAGCATTTCTATAGCACCAGCGATGTACCTGGCACTTTACAAATAATGAGATAAACACGGTCCCTGCCTGAGACAGAATAGATCCCTGCTGGACTCCACACGTGAGGGCCTGGGGGGAAGATGTACAATCCTCAATAGCACACACTGAGATCTCCTGACCAGGAATGAGTGGAAACATTCAAGAACAGTGCCACCCTCCCTGGCACAGTCTTGCAGGCGGATCACCAATATCTCATGATCTGCCATGACAAACACAGGTGATAGATCTAACAAAATCAGAAGAGTGGATTGACCCTGATCCAACTCTCGACACAAATCATCGACCAAGGCCGCAAGTGCAGTCTTGGTGTCACACCCCAGCTGAAAGCCAGACTGCAAGGGATCAAGGAAACGGATGCGTTCCCATTGTCCCTGGAGCTGCTGGGCCACTGCCCGCTCAATAAAGTTCCGTAAAAAGGGAATGTTAGAGACTGGTCGATAGCTGGCAAGGGTGTCAATGTCAAGATATGTGCTATTGTGCACCCTGATTGGCTAGGCAATTCAATGGCTGCAGCTGCTTCACATGGCAACACCTGCTGAGTTGGCGCCGGATAATTCCAAGTTTCCATGTTCGGAAGTTCCAAAGATTTCCAAGGTCCAGAATTACGTTTCCAAATCGTGGAACTTTGTAAACAGTACCAAAAGGCCACTGGGTACCTGGGCCAATTGCCCAGAACTTTTAGGGATGGGCAAATGAGGTTCAGAAGTTCAGAGTTTGGACCAAACTCGACCAGTACTATTCGGTACAACCATGTTAATTTGCACAAGTGCCCATTTACAGTACTTATGTGCAAGGTCATCTCTTGAATGAAGTACAAAGTTCTCCTGTGCAAGGCCCCTTCTTCATTTACCAGACCCCTTTCTGACAGCTTACAAAAGGGATAATCAAGCTACCTCAATCAACTCCTCTCCTTGTGCATTTCTCCTCTTTTGGGCATGCTCCCTTATATAGCCCGGCTGCTTCTAGCCCAACAAGGTTCACAAGCCCAGAGGTGTCGCTCTCAAATGGGCTGAGTGACAGGCAGCTGACAGCATAAGGGAATTCCTGCAGCAGCTTTCCCTGCAGTCCATCACAGTGGACATCAAAGTAGGGGCAGAAGGAAACGAGGAAACTATGGCAGATTTTTTTCTAAAACTAGAGAAAGCACAATAAAGGGGTAAAGAAAACCAGCTTGGCTGGCTGTATCGAAAGAAAACAGCAATACCAAAAGATAACCCCTGCAGCTCTTTTCTGTTTACAGAATAATGTTTTTCCTTAACTCAGTTTTCTGTCAATGGAATATGCTAATAGGCAGCCCTGATGTCTGGTTTCAGAGGTGCTGCAATGCACAAACTACATATCCCAAGATTTCAAGAGGGCTTGGGGACACTTGCAGCTTCTCAGCATCTAAGCTCTTTTCTCCATCCACTAAGAAGGTACAGGCAAGCCTCCACAGGCAATTAGAGCTGACCAGTCAATCAGACAAATTTGACACCCTGTCAAGGGTGGCAGCTTCTTGAGAGGCAGCAATGAGCATCTGCACAACTCTCAGAGCATACCAGGGAGCTCGCTGCGGACAGTATAGGTGCATCAGAGCAAACCCATTAGGGTTCTCCTCGATGCGCAGCTCCACCTGGATGTCCAGGTGGAGGCTGTGATGAGGAGTGCCTTTCACCAGTTACATCTGGTTCGGCAGCCTCAGCTGCTGGTTTCAGCTCCGGATCTGGCCACGATCATCCATGTTTTTATCACCTCTCGGTTAGACTACTGTAATGCGCTCTATGTGGGGCTACCTATGGTGACATCCCGGAAGCTGCAGTTGGTGCAGAATGCGGCAGCCGGGCTCCTGGTGGGGCTGGGCCGCCGAGAGCACATTACACCAGTGATCCGATCTCTGCACTGGCTGCCAATAGTCTTCCGGGTCCGATTCAGAGTGTTGGTTTTGACCTATAAAGCCTTACACAGTCTGGGCCCTGCCTATTTGCGAGATCGCCTCACTCCTCGGGTTCTGGACCGGCCCCTGCAGTCATCTGGGGGCGCCCTGTTGGAGGTCCCTTGGGTTTCCCAGGGGGGCACACAGGATGGGGTGTTCTTGGTGGCAACGCCATGCCTGTGGAACTCCCTCCTGGTGGGGGCCCATCTGGCCCCAGACCTGCTGGGTTTCCATAGGAACTATAAGACCTGGCTGTTCTGTCAGGCATTTGGCAAGGGAGAAGGGTGAGGGTGGTGGGTGGTGGGTGTTAAGGGGTTTTTTTCTCCCCATTTTTATTGTTTGTTTTTGCTACTTAATGTTTTTATATATTTTATATTGTATTTTTATTGATTGATTTGTTAGCCGCCCCAGGCTGCCTGTGGCAGGAGGGGCAGGGTATACATTTAAAAAATAAATAAAATAAATAAACCCTGGCCTGGTGACCCTTGCATGCCCCAAGAGCATATTGCATAGTGCAAGGAGCACTGAGACTGGAACATCCAGGACATGGGCAGACATCTGGGACAGGACAGGGAGTCAGGTCTGGAGCCATGATCAGGGTATGAAGTGAAGCAAGGCTGGGGGTTGAGGTAGAAAGGCTGTGATAGGGATCAGGGTAAGGCTGGGGGAGCTAGGGCAATTGCAAGGCTGGAGAAGCAAGGGCAAGACTGGGAGGAGCAGCATATAGGCCATTGTACCAGCCAGATTCTTGCTGCTGGCAGATAAAGGATGCTTTCAAATGAGCAAATCAATCGGGGAGGGGGGCCCATGGCCACCGTGTGTCTCTGCCATGGAGCACCCACACATGTGGAAGGTGTGGGGAGCGAATCAAATGGGCAGCTCCAAGCATGGCTACCACAACCACAGAAGCAGCCTCTGCACATTTGGCTTGCCCCGCACGACTCACTCTGGATTTCCTGGCATGACTCTGTGAGTGGCTGAGTGTGGGTGCTCTGTCGCTTACGGGAGTGTGCATTCAGCTGCTCCACCTTCAGACAGGCAGTTAGATCCATTGCTTATAGGTGGCCATGAGGGGTGACATCTCCTTTAAAAACACCCAAACTTATATGCTGGTAGGCAGCAAACCTAAAAGCTGGAGGGCATGCGATAAGACTCAGAGAATAGGAGCATATCAGGAGACTAGGGAGGGGGTATTACCTGACCCACATGGGAAAGGGCATATATGGCATCTCTAGCGCCCAAGCCGTGGTTGTGGTGAACTAGTTACTGCCCTGGAACTCCAGGGACGCTGGTTTGAGACCCAGTTCCTACCATGTAGGCCTCTCCTCTGGAGCAGAGTAGTCTGAATGATGCTTGGAGATGGTGCAAATGCCCAGTCAGCACATTTTCAGTCATGTGTCTGTGTATGTGTGCAGGCATTGATATAAACTAGGCATTTTATGGCATATGCAGGCACAGGATAGGATTTGATCTTACTTTGGTATTTGCATGTGATTTAACTTGGGCATTTGATTGCATGCAATGTGACTTAGAGGAAAGGAGGTGTGACCAGGACATTCCTCTATTAACTTTTCTTTGTTCATGTGGGTCATTCTGTCAGGTTCTACCATCTTGCTAATCTAACCCTACTCCCATGAAACAAAACTAAAATTAACTAAATAAATACATAAACACTTGCTGTTCTGTGAACTCTGACCAGTTGCACACTTTCTCACATGTGTCTTGCACTGAACACTGATACCAACTTGAATTTTAGTTGAATTTTAATGTAGTGTTTTAATCTATTTTTACTAGTGTATTTTTGACTTTGTGTTTTTATTGTTAACTGCCTCGAGCTGCTGGGAGCAGAAGAGGCAGGATAAAAATATTTTAATAAATAAATAAATAAATTTCAGATTCACTGCCTTTGGCTTGCCACTGTGACTGGGATTTTGGGGTTCTCCTCTCTTTAGCAGTTTCCCAATGCACCGCTGGACTAGGCATGACTCAACCAAGCCTGAGTGCATTTGGAGGCTGTGTAATATTATTTTTTTTAAAGGCATATGGTGGGTGGAGAAAGGGGATTGGGGTGGTTTGGGGGTGGAAGGGTGTGAGAGGGGTTGGGTGTGGAGAATTGGGAGGTACTATTGGGTGGGTTTTTCAGAGGGTTGTGGGTTAGGGTTTTTGTATTAGTTTGAATGTTTTTATGGTTTGTAAGCTGCCCTGAGCCTCTGGGAAGGGCAGAATATAAATTTAAATTAAATAAATAAAGCTAAATAAATTACCCTGCTTACAGCAACCACTGAGCACCACTCTCCCCAGAGTGTGCCAGGCAGTAAGGGGTTAATTCTTTGTTACCTGTATTTCAGGGCTCCACAGTAGGGGTGGGAAGTTCCGATCATCCGGTATCTGATACTGCTGGTATTTTGGTGTACCAGCAGTATCGGATTACTCCGGTATTTGGGGGTACCGGTACCGGATCTTTTTTACATTGCGATCATTGAAATGAATGGCCACAATGTAAGAAAAGAAACAAAAAAAACCCCAAACACTTTCCCTCCCCAGTCCAGGCTGTGCGGGTGGAAGGGGGGGACACCCCCCCACCCACCCTGCCCAGCCTGGAATTTTTTAAAACATTTTTTTCCCCTAGTGCAGGCTCTGGGCCACTGCCGGTGACACAGAGCCTGCACCAGCAGGTAGGTACTGTGGTACTAGGGTGATCCCTGGGGTGGGGGGTGGTTTAACACACACCTCACCCCAGGATCATCCTACCTCCCCACTCAGGGATTGCCTACCTTTGGCACTCTGGGCGGCGGTGGCGGTCTGGGGGCTTCAGCGCTGGCTCTGGCTGCCGGCTTCAGTGCTTTCTAGGCCTTCCGGGGAACTTCTGGGTTTCCCCAGAAGGCCTAGAAAACACTGAAGCCGGCAGCCACAGCCAGCGCTGAAGCCGCCGGACCACCGCCGCTGCCGCCGCCACCCGAAGCGCAAAAGGTAGGCGATCCCTGGGTGGGGAGGTAGGTTGATCCCTGGGGTGGGGTGTGTGTTAAACCACCCCCCATCCCAGGGATCACCCTAGTAACTGCTGGTGCAGGCTCCGGGTTGCCAGTGGTGGCCCGGAGCCCGCACTAGTAGGGACTTAGGGTAAAAATTTTTTTTTTAAAAATCGAGGCTGGGCAGGGTGGGTGGGGTGTGCCCCCCTTTCACCCGCACAGTCTGGGAGGGGGAGGGGGGAGGTACTTTTTTTCCCCCATTGATTTCAATGGGGACAGTTCCCCATTGAAATCAATGCAATAAATCCAGCACCGGTAATCCGGTTTTAATCCGGTAATCCGTTTTTTTGTAAACCGGTAACCAGTAAAACCGGTAGCCGGTATTTGGCCTGATGTCCCACCCCTACTCCACAGTCATCAGAAAATATTGGGGTAAGCTCATCTTGGCGGCAAACCAAGAATTCCCCCTGTCAGTACTCTGTGCCAGTAACCACACAGAGACACGCTTCCTAATGAGAACACTTTGTATAAGAATTAAGACAGAAAATATTGATTCAGGGTAAATAAAGAAGGTGCATACAAATGAAATCAAAACCATATGCAGTGCTAGCTTAATTGATCAGGTTCACTGTCTGCTATTTACCTATATCCTGTTCCAGAGGACTAAAGACTTGTTTGATGTTCACAGAGAGGCACACGTCTTCTTAGTTATTTATTTATTTCATTTATCAAACTTATTACCCTGCCTCTCCTGCCAGAGGCAGCCCGGGTGGCTTACAAGAATAAAAACATATAAAATTCACATAGGGACCTGCAGACAACAGAAACAACAAAATAAAACAGTAAATAAAAGAGGAGCGTCACGTCCCTCATAATTAACATCTCACACATAAATAAAAAACACCCCACCCCATCCCCCTAAACAACCCACCCTCACACCTCCCCCTTGCCAAAGGCCTGGCAGAACATCCAAGTCTTACATTGGCACCGAAACGAAGGAAGATCCGGTGCCACCTTGACCTCCACTGGGAAGGAATTCCACAGCCGTGGAGTGGCCACTGAGAACGCCCTTTCCATGGTAGCCCCCCTAAATACTCAGGGGACCTCAAGGAGGGCACTCCCAAATGACTGCAGGGGCCTGGAGTGAGGCAGTACCACAGAGAGGTAGGGCCCAAGCCATGTTGGGCTTTATAGGTAAGAATAGGTAATCTTAGTTGGGAACTGTGAGCACTTTCTCATGTTACATAGAAGAGGAGGGGAAACTTCCATGATCGCAATTTCGGCTCTGTTCTTGCAGGAATTGGTGCACGTAGAATGCGATATTCCGATTTTATACCATGAGAACACACGTTCTTGTAAGAGCTACTGCAACTGAGACTTTGGGGTTCTCCTCTCTTTTGCATGCTTGAGTGTTCTGGTCATGCGTGATCAGAGTATTAAATCAGAATAGCACATTCTCATGTGAGCTAATTCCCACGATAACCAAGTCACGATTGCAAATGTGGAAGTTTCCCTCCTATGTAACGTGTGTAAGCAACCTGTGTTCTTCATATATTGATGTTGTCAATAGTTTCTTCTCATGTCCTAAGCACACCTTTTAACTCTTCAAGTTGCCTTGTTTTTAGTTTTTGATTAACTCTCATTGTCTGTCATTTAGCTATTGTATAGCCTTAACCTAAGCACAAATAGATAGCCGCTATCACCTGTGTGGACTGACTGTCCTGGGTCTTGAGGTTTTACAATGCTAATTTCCTGGCTCAGCTATCTTGACCAAACTCCCCATACAATATGTTATACAAATGATGGGTAATACTAGGGCTGAAACGATTATTCAAAAAATTATTTCAAGAAATCTCATGCGAACTAGACTCAACATCTGGCTGGGATCTTGACACCTAGTTTGAGTTCTCAGTGAAATATTGAGCCTGGCTCCCTGCTTCCGCACCAACCATATGTTTGGTGAGGGGAGGAACACACTGACCTGGCTTTGCAAGGGGCTGCCATGGCCTGGTGAGCTGGGACCCCAGGGGCTGCCTGCAGACAGCTGCTTGCAGCTGTGCAAGGAGCCATTCTGACTAGAACTGAGTAGCCCTTTGCAAAGCTGGCTTCCTGAGGAGCTGCCCTGGCCAATGGGGGTGGAGAGACCTGCTCATCCTGTTTGTACATCCATAACCAATCAAGGCACCATGAAATGTTGGGATTTATGCAATTGCTTTGGGATGGGTGAGGCACATTCTGCCCTTTTAAGCTGGCAATGGAGTACTTTAGGGTACACACATGGAAAAGAATCATGTGCTGTGCAGAAAATAACAGTTCCCATCATGACAGGATGGGTTCGATCTATTATCAGAGGCCTTGGCTGGAGGAGCAGAGGCAGAGAGCCATACAGTAAAATGCTGATCTAAACAACCATAGACCTGACTCTAAATGAGCTAACAGAACATGGGCCGCAAGAGGAAAACATGGATTTCAGAGCTTCAGTCCACACTGTCCTGTAAATGAAACCATTCCATAGCCTTAAAACAGGCTTTACATAAACAGGTGCACCAGGAGTGCAGATCCACCTCCACCCATCGCCTGTGGTGTTTCCATGGGTGGACAACCATCCCCACACTCACTGCCACACTGTTCACATGGATGCACTCCCCCCCACCACACACCCGCCCACACACCCAGCAGGGGGACGTCCATGCAAAAATGGCCATTGAGTACAACTGTCTACATCTACTAACTTGATATAATAATATAGAAGGAGGATGGGGAGCACAAAACAACCAGGGCCAATCCTAAAAGATGTCTTGTCGCTGTGTCATCCTAGATTAGATCTAGGGGACAACCTCTGGGCTGAAGGAGGAAGCTCAGCCTCCATGGCCAATTAATTCCCAAGTTCTCTGCTGAGATTCCCAGCCAGAGGCTGTCTAGTGCCACTTGTGATAGCAGTTTCAGAAGATGGATCTCTGTTTTGAAAAAAACCTGAACTCTCACTAAATCAAGAAACATAATTATATGGTAACTAGTAACTAGACTGTTAAAAAGTCAGCACCAACAAGTGGCTCTGAATTTTCATAAAGATTTTGTCTCTCATTTACCCAAGTCCCCTCCGCGTTCGCCGGGGAAGGGGTTTGGCTGCACCCCCCTCTCCTTCGTAACAAGGAAGGCGAGGAGTGAAGAAATGGCTGCTGGAGGGTGGCGGGGAAGTCGTGGTTGCCAGGCAACTCTCAACCGAAGGCGCCCAGGACTCTCGCGAGAGTCAGGATTCCCGGGCGCCATTTTAGCCTCCCTGCTCATGCACCTAATTCAGCCAGGCGCGGAGCAGGGAGAAGGACTTGCTGCAAGGCGGTGCAGCTGGGATCAGACCGCATGCCTTTCAGCGCAGGTTTCTTGGAGGCGGGGTGCGAGCAGGGCAGGTTTGCCCCCTCCCACACACAGAGTGCTTCCCCCTCTGGGCTGATCAGGAGTGGGGCCTTGTTGGCAGTAAGGAGCGGCCCCCAAAGGGCGCCCAGACTTTCTCTCCCTCCTCCCTCCCCTTGGGGCCATGGTGGTGAGAATTTGGGGACACCCCCCTGAGCCTGACTCCGGGGGGGATTCACTCGGTGGGTATTTATGGAAGGGTTTGCCCCTGAGGGGCCTGAGGAGTGGCCCCCAAATGGCACATGGAGCCCCCCCCTCAAGCCAAAGGCAGAGGAAGATTAAGGGCTTTCGCAAGAGGGAAGGATTCACCCTTTGGGGCTTGTGGAGCAGCCCCCACAAAAAAGGACATGTGGATCCCCCCCAGGGACCTAGGTGGGGTAATAATTGGGGCTGGCACAAGAGGGTGCACCTGGTGGGTGTATAGGCCTTGCATAGGGTCTAACTTTGGGGGACCTCCGCCCAGAGGGCCTGGAAGCCCTTCCCCACAAAAGGGGGCATAAATTCCTGGTTACCTAGGCTTAACAAAGGGGGTTATCCCAGGGGACTTGAGGAGGCCCGGGCACAGTCACAGGGTCTCATCCCCCCGTTCAGTACATTGGCTAGGCCCTCTCCCACCAGCATGGTAACAGCGGAGGTGGCACTGAGCTGGTAGTGCCCCACTGGTGCTAGCCTTATCACCAGGGGGGGACATAGGGAGAAAGCGTGTTTAGTCATGGGCGAGTGAGTGGAAGTATGGCCCCCCACAAGCGCAAGGGCCAAGGGAAAGCTCCAGCAAAAGGGCCTTCGAAGGCCCCCTCTAAAGGAGCAAAAGCCAAAGGGAAACAGCAGGAAGGGGCCATGCAGGAGGCTGTCCTCCAAACCTTGCAGGCCCAGTTAGCGGGATATCAAGCCTGCATAGAGGAGCTGGAGGGCGCTCATGGGGAAGTGACCGAGAGCAGGAGGCGCGATGTAGGTCAGCCCGGGCAGGTCGCTATGAGGGGTGAGGTAGTGGGGAACACCACCCCAGGCTATGAGGAGGGCCTACATCACCAGGGATGTGGGCAGCATCGGGCCCTGCCTTTTTGCTATAGGGATGAAGAACCAGGACCCAGCAGAAGAAGAGAGGAAAGTACACCCAACTACCATGCACAAATAGAGGCACTCCAGGAAGGGATGCAGGTGCTGACTGAGAGCCTGGAAGCTGCCCAGCGCAGGCAGCAGGGGCCGGTGGGCTCCAGCGGTTGCCCAAGACCCCGGTACGAACCTGAGGCTACTGAAGGTGAGCAGGTGGATGACGGTTGGTGGGAAGGGGACAGTGATCATTGGGGGGTGGGGTCCTGCAGGAGCCAAGATGAAGAAGGCCTACCACTAGCATGTGCGTACATGGAACAGGGAAGGAGCCATTGATTTCCCTGTGGGGAATGGGGGGGTCAAAATGGGGGGCGGGTTGCACACAGACAGGCTGGGGGGATGCGGGCACTGCTCAGCCCACAGGTACAAGGCGGCGGCCCAGGTGTGGGGGGATGATCAGTGTTGCACAGGTCAGACCGCGCGGTGCTGTGGCCATAGGGATGAGCCCCGCCCCCTGTCAGGGGGGTACACAGACGTGTCGGCTCTGCTAGGGGAACATTTTCCCCTATCTCTCTGCACTTATCGCCCTCCATACTCCAGCCCGTGCACTTTGCTCCTTCTCTGTCCCTTCTTTCACCCTTCCACACCTTCCCTGCTCCCCTAAGCGCCTTCGTCCCTTCTCACTTGTTGCCCCCCATGCCTGGAACTCCCTCCCTGTCCACATCAGCCTTGCCCCCTCCCTTCATACCTTCAAATCTTTCCTTAAAACTCATCTCTTTCACTCTGCTCTGTCTGACTCTTTATCCTGCTGAGCCACTATTTCCTATACCTATGGTCTGTTTATCCTTATCCTTGCCGCATGGACCTGCCTGCTGTCATTCTCATCGTAACCAAGCCAAGTACATGCACTTGAGACCTCGCATCTTCATGAATGTTAGACCCCTTGTCCTCTCCCTTTGTTCCCCTTCCTATGTCTCTTCCCCAGCTCCTGTCTCTCAGATTGTAAGCCCTAGGGGCAGGGACCGTGTCTATTTTATTACTTTGTAAAGCGCCAGGTACACTGATTGTGCTATATAAATGTTTGTTAATAATAATAATAATAATAATAATAATAATATTCTCCAAGCCACTAAAGAGAAGATCTGGAGTGGTGAATATGTTGACATATTTGCCCTCCTTTTTAGTGATCCCATACCAGATTCCCAATGATAAGGAAGAGAGGAAAGAAAAGGAGAAGTTCAAAAGACCTAAGGCCAAGTGCACCTGGTCCAACTGGACAGCTGCCTACACTATTTATATGGGGGTGACACTGGTCAGGTTCCAGAACGTGGTCTGGAGATGATCAAGTACTCGAATATTGTGCCTTTGATACAGGTGGACCAGGTGCTTGGCTGTGCTATGATGAATCCTTCCGGCGTAAGGCAGCCAACAACCCATGCCTGCGTTGGGATCTCCATGCCCACAAAATCTGGCTGGAGTGCTCCAGGTATGTCCTGTGATCTGATAGCGGCCATGTGCTCTCCCACGCAGGGGGTATGCAGCAAATTGAAGGGGGACAGAGAGGCAGACCACGGCAGCCATCAGAAGGGTCTACATTTTGGGATTTTAATGATGGGGACAGGTGTTTTGGGGCCCAATGTAAATTTAAGCATGTGTGGATGCAGTGTGCGGGCGACCATGCTGCCTCCACATGTAATAGGTTCAGGCAGTATGGAGCTAGGAGCAGGGGGCGGGCTGGCAACAAGCAGGCCCCTGCCAGCCAAGGGAGTGCCAGCCAACCAGTGGGGAAGGATGCTAACCCCAGTATGGCATGAAGCCTTATGGCTGGCATCCCGGGATTACCCCGACCATGTGACTGATGATTATGTTGTCGATAAATTTAGGATGGGTTTTAGGATCCTGACGGAAGGCCCTTGTTGGGCGCAAAAAAATTGAAATCAGTGATGGGAAATGAGCAACCAGTTGGGCGCAAAAAATTTGAAATCAGTGATGGGAAATTAGCAACTAGTCCAGCAGAAGATTGATAAGGTTAAGGAAGGTAGGATCCAGGGCCCTTTTGACGAGTTGCCTATTCCCACTCTGCGGATATCCCCCCTGGGCATAATGCCAAAAAAGATCCTGGGGGAGTATCACATGATTCACCACTTGTCCCACCCCAATGGGGAGTCGGTGAATGATGTGATTCCTCCTGAACTCTGCTCAGTAAGGTACGCATCATTCGACTCCGCGGTTGAAATGGTGTGATCCTGCAGAAAGGGGGCCCTTCTTGCGAAGTGTGATATCAAGTCAGCATTCCAAATCCTGCCAGTGCATCCTGAAGACTTTGAGCTACTCGGCATGCAGTTCCAGGGTAAGTTTTACTTTGACAAGGCAACGTCCATGGGATGTTCCATCTCATGTGCGGCTTTCGAAAAGTTCAGCACCATTTTGGAATGGATCACGCACCAACGCGCAGGGCGGAGCTTGATCACGCATTACTTAGATGATTTCCTCTTCGCAGGAAGGGCTGGGACCTCAGAATGCATGCTCGGAATGCGCACATTCCAGGAAGTAGCCATTGAGATGTGGGTACCGTTGGCACCAGAAAAAAATGAGGGCCCAACAACTAGGTTAACCTACCTGGGCATAGAGTTAGACACCATATGCTCTCTATCCAGATTGCAAGAGGACAAGCTCCGAGCCCTCAGAGAATTGATAGCAGTGATAATGCCATCCCCTAAGATAACGGTCAAGCAGTTGCAGTCCCTCATGGGTAGCCTTAAGTTTGCCTGCTGGGTCATCGCACCAGGGAGGGCTTTCATGTCTCGATTATATGCCCACATCAGGAGCGACCATCCCCCACATCATCATGTCCGGGTGACAAGCTTGATGCTGGAGGATTTGGCAACCTGGGAGGCCTTCCTCCAGGACTATAACAGGGTGAGTTTCTGGAAGCAGTGACTCCTTTTGGAAGAGGAGCTCCAAATACAATCTGATGCTGCAGGCGACCATGGGTTTCAGGTATACTTCAGAGGAAGATGGTGCACAGTCCCATGACTTGAGGATTGGGAAGCACAGGGGCTAACCCGCAACTTAACATTCCTGGAGTTCTTCCCTATAGTGGTGGCATTAGAGCTGTGGGACGTGGAGTTTTCCAACAGAAGGGTCCTATTCTGGTGTGATAACATGGCGGTCGTTCACGTGATCAACAAGCTGTCATCAAAATTGGAGAGGGTTACATGGCTGGTCCGGCATTTTGTACTCAAATGCTTGCGGGAAAACATTTTGTTCATGGCCAAGCACGTGCCCGGTATCGATAACGGCATAGCTGATACCCTTTCTTGATTTCAGACAGACTGTTTTCACCAACTGACACCAGATGCCATGAAGGACCCCAAGCCATTCCCGGGGGACATGTGGAGCCTTGGATTATAAACTTATATCAGGCAGTTCAGGGATCCCTTGCACCCAGAACCAGGCGGGTGTACGAAAAGGCATTCACAGAATTCCAGGAATACAGGTTAGAGAAAGTTTTGGAGCTAGGATTCCCCAACATTGAGGGGCACATGCTGCAGTTCGTGCTCCATTTCAGGCAACGAGGTTTGGCACCGGGCACGATTGGGGGAAAAATATTGGCCATTTCTTTTATGAGCCGCTTGGAAGGCCACCCCTCTCCTGATAATGGATTTTTTATGAGCCATCTGAGGGAGAGTAGGGCCCAGAGTACCCCCCAGGCAGCAGACATAAGGGCCCCCATCACCCCTCAGCTCCTTCATGCTATCAACCAGGCATTACATACCGTGTGTCACTTGGACAGCAAGGTAGTTTTTTTTACTGCCGCATTTTTCATGGCACTATTTGGGGCCTTTAGACTCAGTGAGATAATCCCCCAATCCCGGGAGGACAGTTTGGGTGCGGCCCTGCAGATCCACGGCGTGGGTTGGTGGGGAGGCACCGTCCTGTTAAACCTAAGAAGGTCAAAGACAGACCAAAGGGGAAAGGGTCAGTTAGTAAGGTTGTGCCCCTCAGATGTTGTCCGTACTTGCCCTGTGAGGCAATGAAGTCATATTTAGTGTCCCACACGAAGACGGAAGACCCGTTGTTTCTCCACAAGGATGGGACCCTGCTGACATGATATCAGTTTGGGGCAGTTTTCAACATGTGCGTTAAGGAAGCTGGCCTGGACCCAGGTTGTTACACCACACACTCCTTTCACATAGGGGCGGCATCAGTTGCCGCATGTATGGGACTACCTGCGGAGAAAATACAGCAGATAGGGAGGTGAGCGTCAGCTGCGTATCGCTTCTACATCAGGAACACTGAACTGAGAACTAGGGGATATCGGGGGATTCTGTGGCAACAGGATAACTCTGATTTCTTTTTCAGACACGTCAGCCCCGCATGGTCGGAAGGTGGTGTGGATCGTCGGTCACAGCATCGTACATTGGGCAGGGAAGATGGCCGCATGCAGCGGGTGGGGCACACAGCTGGGCTTAGGAAACAGGGCAGATATAATTTGGCTAGGTAGATTCAGAATGCTGTGGGAGCAATTGCTTCCAACGCTGACTGCAGCAACAGGGAAATTTCTGGCACCGGCGATGATTGTAATCCATTTAGGGGAAAATAACCTGTCCAGGTTTATGGGGCTGTGACTAACGAAAAGTGCAAAGGCTTAGTTGAGAAAGGTGCAGGAACAATTCTAGGGGTGCACACTGGTTTGGTCAGAAATGCTGCAGAGGAGAGTGTGGGCTAACGCCCAGCACCCGCACAGGGTGGACCGGGCCAGGAAAAGGGCAAACGGGCAAATTGGGGGCTGGCTCCAGTGAGCAGGGGGGTTTTTTATTTCTCACACGGAGATTAGGCATGACAGGGATGAGTTATACCAGAGTGATGGGGTCCATTTATCGGATGCTGGATGCAGCTAATATCTGAGAGTCCTGAAACACAGCCTAGAGAAAATCCGCAAAAGTTGAGTTTATGGCGGTGATCTAGCCAAGCAAAGCTGGCGGTTCTTGTGGTGGTAGGCTGAGTTCAGGCCAATGGTTAAAAGTTGAAGGGGTTAGTATAGCATCGGGTAGCAACATCTTCCTAAGAGATGGGGATAGGCCATACATAGCCCCATGTGGCCCACTGTATGGTCAGCCCAAGGGTGAGAAATGAACGGCCGAACCTGCTGGGTGGATCATGTACCAAACAGTAGGTTACGGTGTCCTCACCCTTGTTGTTTAACCCCCCCACCCCAGTGGGCAAAAGGGGGTAGGTGCGAACAACCCGCTCCGGCCCAGGGAACCTGGTGGTTGGGGCAGGGTGTAAGTTAAAGAAGCTGGTTAAGGTAGGGCACAGGAAGTTCCCCTTGGGCTTAACCCGAAGTCGTGAGAAGAAGGGCACCGGGCAAACAGGATAGTGCTTGGTGCATGACGGGAACCTCCTGTGGGGGCGGTTAACAGTTAGGAACAAGTGATAGATAGGACCCCAGTTCAAAGGGGGAAGTGGGAGGGCTACCCCTTCCCCCTTTTTGGCTACTAATAAAGAGTGTGGCCGTTCAAACCCACATGTGGTGTCCTTGTCTTCTTTGGGGGGTACATCGACAATGCATTGAGTTCTTTTGGCCATATGTAATACACTGAGATCTGCTAGACAAAGTTGCTGAGAGGTTATTAGAGGCTTGGGGCAAAATGAAATATATGGTCCACCCCCTCCTTCTTCCAGGGCTTCTGGAGAAAACTGCCCCTTTGGTGCCCCTGCTTTGTTGTCCACATACAAACCAATCTCTTTTCAAAATCTGGTCTTGAATTTTGGTGCTGAGTCTTTGGAAAGCTGAGCATTTTGGAAAATGTAGCTTCATGTGCTTTTGGACTACTGTCTGAGTTGAATCTGTGGTATAGGGACTTAGACTGGGCTGATGAGGGAACCTACCAGAATTAGATTCCTAAATCACCACTGAAATTCAATGGGATTCTGGAACCTCACTTCTTTGAAAATTCCAACCGTAAAATTCTGTATCCCATTCCCAGGTCCATAGAGCAAGTCAGTCCCTCACCCAACATTTTTGGAAGCACAAGGAAATTGGAATCATGCAGGGTGTATTAGATCTCCTTTGTAATTTTGGGAGAAGAGAAATGCCTCATCTTTGTTATTGTACACAGTGTGGTGGCAAATCATTTCTTTTCTATATATGTATAAATTTGGAAGACGTTTTTGCAACCTTTAAATCCTTTCTTGTCATTTCATGTTCTTACTGTTAAATTTTTTGCTATGATAATGTCATCCTAGGTTGGTAATATTTACAGCACCTAAATCGATGTTGAGGACACAGAGAATATTGAAGGATCAACTCTACTTATTTCAAATACATTTTAATATTTTGACTGCCAGATCAGAGTTCGGGAAATAACTGTGGTTGAATGATAATGAGAAGTTTAACCGTTTTATGATGGTTGAAGCTGACTTTATGAAAGTTGATAAATTTCATCTTGTAGGTTTCAATTTCTTATTCCCTACAGAGAGATGGGGAGAATACATTGATACTGCATTTCAAATTGGCTAGATCAGAAGGAACAGCAGCTAAAATCCATTACAACCCAATTACATCCATCAACTGAAGCTGTGTGCATTCATTCGTGAACATCAGCATTTAATCCATAAAGAGGAACTAATGAGAAATTTGAAAATGGAATCCACGCATCAGTAACTTTGGAGAGATTTTGTTGGGATTAATGAACTGCCAGAACATTGTCAACACAGTGAAAAACCTATTCTCTCTAGGTTTGTTTACTGACCAAAAGAAAGAGGGTTTTCCTTTTGCCTGTTCTTTGAGACATTCTACCTTGTGGTTTATTTCATTACTTTTTACACACTCTTGGCTGCAGGATGTGGAATTTTATCCACAGTGAGAATCAGATATTTGCATCGCTGCTTGTTTTTCTTTTGAGCAAACCTTTGGATGCCTACATGCTTGACTAATGACTAGCTGTGCTCCAAAGGCTCATGGCCATTTACCAGCAGATGCACCTGTAACATTATCTGCAGAGTCCTTACCTTGACGTCTACAGGAGATTAAGCAAGTGAAGCCAAACAATATTCTGTGTAGCCAAGTAGTTGACTTACACTCTAACAACTTTGGAAACTGATAGAGAAAACTTGCTGGAGTTCATTAATAAATTCAACTATTTGAGCTCTGTCTGGAAAGCACTGTACTAGCAAATGGGTCACTGGTTCTCCAGAGCTAGTGGAAGGTATTTGTCCAAAAGTTTAACTTAGTCCACACTGGAAAGTTCACAACTCAGATGTAATTAAACTGAAGAGTAATTAAAGAGATCTGACTGGGCAGTCATACATAAACAAGGCAGTAAACCATCACTCATCAAGGTCATGCAGTTAAATGACAGCACGTGCAAATGATCTTTCTGGAGGCTGCAGGGTGCAATGCTGATGATTCCTTTTCTTTATCACTTAATGGCCTAAGCCTGTAATTATAGTTTGGTTGTAGTTAAGATGCATATTAATTCCTATCTGCCTTTCAATTGAACGTAGCTCA
Organism: Sphenodon punctatus; assembly: GCA_003113815.1. NCBI lineage: Eukaryota > Metazoa > Chordata > Lepidosauria > Sphenodontia > Sphenodontidae > Sphenodon > Sphenodon punctatus. The sequence goes on along the minus strand of QEPC01002150.1, from coordinate 1,463,180 downwards.
AACACATGTAGATCTTTCTAGAGCCATCAACAAGCTCCCCTGCGGGTTGTGTTGGACTCTGAAGCTCAAATGAAACCTGAATTAAATATTCCCTATGTTCCTAATCTTTCTTCCCCTTGGTACTCAGTGCCCTAGCAAGGGTTTGTGACTTACTATATACTTTATATGATTTCTTTTTGATAGAGCTCTGTCACACACAAGGCTGAAAAAGCTTTTTTTGCTTACCAGCAACCTCATGATATTTTCCCTCAAGAATTACTCACCTCCACATTCAAGCTACTAAGCTGATCTCCAAGTAGACAGATCTGACAGGTAGCTCCTCTGAAATCCCCATTGCCCATACCTCTGCATCAGGCCTGACAGTTTTGGGCAGAGGAAAGAGGGAGTGTGGGGGAAGGGAAGGGAGAGAAACAAGTGAAAGACAAAGCAACAAAATACAATGGACAAAATGACTTGGGTAAAATTAAAGCATCAGGGAGGAGAAAGCAAAAAGTGATCTGGAAGAGAGAGCTACATTTAAAGCAGTTGATATTTCATAACAAGCCTGTGATGCAGGCTGGTGTTGTAGTTTATCCATCTGAGTGAGACAAAAAACCCTTCATTTTCAGGGGAATTTGTAAATGACCCTACTGTTTTCAGGGGGGGGTTTTCTTTTATTTATTTATTTATTTTAATTGCTGTGCTTGCAAGAGTGGTCGTCGGCCTGTTCTGTGCATGCACAGCCCTTTCACAAATGGCACCAGCAGTGTTGGCACCATTTTGAAAAAGGGCATGCATGCGCAAACAGCACGGCAGTCATTTTGTTCATGCACAGCAGTCATTTTGTTTGTTTATACTTTTATTTAATTTTAAATGAAAACAAATTTAAAAATCACAGCTGATGGTGCCATTTTGTAAAAGGGTGTGCATGTGCAGAATGGTCCTAGTGGCCATTTTTTGTAACTTATAGAAAACATTATAGATGTAACGGATATCAGTTTGTATTTTGAAGGACCTGTTCATGAAAACAATTGATAATAATAATAATAATAATAATAATAATAATAATAAAGTTTTATTTTTATAACACCCCACCATCAAATGGTGCTCAGAGTCAGTGATCATGGGACTCAGTGATCATTAGATCTCAGCTATAGGGGAAATTGACACTGCACTATATCAATTTACATCAGGGGTGGGGAACCAAGCGTGCACGGACCAAATGCAGCCTGTGGCTAGTTTTTATTTGGCCCCTTTACTGTGCCTGGATCTGGCCCATAGATCCACTTCTTACTACGCAAACATGGAAACAATGAGTTCAGGCTAAGGTAGTAAAGATGAGTACATGCTTACAAGGATAGGGGACAGATCCATGGTACAGATCCATGAACTGGACCATATTCTTTCTCTTTGGTATTCCCCAACCCCAGCTTCTATGTCATCCTCAGAGCTTGTACTAATTTTTAAAGTGGCCCCTGGGAGGGAAAGATTTCCCCACCCCTGGTTCACGCTGTTCATCTGAATGCCACCAAAATGGAATAGTTACTTTGATTTACTTAAATCAAAGTAGTTCAGTTTACACTGTTTGTCTTAATGCTAATAAGTGGATTAAATTAAATTAAATCAAAGCAGTTACGTTTGTTTACCTTTGTTTGTAGGAACATGGTCTTAGTGTGTGACCTTGAGCAAGTAACTTCAACTCCGTGGCCTGAGTCTGAAGTTCTGCAAGTCAATGGCCCCTATGAGTTATTCAGTTGATGACCTTGTGGCCTTATGAAATAGGCTTTTGGCCAAGACCATTGACTCGGTGGCTCGGTTCCTAGGCGTCCACTTCCATCCCTTCGGTACCACAGGTCCCAGTGGTTTACAGAGGACCTTCAGAGGCTGACACGGATGGGAAGGTGGTGGTTGGAGTGATGGTGGTGCCCTACCCACAATGAGCACGATCAATTGCTATATAGGAGCAGTTTGAGGACCTATGCTGTGGCTGTTCGGGCAGCAAAGAAGGGGTTCTTTGTTGCTCTTATAGAGTCTGCCAAGTCTTGTCCAGAGGAACTTTTCCAGGTGGTGAGAGGTCTGATCAGTCCAGCATGTCTCCACCTGGACCTGGAGTATTCCAGTGTCTGCTGTGACATCTTTATACAGTACTTTGTGGACAAGATTGCTCGCATTCACCACAATTCTGGCTTGACAGTTGATGCAGAGTCAGAGACAGTGGATGCCCCATCTGGTCCAATTTTGTGAGATCAGTTTCAGATGGTGGAACCCACTGATGCTGGGGGTGTGCTGGGGGTTGTTAGGGCCACCACATGTGATTTAAATTCATGCCTGTCCTGGCTGGTGAAAGCCAGCCAGGAGATGCTGTGGCCGATGCTGGCTGGGTTTGTCAAGCCTCCCTTAGGGAGGGCAGGGTGGTGGAATGTTTAAAGGAGGGTCCGTCCCCTGATGAAGAAGCCATCATTGGACACTGACTTCCATGCCAGCTATCGCCCAGTCTCTAACCTTCCATTTTTAGGGAAGGAAGGCTATTGGCCAGGCGGTGCCTCAGCAGCTTCAGTCACATCTGGACAGTATTGGGTTTCTGGATCCCTTGCAGTCTGGCTTTCACCTGAGGTATGGCACTGAGACTGTGCTTGTGGCCTTGGTCGACGACCTTCACTGGGCTATGGACCAGGGACAACAGACTCTGTTAATTTTATTAGATCTTTCTGCTGCCTTTGATATGGTTGAGCACGTGGTGTTGGTGAGTTGCTTGTGGGACCATGCAGGGGTAGGAGGAATAATTTTAGATTGGTTCCATTCCTACCTGGCTGGGACAACCCACCAGGTGGTCTTGGGGGATTGTACATCTTCCCCCAAAGACCTCATGTGTGGAGTCCCACAGGGTTCCATCTTGTTCCCCCTCCTGTTCAATGTATATATGCAGCCTCTGGGGGAGATCATGAGAGGGTTTGATGGAGTGCGGTGTCATCAATATGCTGATGACACCCAACTCCATGTCTCATTTTCATCAGACCCAGACCCAGCGATCTCAATGCTTACCCAGTTTCTGGCAGCTGTGTGGGACTGGATGAGGGTAAACCTTCTGAAGTTGAATCCTAACAAGATGGAGGTGATGTTGGTGGGTAGGGATCTGGGTGACATGGGCGTGATGGAGTCCCCCGTCATTGATGGGGTCCATCCACGATTGGTTTCCCAGGTCCATAGTCTGGGTGTGTTCTGTGATCCACAGTTTCACCTGGATCTCCAGATGGCAGCTGTGGCAAGGAGTGCTTTCTGGCAACTACATCTTGTCCAGAAGCTGCAGTCTTATGTGTCAAGTTCTGACCTTGCCACCTTCATCCATGCCTTCATTACCTCTAGGCTAGATTATTGCAATGTGCTCTACATGGGGCTGCTCAAGATGATGGTCTGGAGACTGCAGCTGGTGCAGAATGTGGCGACCCGTTTGCTTAAGGGAGTGGACTGACTGAGCACATTACACCAGTGTTCCCGGTGCTACACTCACTACCCATAGTCTACCAGACCAGATTCAAGGTTCTGGTATTGACCTATAAAGCCTTATAGGGCCTGGGCTCCACTTATTTATGAGACCACCTCACCCCTCGAGTGTTGGATCGACCCCTATGGCTGTCCAGGGGGTATATAGTTTTGGAACTACCCCAAGGTGTTGGGTAGTCACCAATGATCAAGCTTTTTTGGTGGCTGCCCCTAGGCTGTGGAATGCCCTCACAATGGGGATCTGAGTGTCATCTTCCATGGCCTCCTTCCACTGGGGTTGTTGTAAAACCTGGCTGTTCCATCTGGCTTTTGCCGAGGGAGAGGAGTAGGTTGGATTGGCGGGGGGGATAGGGGGGTTGGGATTTTTGTTCTGTTAGGATTTTTAATGTTTTATGGTTTTAACTGTTTTATTAATGTTTTTATGATGTTGTGAGCTGCCCTGAGATGCATGAGCAGGAGAGGGCAGAAATATGATTTAATCATAGAAATATGATTAAATAAATAAATAATAATCTTTAAATGGATATTGGATCAGGGACAATGTGCTTCGGTTCTTCCATTTGTACAATGGAGATAATAGCATTGTAAAGTACTGCAAACTGAAATTGGATTTGAGTTATTCAACTTAAAAGAAATTCAACTTTTCCAGCATGAGATAAGTTACATTTCCTGAAGAGTCCTTGTGTCTGAGCAAGCCTCAGTATGGTTTTGCTTCAAAGAAATCCCTGGGATTAACCTAGAACCTTAGGACGTCCACAATTTCTCACTGAGTACATGGCAAGAATTTAGTTTTTTTAAAATAACTGTACATGTGCCAATGGCCACTGGGCACATTTGTACATGTGGAAAGTGGCCACCACTCTTAAACAAAATGGTGGTGATGCTATTGCTGCCATTTTGGTTAATGGCATCAGTCATTTTCACATGTGCAAAACAGCCTCGTGGCCATTTGCGCATGCAGTGTTTTTTGTTTTAATTTTTATTTATTTATTTTAATTTCTCATACATAATTCATCTTGGGCTCAGGCAATTACCAGGAAATCAATCCCAGTGCCCAAACCTGCAAGAATTTTCGCAATGTAAAAACTAGCTGCTCATTCAGCTCTAGGTATCAACTCCATCTAGGGTCTTACTCAGAGGAAGGAAGGTCATATCAATGAGGGCAGGACAAATTGATGACCTTGTTCTTTAATGACATAACCCCACCCTTTACAGAACATTTTAGTGCCATGATGCTCAGCAGGGGGCATAGCAACCTAAGAAAAGGGGAGGTCAAAAGGCCTGTTGTCCTTTTCTGACCTAACCCCATCCCATGTGGAATTTCATGAAATCATACTGCTCTATAGGGGCAGGGCCACATTGGAAAGTGGGCAGGACAGTCTCTATGGCCTGTCCTCTTTTTGAGGCAGCCCTGCCCACCATTCCTGGAAGCCCTGATTTCTACAGGTTACTGGGGGAGAAATTGTGGCTTCCTTCGGAGCCTGGAAACGTTGGGTAAAAACCTGGAGTCTCCAAGCAAAGATTGGGGAGGTGCCAATCCTTGTGACCACTCTGTTTATGATCCTCTTTGAGGCTTGATTTTATTGCCAATACACACCACCATTCCTTACTTTCAGCTCTTCATAGCCATAGGCACTTGTGGTCTTTAACTTACCCTTTAACGTTATAGAGGGGAAGTGCCCTTGTTCCTGTTCTCTCTCTCATATCTTCATTTTCTTCATCTTCATCTTCTTGAGGCGGCCTCTTGTTTAGATTTATAGCACTTCCTGTTCCATGGCCATCAGGCCTCCTACTCCCAGGTTCCACATTCATACTCCAATTCCCATCATGCCCCTAAGCAAGAACCATTCCTAAAAGGTCTGTGGGCTACAGACCCCTTTTGGGAGTCTTCCCTAACACCAACAAACCTGAGCTATACACATCTGTCTGCATTTGCCAATGGAAATCTCTGATACTGATTGGTAGACAAGCAAGGGGCATTCAAAGAAATAAGAAGAAAATTTGAGCTGTTCCATCTAGTGGTTAGGGAAGGCAACTTTAAAACAGGACTCCTGGGTTCTATGCTCACTTGCTGTGTTACTTTGGGTAAGTTCCTTCTCCTCTTTGGGGCTTGGTTTCCCCATGGGCATGATAGGGATAATACAACTTACTTACTTCACAGGGGGTGAAAACATAAGTAGAGCCTATGTCGTGCGCGGCCCCAGTACACAGCAGTGAATTTCATTCAGCATGAGCTGCAAAGCCTAATTCCCATTTGTGATATTGCTTTGAAATCCGCTGTCAAAAGCAGTGGGTGAAAGCAAAGCATTATTCATAGACTGGGCAGCCAGGATGATGAGCAACAATAAGCATGAGAAAAAGCTTTAAAATGATGCTAGATGATGCAGTCACAAAAAAACACCACCAACAACAACAACAACAACACCACCAAGCCCAACAAAAGGCGAGGGATAAAGAGAGAGGATGGAAATGTAAACAAGGATAAATGTTTTCACAGCTGTTTTAGACAATTACATCAGGCCATTTCCAAACGCCCCCTGTGGTTTTAAGCACAGAGATTTCCTCCTTTTCTTCCCTTTATTCTTCTTTTTATATTTAACAAAATAAGCACTGAAAAAAACATCTCAAACAACTGCTGTTTTGTTCTTTTCTATATATGTGGCCACTTTGACTATCATGGAGCATTTTAATCTGCACAAGGGAATGCTGCTTGAGAGTCAAGGCAATCCTCTTTAATGTAATTTCTCCTTACTTCCTCTTCAATTGAATTCACGGGCTAGGAATTCTAAAGTGCTTGGCAAACCTAGGGAAAGGAGTAAAGATGGTAATGGTTAGGAATGAAACAAAGTTGGATCAAAAGCCCAGCCCTGTAATCTTTACTCAGTGAATGAGAGGTCTTTGCAGTCCTTTGCATTTTGTGTAAGGACTGCAAAGACAGTATGGTCCTCCAGTGAACAGCAGGTCAACTTGGGCCAGACTGTCTCAAATTCATACCTTTGCCTCCCTGGGTGACCTTGGGCAAGTCACTTTTCTTAGCTTCACATGTCTAAAATATGTCTCTGATAGAAGACCTTCCAACTATTTGGTACCTGGTGTAAATACAGTGGTGTTCCACCATCAAATTATCTTGAAAATCCCATCAATGGGACTTCCTGACAGGGGCTGTGATAAGTCCTTGCAGGAACAGATCCTTAGTGGCTTCTCACTCAGACACACCTGACCTCAGGCTAATTGGCTGGAGCATTTATAAGTCTGTGCTTGGAACTCAGACTGTTTGCCACATCAGAACTATGCAGTCTATTCCATGTCCACAGAAATGGAACAGCTTCTCCATTTCAGCTGTAGGCCAAACATTAATACCACTTGGGATTGGGAAAGGCTCCAGGAATGAGAAGGCTGCCTGAAAGTCAAGAGCACAAGCCACAAACTACGGGTGTCTTCAGACGTTACGAGATCACGGTGAACCACGGTGAATACCCACCTGTGGTCACCATGTCTCTAACGTCTGTTTGCGGTGCGCCAGATGTTGGCCATGGTGAATCCCCACATGGGGTCCGTTTGAACCACGCTTCCCAGGCTAGCTGGGGGAAGGTCCTGGGAAGCGTGGTCAAACGGACCCCGGGCCGTGACCAACGAAAAGTCATGTCTGGCCGTGCGCCATGGCCTGGGATCCCCGGCGGGATCCCGGGCCGTGGCACATTCGGCCGGCCGTGGCGGCCGCATTGGCCCCGCTGCCCGCCCGTCTCCTCGGAGGGCAGGTGGCAGGGTGCATGGAGGGGGCGGGGCCGTGCGGCCACACGTGCCGCGGGGCCCTGGCCCCTCCCATTTTCCCCGCCGGGATCCCCCCGGCACATCTGTTGTGCCGTTACGGGGTGACCCCGGTGGGGAACGAAGCCGGTGGTTCCGGTACGGGGCCAAAGGGCCCCGTATCGTCTGAAATCACCCTACAAATCAGCGGCGAAGAACCCAGCAGGGAACTTGCCTTATAGAAGGGAACCAAAAAACGGGCCATGAACTGTATGCACAGTGCTTGGTGAAGGGCTTGGCACCAGGTAATAGGCAGTACACAAAAAGGGAAACCATGGAGAAGAGCATTGCATATAGGCCACATAAAGAGCTGTTGGTTAGAGTCTTAAACAGAACCTTCCAATATGGCCCACAGTTCTGTTTTGGGGCAGCTGTTTCCTGCGTTGTGTTCCTTCCTCTCTCTGCCCATGCCTCTTCCTGTTAGTTGGCCTATAAACTAAGTGGGTTGCACACACATATGCTTTCCCATTACACACATATGAAAGCACACACATATGCTTTCCCATTTGAAAGCCAAAACAAATAGTTATTACTGGATCCACAAATGACAGCTCAGGTGTTCAACAGGTATATCTGTTTCAGCTCTAACAATATTGAAAAGTACTTTAACACCTTAGAATCAAAGCTTCACCAAACGCCAAAAGAATTTAGACTCCGAACTGCCTAACTCACTTTGGAAAATGGTTGTTAAAGTACTTTTGAAACCCTTCTCATAAAGGATTTGACTCATTGTTCATAAATATCTGTATAACAATAAAAGAACTAAATCTTGATAACTGAGACAAGATCAATAGCTTCATAACACATGAGTAGTGTCTCCATACTAGAAAGGTTCAAGGATCTTTGGAGACAGATACATTCTCAGGGTGTGATCCTTTGAACAAAAAGACTTAGTACTAGCTCTTATTAGGGGCATGAGACCTTATGATGTGACTGGGACTCACCCCTGCACTTCTAGCATCGGTTCAATCTGCTCAGAGGACTGGACTGTAGTGCTCTCACTCTTGAATTCATGAGTCTGGTGCAAAGCACCAACCACCAATTCCCACTGACTTCTGATATGCCATAAATTCTGAATGGTTAGATGTAGGGATGAAACAAGCAGCTAAACTGCTGCTCATGAGAAATTTCACCACCTTGGGAACCAGGATTGATTTCCTGACCATTTCCCAATACCAACGTGATTTCTTGGTTCTTGCAATACCGTGAGATACAATCCCAGATTTACTGACTTACTGCTTACCATTCACTGTGTCCTGTGTACTGTTCATTTACCATTTACTGCATTGCCGAGGGTCCCATTTTACTTCCAGGTGTTCATTGTACCACATTTCTGATCCAATCACTGTGAAAATAGCCCACTTAACCTCCCTCCAGTACCTGCAACCTTCACCCCAGTGCCTCCAGTCAGAATTGTTGTTCTATGTTGTTATCTTTTCTTTAACCAGTCTGCAACTGGTAAACGGGATCCCAGGAAGCAGAAAGTTGGTAAATTGAGGGGGGGAGGGGGGCACCTTGATCGAAACATTGCCAAGTACCAAGAAGTTCTTGATTCAACTGAGACAGTATCAAGCAACAGGATTTCAATGGGAATTTCTGTTTTTGCAAAATCTCATTTCAGCCCTAGTTAAATGTAGTGGCAATATCACTGAGGTCTTGAGAGATGAGTGGAGATTATTAGGCAACTCAGGAAGAACAAGTCAAGTATAGCCTGATATTTCATAGACATCCAAAACCCACTAGAGGGCGGTTCTCCAACATTTTAGCATTATCAGGAGTGCAGGGATCAAGTCGGTTCAGGATTGGGTTCAGGTTCAGAAGTAGTTCAGGCTCAGGTCCAGATTCTCAAGGCCAAGTCAGAAACCAACACACCACCAGATGACAGGATAAGTGGGCTGTGGTACTGGAGCAAATGGCCAGGCAGATGGAACAGAAGGCAGAAAGACCAGTTGAACAAACAAGCAGACAGTGCAAGTTTATTAATTGATTTATTGTTTTAATGTTCCCCAGGCACTGTTTTAATACTCTGAACTGTTTTTGATGTTTTACAATTGTTTTTATATGTATTTTATATGTATTATTATTGCTGGAAGCCGCCCCAAGCTGTTTTCAGGAGGGGCGGGGTATAAATCCAGAAAATAAAATAAATAAATAAATAAAATAAGTTCCAAGAACAGTCACAGATGCACAAAATCCAGGGCAAGCCAGATCCAAACACAAGCCAAGCCAAGCTAAATCAGGGCAGAGCCAGCCCAGGCCCAGGTAAATAGGAACCAGGTAGAAGAGAGCAGATCCAATGACAAGGAAATGATCATTTCAGAAACAAATGATCCACCTAACTTCCTGTCATTGTAACCATGCCTTATATAGAGGTAATCAGGCAGCCAGAAAGCCAGGGGCATGGAACTAGACAAAGCCAAACCTAGAGGAGCATGGCCTGACTCGCATAAGAAAAGCCCTTAACAAAATCACCAGTAGAGATGTGTACCAGGGGCCCATGTCTTTTTTGGTTTTGTTTTTTCATTTTTGTTATTTAAATATGTCATTTTCATTTTCATAAATATCAAATTGTCATTTTCGTTTTTGCTTTCATTTTCATTTTCAATTGGTTTCAATGGAAAACACATTTTTGGCTGTAACATTTTTGTTTTTCAATATGGTTGAATGAAACCTGGAGTCAGTATACCTCCCATGGAAGGCATTATGTGTACCAAATTTCAAAAATATTGGATAAAGGAATCCAATTTTAGAAGCAGTTGAATTAATTTATTTTGCAAAAATCTTCATAAACATTCTTAGGTGTAACTTCGTTGCTTCACATTTAATCTGGATGACACTTGGAAAGTTTATGCCCCTCTCTAATTTTACTATCTCTGAAAACTTTCAGAAGGATTGGATAAAGGGTCCTTGTGGTATAAGCAATTCACTTGTAAATGTATGGTCTGACTGTAACATCTTTGAAGTCCAACCAGTGTACATGAAATGTGGCAGGGATCTATATCATGCTTTCATGATAATTTCTTCCAAACATCAGAAAGATGTAAAAAAGTGTCCCTATTTTATATGCCTCCACAGCATAATCAGAGAAGGAGCCTATGCCAGGGATTCTCTTACGTGTCACTGTGGTATAAGAGTTTGTTATGCCAATTGGCAAGCAGAAATGTCATCCAAATATTCTAATTCCATGCTCTGACCATCCCAACATATCTCCCCCACTTGTTACTGGGAAGTCAGAAACATCTGTTTAGGAAAGAGCCAATAGAGATTCTCTTATGTCCTCTGTCACAGTGCTGCAGGATGTGATTGTGATGATAATTGGCCCACCTGGATGTGTAAATGATGTCTCCTGATTGCTGGGATGCTATCCCCAAAGTCCCAGCTATGTTCCTTCTATGCCCGCCTGAGGGTCACCACATATGCCCACCTCGAAGCCACTACTGATTAGTCCTGTAAAGCTAGAAGCATGCAGTAATTGGCCAGTGGATCTCTCTGTCAGTCTTTTGGGTTTAGCCACATCCTCCCTCCTACAGCCTCTCTTGCCCTGCCATACCAGGTGCCTGCCTCTGACTGGCACTGCATTTGCTGATAGTTATCTGAATAATGGTCTTCACAGGGACAACTTCAATTGATTATATAATTGGGTCACTTTATCAAATTACCCTGTAGTTTGGTATAAATGACAGGGAATGTATGTGATACATTCCTGCCAAATATCTTGTAAACAGGATGGAATATACAAATCTTACTTCTGGAAATATATTTTCAAGTTAATGTCCTATACCATCAGGACCCTTCATCCAATATTTATGAGAATTGGCAAGTGTGTTTATCCTGTGGAAGGACATGATTTTTATAGTTTTCATGAAAGTTGGATGGACAAAAAAAAAGATGTAGCTATGAATGTGTATGGAACTTTTCTTAAAATCACAAAATTCAATTGCTTCTACAATATGTTACTTTTATCAAATCATTTCATAAATTGGTACACATAATGCCCTCCATTGGGAGTACAAGCCCCAAAATTTCATCACAATTTAATAATAAATAAAAAAGGTATAGCCAGAAATATTTTTTTCCCTTTATTTAAAAAACAAAATGTCATTTTCATTTCTATTTTCATCATTATTATTATTATTTGTTATTTTTATTATTGCAATATTAATAATGAAAACAAAAATTTTCATTATCGTTATTGGAATAACAAAAATGACATGCACACCCCAAGGCTAGAGGGTGGTGGAGGTAGCACAATGGAGCCAGTCACCACAATGGCACTGATTCAAACCCGTGTTCCTTACAAACACCAGCACTAACAGTGAATAACATCACAAATCCTACTGAAGGGAATAGAACTCTCATTAGTATGAAAGGCTAATGCAAGTGCTAAACAGTGCAAGGATTACACTGTTAGTGTTACTTTAAGACAAACTTGAATTCCCATTTAAGGCTAGCACACACACTTTTGAAGCCAGAGTGGAAACTTGTGCCCAGAGCAATCAATGGGAGTTTTGATATTATTGACTTCAGGAGGGGATGTATATCCCACATTAAGGAGCTGGTTCACCCACTGCATGAGGCAGACACTGTTTCCAGGGTAGTGGCTGCTACAAAAGTCATGTGGACTCCTTGGTGTCACCCCCAAAGGCCATATCTGGGAATTCGGTTCCTCATGTATCATTTCTAATTATGCTCCTTCATTTAGTCCTGTAAGACCCCCTCTATAATGTGACACAGAATACCCAGTCAATGTTTAGCAGAAATTCAAGAATCAATGAGCATTCCCATCGGAGACACAAATTAAAATTTGTGAAAATCTGATAAAAATATAATAATGAACTTCATGAATCTATGAACAAACTACTACAATATTTGGTGTGAATTTCTAAAATAAATTTTAGTTTGAATATACATTCCAGTGTTAGTGAAAATCAAGATTAATATATTTTTATTTTTTTTACAAAATATCTGTCAGTTTCAGAATTTTCTCAAAGAGAACTTTCTGTTTTTTTTAAAGGTACATTTCCCCTTTCTCTCATTTGTCTGACATGACATAAATCTAAAGCCTTGAAACAGGTAAATATAGTAACTGCAGAAGACATATGTTCTAAATATTTTTGCCTGCTCTCCTGTGCTCACTTGCCATGTCTGGCTATTTTTCAACATGTTTGAATCTGCTGAGGCAATTCTAAGGACCCCTTCAGGCATGAAATCCTCTGTGTTAAACCTAAGATAGTAATGTTCATTTCAATCATCTAGATTATAGCTGTAGAAATGTCCTACGGTTAGATTTTTATCACCAACACACTACTATATCCATGCTTGCTTGAGGTTTAAGTCTTCTTAATATTTTTTCTTTAGAGAATGATTGGTCCAACTTATCTGCTGTTTCACTGAGATGTTTCTCATACAAATTTCACTTGATGAAACCATATAGCTGAGTCTTGCTTATATGTAATCTTCCCAATCAAGTTGTTCTAGTAGAAATACCTAGTTTGGATACCAGTAATTATGGCCAAGCTGGACAGAAAGCAACAGAACACCTGAACTATAAAAGAGAAAGTTTGAATAATAGAGGGCTATCTAGTCTAGCCCTCATCACTGAAGCAGCATTTGCTGTTACTAAATCTATCCCTGACAGAGATTTGTCCAGCTTTCTTTTAAAGTTCATTAAATTAATTTAATGTGCCATGGTTTCTGAATGGAAGTGAATGGCTAAATTCTACCTCTGGTTTGGGGTATTTGGATCCTTAAGGTTTGCAATATTATTTTTGTATTAAAAGCCCCAGTTCATGGAATCCTATTATTATGTGGAAATCTAGCCCTGATGGCTATTGAAAAAAGCTAGGGCTGCACAGAATAGTAAAATGTTTATTCACAAGTATTGCCAAGGTTTCTGAGGACTGGTTCTGAGTGTTCAGCCTTGGTACACGGTAAAATACTTGGTAAAATAAAACAGAGTACCACGTATTTTCCAAATACCAAGTACCCTTATATAGTGGCAGAAAAAGCCCTGTATGTTTTTTTGAGGATTTTCTGAGTACCAAGTACTAAGTACTGAGTACCAGGTTGATTCCTCAGTTACTTGGTACTTGGTGAAATTGAGTCGAATACAGAGATACTCAGTAAAAACCAAATCATTTCAAATACTGAGTTGCAAGAATAAAATGGGTAGAAGAGGCTGGCTATTTGGGGATGGTGGAGGTCAGACCCAGAGTGACAGAATGAAGGTGATAGAGTCGGTCACTCATGAGATAAGCAGAAATTGGATAAAAGTATGAGATTATATTATTAAAAAGACTGAAACTCAGACCTCAAGTGACAGGGTGTAGGCGATAAAGTTGGTCACTCACAGGATAAACTGAGAAAAGGGCTGTACGGTGAAGGCGATTGAGCTGGGAGGCTGAAGGAGAAATTGCATGTGATAAATGGTTACTGGACTGAAACTAGGGAACTGAATTGTCTCTGACCTCTGGTAGCTGGATTTAGAATTGATCTACCTGTGGTAGCCCCGACCCCAAAAAGGGCATAGACATGTAAAAGGGAAGAGTCCCTGTAGACCACTGGTCCTTTAAAGAGGTGCATCTTAAGGCTTTAAAGAAGGTATAGCTCTGGGTTAATTGGGAGAACAGCTGTAACTCGGTGTAGCAGAGCCATCCCAAAGTTAAGAACCAGGTGAAGGCTAATTTTGGGGGAGAGTTGATGGGAGGCAGGAGCTGGGATTTGGATTCTGTCTCCTCTGGAACCCTGCTCAGAAGGAGGTGCCTGAGCATATGGATTTGGTGGGTTGCAGGAGGGACTGTGCTTGGCCTGCTGACACTGAAAGTGGTGAGGTATGCTAAAAAGACTGAATTGTATGGACAACTGTGAATATGGTGGAGGGTAACATTGACTGAGAAAAATAAAGGCATATGAGCTCTTTGTAGGTGAAGAATTGGAAGAGCTGTCACAAATAAGTGTGACTTTGGAGGAAGTTCTAGAACAAAACTATATAAACTAAATAGTAACAAATCACTAGAACCAGATGGTATTCATCCCATAGTTCTGAAGGAACTCAGATATGAAGTTATAGGACCTACTATTGGTAATGTGTAACCTATCACTAAATCTATCACTGTATCAGAAGACTGGAGGGTGGCAAATGTAACAACCAATATTTTAAAAGGGCTCAAGAGGTGATCCTGAAAACTACAGACCAGTGATCCTGATGTCGGTGCTGGGAAAACTGATGGAAACAGTTGTAAAGAACAGAATTACTGAGCATTTTGATAAATATGACATGATGGGGAAGAGGAAACATGGATTTAGGAAAAGGAAGTCATGCCTCACTAATCTATTGGAATTTTTTAGGGTGTAAATAAGCATGTAGATAAGGGTGAATGACCAGATATAATATAAATGGACTTTCAGAAGGCGTTTGCTAAGGTCCGTCATGAGATACTCTTGAGGAAATGAAACAGCCATTGGATAAGAAGCAGTGTCCTATCGTGGATGGGCAACTGATTAAAAGATAGAAAGCAAAGAAAGAGTAAGACTAATTGGTCAGTTTTCACAGTGGAAAGAAGTAACTAGTGGAGTGCCCCATAGATCTGTACTGTGACTGGTGTTGCTTAATATTTTCTTCAATGATCTGGAGGAGTAAAGAGTGAGATGATTTTTCAGATGACACAAAGTTATTCAAGGTAGTCAAAACCTAAGCAGACTGTGAAGAATTGCAGGAGGATTATGAGAGACTGGGTGACTGAGCATCCAAATTGTGGATGAAATTTAATGTGGAGAAATGCATAGTTATGCACATAGGGAAAATTAACCCAAACTATATGTATACAAACAATGCTGGGTTCTAAATTAGGAGTTACCACTCAGGAAAAGGATCTTGGAGTCAATATGGACAAAACATTGAAATCCTCGGCTCAGTGTGCAGTGACATTCAAAAAAGCAAACAAAATGTTAGGAATCATTCGAAGAGGGATAGAGAATAAAACTGAAAATATCATAATGCCTCTATTTAGAGTATTGTGTGCAGTTCTGGTCACCACATCTCAAAAAAGACATAGTAGAACTAGAAAGGGTACAGAGAAGGCCAAAAAATGATCAAGGATATGATCTCAGATGAAGAGCAGCTTGATAGATTAGGGCACTTCAGCTAAGAGGTAGTTGGATGATTGGCTTCTGGGTGGCCATGAGTGGTAGCACCTTGTTTTTTAAAAAAAAACTGAATCCACCTGTTCTGATTTCCCTTTCATTGCACTATGATGTAATGAAGCTCCATAAGCTGAGAGGGGATATGATTGAGGTTTATAAAATCATGAGTGATGTGGAACATATAAACAGGGAGTGGTTATTTACCCGCTCTAACAGTACTAGAACAAGTGGACACTATGAAATTAACTGGCTTCGTATTTTAAAAAAATAAGATAAAATATCTTTTCACTCAGTGCACAATTAACTTTTAGGATTTACTGCCAGAAAAAGTGGTAAAGGCTGGTAGTGTAGTTAGTTTTCAAAAGGGATTGGATACATTCTTGGAAGATAGGTCCATTAAATTGGCTATTAGCAAAATAAGTTTTGGGGACGTAGGCTCTTACCATTGGGGGCTGGAACAACAGGGAATGGATTGCCTCTTGTGACCTGTCAGGTACTTCTCCCAAGAGAAAGAGATTGGCCACTGTCGGAGACACAATACTGAGCTTGATGGACCATTGTTCTGACCCAGTATGGCACTACTTATGTTCTTATGTTCTTCTGAGCTGACTTCCCTACGGTCAGTGACTTAGGGGTGTGCATGTCGTTATTGTTATTACAATAACAACAATTTATTTATTTATTTATTTAAAATGTATATCCCGCACAGGGCAGCCCGGGGCAGCGAACAATATTCAATGTATTTTTTAAAAACCAAACGATTTAAACAATTTAAAACAATTTATAATACAATACAATGGGGAAACTCCACCCCCACCTTTACCCCTCGCCAAAAGCCTGACAGAACAGCCAGGTCTTACATACATGTCGAAACAGCAGGAGAGTGGGAGCCAACTGAGCCTCCTCCGGGAACGAATTCTACAGCACAGAGGCAGTCACCGAAAAAGATCTAACATCGGTGTCCACCAGCCTCACCAAGGGAACCTCCAAAAAGGTTCCCACGGACGAACTCAAAGGTCGCACGGGCACATGGGGAGTGTCACTGGCTCTAAGGGAATGGGGGGTCTGGTTGTGGGGTCGAGCCTCTGGGCAAGGAAACTACCACTTTCACACCAAGGAAAATAGGGCGGCTTGCTCTTACGAATATAACCCTCTCCGGTAATAATGTCCCTCAGGTTGTAGGGTGGGCTTTCCCTCGTTAATGGAAGGCAACCCTTTTCATCATAGGGACTCTCTGAGCAAGCCAATTGCCCCAAGGGGAGGGGAAAGGGTACACACTGGAATCGCTCACTCGGGGAATTACTCGGGTCCAGGATAGTGCTCACAAGTGTAGGAAATGGAAGGGTCCAAGGGAAGGGGTGCCAAATCCAGGGACTGGGAATCGTTAGGGAGGAGGGAGAAAGGGCTTGCACTCCACAGGGTAAGGGACAAGGAGCGTGGGGAATTCTAAGGGGCACACTACCCGGGTGGAGGGTCTCACCAAGGATTACACTACTCACCACTATGCACTCGAGGTAAATCAGGATAAGCCACACACACTCACCTCACTCACCACACTCACCCAGAACCAAGGTTAGGACTCACTCTCTCACTCGCTCTCTTCCACTCTCTCAGGCTCCAATTCTTTTCAAGGGGTTCAGGGGAAAACCAGGGGCCAGCTTCTCGAAACTCGATTACCGGCGGGGAGGCCAGGCCCCGCCGGCACTATTTATGCCTCCCCACCCTCTCCGAGTCAGTGTGAGGCAGGTAAGCCACGCCCCCCTGCAGGGCGTGCCGGGCGTGCTTGACAGTGTGCGCAAATGGGCGGGGCTCCACCCCCGTCGCACGCCGCGCTTTGCTCCACCCCCTCCAGCCCTTCGAGCGGCCCCCGGCCGACGCCGCAGCGATCCTGCCGGGCCGCTTCCTTACAGGGAGTGAGGCTGTCCCGCAGATAAGGAGGGCCCAGGCTGTGAAGGGCTTTAAAGGTTAAAACCAGCACCTTGAAAATTGTTGGGTTTGTTTTCATTATTGCAATAACAAAAACGACAACCGAGAATAACAACAATAACAAAAATGACAACCCAGACTACCAAAAATGACAACCAAGAATACTGATAATGGTCATGATATTGATATCGATACGGATATCGATACCAAAAATGATACCAAAAACAATACCAAAATGATAACAAAAATAACAAAAATGATAACAAGAAACAGAAATGACAATGTCGTTATCATTGTCATTATTATTAAGTGCTGTGGCAGTTGGATATTAGAGGGAAAACATAGAGAGGGGAAGAGTGAGCAGATATCTCAGAGTTTTAACAGGGTTGAACTCGAACTGTTTGTGTGTTGGGAGGGGCGAGCAGCTCAGCAATATCTGATGGATGCATCCCTGGCCAATGTGCAGCGCACGCAGGCCCCAGGAGTCTCATGGGACTCTGTAATTGCTCAATACCTGTTGCCTCCCACAACCAATCAGGGGGGCTCTGGGGGAGGGCACTGCAACCCTTCATAATGGGGAGGACCAGTTTTTTTTTCTCCCTTGTGTGAGAGCTACGATTGTCAGGTTGCATTTACAGAACTGTGGTGCTTGCACATAACAAATCCTCCCTAGCCCTCATTGTATTATTTATTTATTTATTTATTTATTTACTTATTTAGTTTTTAGGTATTCCCACCAATACCTTTCCATCCTCATACCCTACATTTTACCTTCTACCTTTCTCTGCCCTTCTCTCCCTGTACATTACATATAGATAGGTAGTATAGATTAGATATAGATATATATTATAGACATATAGATTAGATTAGAATAGTTATATAGGTGATTTCAGACGTTACGTGCGGGCAGTTCACCACAGTGGATCCCTGGTGGGGGTGAATAAAACAACCACGCCACGGGGCCAAAAGAAGCCCCAAACAGACGTGACGAGACTGGGACCATGACCAGGAATCGGGCCGACACATCACGGATCGGGGCAGCGCACATCCCCGGCTGTGGTCAGAACTCCCAGAAGACACCGGGCAGGGGCGGGACACAGACATGGCCGCCTGAGGGCAAACGAAGACAAAAGGCACACAAGGGAACACCCACACAAGGGAAACGGGAAGGGAGGGGGGAAGAGGGAGAAGCGGCTGACAGGTACCGCACTCTCTCTCTCTCACACACACACACACACACACGCACACACACACACACACACACACACACACACACACACACACACACAAGCACACGCAGGAACACCCACCCAAGGGAAAGGTCGGGAAAAGGGGGCAGGGGTGCCTGGGCAAAGCACAAGGAACAACAGGAGCAGGGGGGGACATGGAAGAGGGGGGGCACCACAAAGGGGCAGGGCAGGACACAGGTTTCAGGAAACCCCCACCCCCATAGCACCACAGTCCACATAGGCACCCCCACAGCAACACAGGCAGTCTCGGAAAGGGGGGGCCAGGACCCCAGGACCAAGGCACGATGGGGGCCCGCAAGGGACAGCCAACCCAGCGGAGACAGTCCAGGAGGGGAACACAGGCCCCACAGTCACAGAGGGCCACAGGCAGGGCAGCCAGGACAGGTGGAGAGGTGCACCAGGTTCAACGACACGAACCCTCCTCGGGAAGCACCATGGCCCAGTCCGGGGGGGCCCAACCGCCAGGTCACACAAGCACCCAAGATGGGGGGGGTCCCACAGCAGGTGGCAGTGCCCATGGATGCGGACAGGCAGCTGGACATGGGTGGGTCAGAGAGGCCACCCAGGCACTCGAAACGGCAACCGGGGGGGGGCAAGAGGGGGCCCTCGGCTGCAGCCAGGGGCAGCAGCACCCCGCAAAGCAGGCAGGTGCACACCATGCCAGAGACATCAGGGCGGGAGCAGCAAGTGGGGACCGGCCCCCCCGGACCGAGGCGGGGGCCCACATGGGAGCACGACACCGGGGGGGCCTGGAGGAGCACAGGGAGTCACAGGCTGCCTCTGGGGGCCATAGCGGGCCTGGGGCCCGGGTGCCCCACCCGGTGAACCAGGTGGGGTCAATGGAGCAAGCCCCGGCGGTACCCCTGCAAGGACATGTGATGGGTGATCAGGTAGTACGCCTCGAAGGGATCAGGCATGGTGAAAGCCAGCTGCATGTCCACACGGGCCCACACCCCCAGCAGGGATGACAGCTCTGCCGCAGAAGGCTCCGGCACACATCAGGCAGCGGAAGGGGGCCAAGGAAGATGTCCCAGCTCCAGCAGCCGGTGATACACCACCCCACGGGTGCGCTGGTTCCCACGCACCCCGTGAACACAGGAAAAGTAGGTCATGGCCAAGGCAGGCCCACCCTCAGCAAGGCACTCCATGAAGGTGCTCAAACCGCACACCACCAGTGCTGACACGGTCTCTGCCCTGGTCCAGGGCACATGCGAATACCGCTGGTCCGGGATGCACCCCTCCGGGAACCGAACCAGGCCCAGGGCCTCCGTATGCAGCGGCAATCTCGAGTGCTCACCACATAGCCGAAGTAATGGAGAGCAGAGCTTATGCTCTCATAAGTGCCTGCATGGCTGCCCGGGGTGCCCAGGAGCAGCTGCATGGCTGGGTTATGCCACAGGTCGCACATAGACATGGTCTCATGGAAGGTCCAGATATGGGGGGCCCCAGGGGGGCAGGGGAGTGGGAGCCCCATGGATGGGCAGCCAGCCATGGTCCAGAACCACCGGGAGAATGACACAGAGCCCCGGCGGCAAAAATACCCTCCAGGGCCGGGAGGGGCTCCGAGGGGTCCAGAGTACAGGGAAGGCGGCTGCGAACCACAACATTGTAGCACAACAGAGCGAGGCGTGGGGTGAGGACCCGTCCCCACTGCATAACACAACAGCGAGCTACCTGTCCGGCTAATCGCACCTTCAAGGCCATCCTGCAGCAAACAGTGGGGGGAGGGGGGCTGGGCCAGCGGTGGAGATGGCTGATGGAATGCAGCTGTCCTGGGAGCGTGCAGAACTGCACGCCCGTGCAGGAGCGAGCCCAGGTGGCCCACCTGCAGGTGCACCCAATTGCACGCACCCATGCACCGCCCCCCCGGGGAGGCCCATGGCCAGGCAGGGGCCGGCCCCCTGGAAAGCCCTGCCTTCACAGGCACTGTATAAAAGCACCCCCCCCCCCCCGTTGGACCCACCAGCATGGAGCATGACAGGGCAGCGGCCTATTGGATGTTCCTCGCACTCGCAGCTGAGTGGTTCCGTGACCACACTGAGCAGCTGCGCCTCCTGACCACGGAGGTGCAACTGGCCACCCGGGTGCAGGTTGCCCAGGACCAAGCAGCAGAATGGGGCCTCCGGGCCCAACACGGACGCTGGAGAGCCCGGGCACGACTCAGGGCACTGCACGTCTCTGGGGCGGATTGGAAGGCCGCAAGCCGGGGCCGGCCCCGGCCCACCCTGCTCAGTTGTGCTGCCAGGTGCCTCCTCTGGGCAAGGGAGACCCTGCGCAGGGCAGCCCTGCTCGCTATGCCCATAGCCAGATCCCTATGGGTCACCAAGTGCCCACAGGGGTGGTGGGCGAGGGCGATGGCCCACTGGGAAGAGCAAGACTGGAGGGCCCACTTCCGAATGAGCAAGACCACCCTGCTCCACCTAGCAGAGCTCCTCACACCCTGGCTGGAGCGGGAGCACACGTCCATGCGGGACCCCAACCCCATGGTCCAGTGGGTGGCCATAGGGGTCTGGGCCCTTGCTACCCCCGACTCCTGCCTGTCGGTGTCCCAGCACTTCGGGGTGGGGGTCTGCACTGTCTCCTGCATTGTGCGGGATGTGTGCGAGGCGGTGTAGGGCGTGCTCCTGGACAGAACGATCCAGCTAGTGGACCAGGGGGCCGTGATGGCGGGCTTCGCGGCCGGAGGCTTCCCCAACTGCATGGGAGCCGTGGACGGCACCCACATAGAGATCCTCCGCCCGGCCACCGGGAAGGCCCTGGAGTACGTGAACCGGCACGGTTACTACTCCCTGCACCTGCAGGGGGTGGTGGACCACCGGGGACGGTTCATAGACATTTACATGGGCAACTCCATCCGCAGTCATGATGCCAGGATCATGACCACCTCCCCCTTCTATGCCCAGATGTTCCGGGGGAACTTCGTGGACATGGGCATGTGGTGGATCGAGGGGGTCCCGATGCCCTCCTGTATCCTGGGGGACCCCGCCTACCCCCTCACCCACTGGTTGATGAAGGTGTACCCTGTACCGAGCACCCCTGAGGAGGTCCTATTCAATACTCGCCTGTGTTCCAGTCGGACCATGGTGGAGCGTGCCTTTGGGGCCCTCAAAGCGCTGGAGGAGTGTATCTGGCCACCTGGATTACACCGTCTCGACCTCGGCCCTGGTGATCAGTGCCTGCTGCGTGCTGCACAATATCTGCAAAACCGAGGGGGCGGCTCTGGACTACCCCGAGCCCCACCGGCCCCTCGGTCCCATGGCCCTATACGTGAACACAGAGAAACCCCCGGGAGTACCATTACGCCAAACGGATCCGGACTGCCCTGACGAGTCATATCACCCGGGGGGCCCAGGTGTGACAGACGCCCCCCCCCGGGGCCACACCTGCTGATCCTTGACCATGATCCTGCAGTCTGGACCTCCCACCCGGGTCCCACACAAATGGGAGCATGAGCCGCCCTACTGACAACTGCCTTTATTGCCCCCATGTGCACACAATCACCCGGTCCCGCACCTGTGCATTTCCCTGTCCCCTACAGTGCCCCCCATCATGTCACCCTCCCCCTCCCCCCTTCCCCCATGCCCCCTCGCTTCCTGGGGCATCCCCGTGGGCGCCCGCTGGGGCCCACAGAGCTCTGGGAGCTCTCCTCCCCCCGCTGTCCGTGTGCCCTTCAGTGTCCTGAGCCACCTCCTGGTCCTGCAGGGGAGTGGGCAGTGTTGGGGTGAGGGTGTCTGGGGCCCTGGGAAGCCCCTGGGGGGGCTGCACCCTCCAGAGCACCGGGGGCACCGGGAGACAGATGCATGGCCCCTGTGGGGGTGTGGGCGGCTGGGGTGCCTGGGTGGGGGGTGGGGCCACCGAGGGTCCCGGCACTGGGACCTGGGCAGGCAGGGTGCCAGGGGGTGCACCTGCCATCACATAGGCACACATGGTGCCAGAGTGCAGGAGCAGGGAGGTCCCGGTGTCATGGGACCTGTCCATCTTGAGGGCGTGCTCCCGCACCATGGCTTGAATGTCCTGCCTCAGGCCCCCGAGCAGCTCCTCCTTCCTGCTGTGGTCCCTGCGCTCCTGGCACCGCTCCAGGTGCACCTTTGCCTGGAGCCTCTGATCCCTCGCCTCGGCCCGCTCCAGGGACCGCTCGATAGCCGCCTCCATGCGGGCCATGGCCTCGATCATCCTCTCCCCCTGTTCCACGGTGTTACGCATGATCTCCGATGCCTGTTCCTCCCTCCACCTGCGGACCCATGCCCGGTACTCCCGCATGCGTTGCGCTGGGGCCACAGGCCCTGGGGATGCCAGCTGGAGTGGTTGCCCTGTGAGAATGAGAAGGTGAGTGCGAGCCTGCCCCTGACCCCTGCCCATGATGGGGCAGGGGCCCTTTGGGCCCCCGGTCATCCCTCCCTGGCCCTCCCCAGCCCCTGACCCAGCCCCCCTCCCCTCCACCCACCTGGTGACCCCGTCCCTGCCCCCCGGGGTGCCCTCCGTCCCGCCCCGCCTGCCTCACCTGAATCCTGCACCTGCCGGCTTGGCTCTTCGGCAGCTGGCAGCTCCGTCTCCTCGGGCCGTTCCCAGGGTGTTCCGTGTCCTGCAGGTGAGGGAGGGAGGGAGTGTGGGTGTTGGGTGGGCGTTTGGGGCACCTGGGACCAGGCCCCCTCCCACCTTGGTGGTGGGGAGCTGGGGTGCAGGCCGGGGCAGCCCCTGCCACCTCCACTCCCCCTGGCCCACCCCCCGGTCATGCCCCCCCTCTACGGGTCGGGCGCTTACCCTCGATGTTGGTCTCGGATCCCTCGGAGGCCTGCCCCTTGATGCGGGAGTGCTCCCCCAGGGACCACTGGCTGAGGGTGCCGGTATCGGACTCTGATGGGCCGTCCTGGGGTTGGGTGCTCTCAGGGCTGCTGCCGGGGGGGGGGGACTGCCAGTGCCAGAGGCCACTGGGCACTCATCCTGGGGGTCCAGGGCCCCGGAGCCCATGTCTACCGGGTGGGGGGCAAGGGGAGGGGGTACCTTGGCCCTTTCCCTGCCCTGGACCCTGGTCATCCCTCCCTGGCCCTCCCCACCCCCTGACCCCACCCACCCTCCCCTCCGCCCACCCGGTGACCCCCTCCCTGCACCCCAAGGTGCCCTCCGTCCCACCCCGGCTGCCTCACCTGAATCCTGCACCTGCTGACTGGGCTCTTTGGCAGCTGGCGGCTCCGTCTCCTTGGGCCATTCCCGGGGTGTTCCGTGTCCTGCAGGTGAGGGAGGGAGGGAGTGTGGGTGTTGGGTGGGCGTTTGGGAGACCTGGGAATGGGCCCCCTACCACCTTGGTGGGGGGAGCTGGGGTGCCGGCCGGGGTTGCCCCTGCCCCCTCTACCCTCCCTGGCCCATCCTCCCAGTCATGCCCCCCCTCTCCGGGTCGGGCGCTTACCCTTGATGTCGGTCTCGGATCCCTCAGAGGCCTGCCCCTTGATGCAGGAGTGCTCCCCCAGAGACCACTGGCTGAGGGTGCTGGCTTCAGTCTCTGGACCACTGCTCTGCCCATGAGCCGTGGGGCAACTATGGAGCCCTTCATATGTAAGATGCGGTCCAGGGCCTCGTAGAAGGGGGCAGTCCAGGCCCTGTGTCCAGAGTGCCTATTGTTGTCCCGGATGGCCTTGTAGCCCCTCTTGAGTTCCTTGGCCTTGGAGCGGCACTGTGCCACTGTGCGCTGATACCCCGCCACCTCCATGTCCTGCACTATGTCCTGGTAGACATGCTCATTGTGCTGGTTGAGGGTGACCCGCGCAGGTCCGGTGTCCTCCGGGGGCTCGTCCACCTGGGCCGTTTTCTGTGTCTGTGGGAATGGTCGGAGGGGCATGTTGGGTTAGGTGCAGGTTGGGCACCCTCGCGGGGCTCCCCCACCCCCCGCCTCCCTCCCGGTTGCCCAGCTGTGCCCTGCCCCCCCCGGGGTGCCCGCGTGCCCCCTGCTCCCCTCCCCTCCATTGCCCTTATCTTTTTCCTGCGTGCCACCTCCAGCCCCGTTGCGGCTGCTGTCCCTGGGGCATCACATGGTGCCTGCTGCTGGGGGTGTTGTTCCCAGGCTGCCTGCAGGGTCAGCACGACTCCCGTATCCCCCTCCTCCCCCACCTGTGCTCCCTCCACCTCCACTGCTGCCCCTGCACCTCCTCCTCCTCCACCATCACTCTGTCACCCGCCGCTCTCTTCCACCTCCCTCCTCGCTCCATCCCGCCACGCGTGCCTGCGGCTGATTTCCCTTTAAATCTCCCTCCGGTGGCTGTGTTGTTGCTGGTTGCCTGGCAGCGATGCTGCGTACATTGTCCATGGCTCGGGTTCGTTTCCTTTGCTCCCGGGTGGGTATTGGCATCCAGACGTTACTTTTTGTTGGTTCCCGGTGGGGATCTCTTTGACCACGCTTCCAGGGATATTCCCCCCGCTAGCCCGGGAAGCATGGTTGAAATTGACCCCATGTGCGTATTGAGCATGGTGAACATCTGGCATGCGCTGAACAGACGGTCCGGGCGCATTGGCCCCGCCGCGGGTTTGAGCGTGGTTCACTGTGGTTGAGAGTGATCTCGTAACGTCTGAAAATACCCAATATTAGTTTTTCACAGGAATCAATAACGATACCGATACCAAAAATAAAATCTTTGTTTGATATGGTACTGATAACAAAAATGATACCGATACAGATACCGATAACGAAAACAATATCAAAAATGATACCAAAAATGATAAAAATGATAACGATAATGAAAATGACACTATCATTCATAACGATAATGAAAATGACATTTTTGAATAACTAAAATGAAAACGAAAAACAAAAACAATATGGGTGCCTGGTGCACCCCCCTAGTTTTGGCCCTTTTTACACTAGACACCCCTTCGCAATTCATCTGTGAGTGCCTGTGGGTGTATGAGTAAGAGAACCCCGTGTAAATATCATGATGGGTGTGCGGGGGTGCGTGCATGCTCCCACATAACACTCATCTCCACCTAACCCCCACGAACAGAGCAACCAGCAAAAACATTGGTTGGTCTGTGAGTGAGGGATAGGTGAATAGGACTGAAACAAAGTCTTCGGAAAACTTCAGAATTTGTTTAATATTAAGGTATTTGGTTCAGAAAGACTTAATTCTAAAGTTCCGAGGACCAATACCATTATTCAGAAAACTTCAGAAACTTCAGAAACGTCTGCGCAGGTGTGGGGCTGTTGGACGGTTTTGCTTTTTCTGGAACTGAAACTTAGTGCCATATTTAGTAGGAGGGGGGTATGGGAGTTGACAATTGAGTCATGGTAAGCCAGATGCCAAGCTTTGATTAGCTGGCCAAGTCAGATGGCAAGGGCAAAATAAAAGTGTATGCACTGCAGTCATTTTCTCCATTCTCTTTGGTGAATTTGGAAGTGCTGCATGCTACAGTGCTGCTGGATCTGAAAGTAATCGACTGGGGTGGGAGAGGGATGCCTGGCCTGGTCTGGCCTGGAATGGTATGTTATGGTATGGTTTGTCCATAAGGCCAATGCTGGGGGAAGGGAGTTACGTTACTCTTTACCATGCCAAGCAGTTTAAAAAATAATAATAATTGGGTGCCACATTGCTGCCTGCTGCTTGGTTGGCACTTTGGCACCATGAGGAGGGATCTCTCTGCCTTGCTCCACTTTCCAAGTTTGTTTGATCTGTTCAAGTTACCATTGCCACAATGCCATGCCAAGGAAGAGGGTGCCCCTGGAGGGAGAGGGTTGTGAATGTCTGGTTTCTTAATTTTGTGACTGCTGGTTGGGCCTGTGCTTGATGGCTTTTTTGACTGGGATTTATTTTTCCATGCAGTTTCAGACTGTTTTGCAGGGGTTGTTGTATTCTTCTTGAGCAAATGTCCCTTGCTACCCTGCATTTTTGTGGACTGCTTGGTTGGTATAATGATAAAGTGGGTGCACTGCACTCACTTCTGGTGGGCCATGCTGTGGATACACTACTGTTGGTTTGTCTTTTTTTTAAATTTGCCCATGCAGTTGCATTTTGAGGGGATTGTCTTCTGGAGTGATTGTCCCACTCTTGCTACCCTGGTTTTCTGGCTAGTGCTTTAGCTGTGAGTTCAAGAACTTTGCAACAAGTTTCTGAAGTTTCCAAAATTTTCTGACATTCTATGCTTCAGTCTCTTAAGTCTGAAGTTTGAGAAGAACACCTGATTTCCTCCAAGTACTCGGACTGAATATTTGGAGCTTCAAGAATCAGTCTCAATACCCAGAAGTACTATTTGGTTCAGCCCTAGTGGAGATGTGTGTGTGTCCGTGTAATCATCCCCAAGCTTGGCCCCCGCACCATGGTACACCCATCCCCCCTGCACCTGCACTTGTTTGAAAAGAACCTTTATAGGGCCAGATCCTGCAAAGACTTATACCGGGAAAGTCTGTTCCCTGCTAAAATGCATGAATGGAAGGGTGGTTGGTCAAAAGAAATCAAGACCTAACTGAATGCTGACCAAACTGAATGCCAACCCAACTTCCGGAGTCATTTTGGGAAAGGGTGCACATGCGCAGAATAATCCGTTGGCCATTTCGCACATGCACAGTGATATTTTTTATTATTTTTAATTAAAAATAAAAAAGATTTTAAAAGTCACTGCACATGCA
Source organism: Sphenodon punctatus (assembly GCA_003113815.1). Classification (NCBI taxonomy): domain Eukaryota; kingdom Metazoa; phylum Chordata; class Lepidosauria; order Sphenodontia; family Sphenodontidae; genus Sphenodon; species Sphenodon punctatus. The sequence continues at coordinate 1,435,967 of QEPC01002150.1, read as the reverse complement.
CAGAATGACCCAGGTGGCCATTTCACACACGCATGTTTTTTTTAAATTTTTATAATGAAAATGGACACCTTTTTTTCCTTCGTGTTTTTCTGTTGTTTTCCTTGTCTATCGTTTTTCATATTTTAATTACTTAAATTAATGCACCTTCATTCATTTTAGTAATTTTAGAAACAAAAATCAATTGCAACCAAGTGTTTGGCCAGGCTTTTGGAAGGCAGGATTAGGGTTTAGTGGGATTGGGCAGAGGTATTTGGGGAAGGATTGGTGGGTAGAGGGTGGGGATAAAGTGTTGGGTGGGGGGAATCATTTTGTTTTAAGAGATTTAAATGTATTTTTGTATTCTGTATTTTGATTCTATATTTTGATATATATTGATTTTTTTATTTTAATGTTGTGATCCACCCTGAGTCTCTGGAGAAGAGCAGGGTAAGAATGTAAAAATATAATTAAAGATACTACATTCCTGTAGGGTGGTCATTGATGCATCCCCAGAATACAGGATATACAGGGAGAATAGTACAGTTGGCTCATGGCTCACGGCACCTTCCCCACAGCCCGGGCTAAGCAACAAGAGCTGGTTGAGGGGTGGGAGGAGACTCAATGGTACTGGCAAAATCCTGGTCATGGGTGCATATTTTAAAAATCCACATAGATGGAGTTGAGTGGATCAAAAAATTGCTCATGTCCTGGAAAATCTGGATGCTATGGTAACCCTAGTGCTCCTCCCAAAGCTGTGGCAGCTGGATCACCTCTGAGACCACAATTTGCCAATGCTGCTGTTCCCACACAGAAGTCATGAGATCTGATGTCTCTGTGTGTGTGTGTGTGTGTGTGTGTGTGTGTGTGTGTGTGTGTAAAAGTGGCAGCGCTAGCAGCATATGGAGAATACAGGACAAAAACACATAAATAAAGGACAATGGACAAACGCTCAGGAAACAGAAGGCCCTAGCCCACCATCCAGCTTCTAGGCATCTGCAGACAGATGACTTGCGGGAACCCCATCCCCTATTCCCCATGGTTTATTTATTTATTTATTTGTTTATCTTTTACAGGTATTTATATCCCTCACCCTCCTGCACACCGGCAGTTCGGGGCGGCGAACAATACAATCAAAATAACTATAAAATCCTTTTAAAATAGTACAAACATTTTAAAATATTATAATACCAAAAAAAGAAAGGCTAAAAGGCAGAAAAACCGTCCCCAGAATCCCCCCACCCTCCACACCCCCTCCCCTGAGGGCAAACGAAGCCAACAGCACCAACAGAGAATGCCCACACAAGGGAAATGGGAAGAGAGGGGGAAGAGGGAGAAGAGCCTCCAAGGCAGCACACACAACAGGCACAGGGAATACGAACGAGGTCAAAGTGGAACACACAGCACAGACACACGCCTGGGTGCACACACACCCACACGGGAAAGGAGGGGCAGGGGGGACACAGTGGGACAGACAACACACACGGCACAATGGGCACAGGGGGCAAGGAGGGGCTGTGACGGGGGGAGGGGGAAGCCAGACTCAGGACCAGGGCAGGACACGGGGAATGGCAACCAGACCCCCAAAACAGCACAGTCTGCACGGGCCCCCCCACAGCTACACTGCCTGTCCCAGAATGGGGGAGCCCCACAGGGCCACAGCACAGGCACAGGTGGAGGCCACACGGTCCAGGAGGCTGTCAGGGATCCCATGAGCCGGCCAGAGGGCAATGAATGGGACAGAGGTGAGCTGGGTCCAAAGAGCAGAGCAGCCCTTCCACAATCCTGCTCTCCCTAGGGAGCACACTGGGAGGTGCAGTCCGGGGGCCACAGCACCCATCAGTCACAGAGGCACCCAAGGGGGTGGGGGGAATGGGCACAGGAGGGATCGAGGCCGGACCAGGAAGGACAGCAGCACCCGGGGCACCGGGAGCCACCTCAGCGTGCAGGAAACAGCCACAGGAGATGACAGCCATGGAGTGGAACACCAGTCACAGAGGTGGACAGGGGGGCCCCGTGAAGGGGGCCCAGAGACACAGGCAGGGGCAGCAGGACCCCAGGCACCAGCCAGTACAGCACAGAGCCAGGGACATCATGGAGGGAGCGGGCAGCAACTCACGGCAGCAGGGCAGAGCCGGGAGCCCAGCATCCAGGGCCCAGAAGAAATGTGGGGCCTCACAGCCAGCTGCAGGGGGCCATGAAGGGGCCCAGGGCCGGGTGGCCCACCAGGTGCATGAAGTGGGGCCACTGAAGCATGCCCCAATGGTACCCAAGCGCAGACATGTGGTGGGCAACCAGGTAGTATGTCTCGAAAGGATCCTGAGCGGCGAGCCCCACCTGCACATTGGATTGGGACCACACACCAACAAACACTGACACCTCCACTTCAGAGGGCTCCAACAAGCCATAGTCAGCAGGTGGGGGCCATGGAAGGTGACCCATTTCCAACAGGCAGTGATAGATCGCCCCACAGGACCGCTGGTAACCACGGGCCCCGTGAACACAGCCAAAGAAGGACACAGCTAAGGCAGGGCCCCCCTCCGCCAGACAGGCCGTGTAGGCAGCCAGGCTGCACACAGAGAGGGCAGACATGGTCTCTGCCACCGACCACCCCACATGCAAGCACCTGATCTCCGGGATTCACCCGTCGGGAAAGGGACACAGGCCTAGCATCTCAGCATGCAGCCGGCAGTCGCGGGCACTCACCACATAGCTATAGTACCGCAGCCGAGAGCTCATACTCTCGTAGGCACCTGTGAGGCTGTCCGGGCAGCTCAAAAGCAATTGCATGGCCGGGGAATTCCACAGGTCACACAGGGCCATGGTCTGGCAGAAGGTCCAGCTATGGGGGGCTTGGGGGCACTGAGGCCCGAGAGCCCTGGGGAAGAGCGGCCAGCCATGGTCCAGCAAGCAGTGGACATGAAGTGCAAGGAAAGGAGGGCCCCACAATCCCTGGAGGGACAGGAGGGGAAGCAGGGGAGCTCCAAGGCCAAGTGATAAGGCCAGATGCTGCAACATTGTATGGCTACAGAGCGAGGCATGGGGCACAGACCCAGAATAGCTTCTGTAACAAGCACACAGACAGAACAGCCTACCCAGTAAGCGGGGCCCTGAGGACAACAGGCAGTCAATACTGGGAGGTGGGGGGTGATGACAGCAGGAATGCAGCTGCTGCCCGCATACACCCAGTCAAGGGCAGGACTAAGTGCCATGCCCCCTACAGGGAAGGCATGTGCATGCATTGGGTCGCCCGCAGCGTCCCCGCCCCGCTTGCCCTGCAGGAACCGGACCTGCCAGTCTGAGGGCTGGCCAGGGTGAACCGGGGCCCCGAGCCCGGTTGGCAGGGCACGACCGGGGGGCGGGGAAACACAGGTCCCAACCTACAACAGGTGTGGCCCCAACCCACCCAGGGCACCGGTCACCATGGAGCTGGGCCAGTTGGGCCCCTGTGGGATGCACCTAGCCATGTGCACGGAGTGGTACCGCTCTCACACAGACCTACTGCACATCCAGACCGCAGAGGTGCACCTGGCTCCCCGGCTGCACGTGTGCATGGCCAGGAGCGCAGCCAGAGCCCGAAGAGCCCACCATGGGTGCAGACGCTCCCTGGCCCCACAGCAGGTGTCCGGGGCGGCCCGACAGGCCCTCCTCTGCACCCGGGGCCGGGGTGCTGTGCTCCACAAGGCGGACGACCAGCTCCAGTGGTGGAGGGAGACCATGGGGCGTGCTGCCCTGCTCGCAATGCCCATTGACCGGTGGATATGGATCACAGATTAGGCACAGGGGTGGTGGCCAGGGCACTAGCCTAATGGGTCGAGGCCGCCTGGAGAGTGCACTTTTGGCTGGACATGCACTTCCTCCTGCAACTCATGGAGCTGTTAACACCGTGGCTGGAGTGACAAGTCACCCCCATGCGGACCCCCATACCCATGGTCCAGTGGGTGGCCATAGGGGTCTGGGCCTTTGCAACATCTGACTCCTGTCGCTCCGTCTCACAGCACTTCAGCGTTAGGGTGAGCACCGTCACTGGGATCCTGCGGAACGTCTGCGAGGTAGTGGAGGGCATGCTCCTGGACCGAGTGATCCAGCTGGTGGACCAGGAGACTGTGATGGCTGACTTTATGGCTCGGAGATTCCCCAACTGCATGGGCACCGTGGATGGCACTCACATAGAGAACCTGTGCCCATCCGCTGGAGAGGCCTCGGAATATGTCAACCGACATGGGTACCACTCCCTGCAGTTGCAGGCAGTCGTGGACCCCTGGGGTCGGTCCATACATATTTACATGGGTTACTCTGGTCACAGCCACAATGCCCAGATCATGACCATCTCTCCCTACTATGCCTGGATGTACCGCGGAGACTTCGGAGACATTGGGATGATGATGCCCCCCTGCATCCTGGGAGACCTGGCCTACCCACTTACCAGCTGGCTGATGAAGATGTATCCAGTCACCAAGAACCCTTTGGAGGTGCTCTTCAATACCCGCCTGTGCGCAAACAGGTCCATGGTCGAGAGAGTCTTCGGGGCCCTCAAGCAGCGCTGGAGGAGCCTCGCGGGCTGCCTGGACTACACAGTGAAGACCTCATCCCTCATGATCAGAGCTCGCTGTGTGCTGCACAACATGTATGAGATCGAGGGGGCTGCCCTCGACTACCCTGTGTCCCAGCGCCCTCCTGGCCCCGTGCCTCTCTATGTGAACGTGAAGAACCTGCAGGAGTACCGATATGAAAAGTGCATCTGTGCCGCCCTGGCAAGTCGGATCAGCTGGGGGGCCGAAGGCTGAGGCCGCGCATTCCCCCACCACCACTCCACGGCCCCCAGCAGCACCCTGGCTGTACCCGTATACACCTATGCGTGCCCGACCCTGGGCCTACGAACAGACACATGGAGGTGACTGTGGTACTGGTGCATTTGTTGTTTCACCCTTCTACAAGTGATCCCGCCACCTCACCCACTCCCCACCTCCCAGTGATACCCCCCCTCATGCCACCCTCCCCCTTCCCCCATCTTCCCCTTCCCCCCATCTCTGGGTCCTCCCTTTGATGCCTCCCGATGGGCACCATGGAGCTCTGTGAGCTCCCCCCCGCTGTCTGTGTCCCAAACAGGGTCCTGGGAGGTCTTGGTGTCCTGAGGGTCCGGCAGGGGTGGGAGGGCGGGTGGGGCCGGAGGGGCCACCTTGGCCAGAAGCTCCATCCAGAAGCCTACAGGGACCGGTAAGTGAAAGCGTGGCCCCAGTGAGCATGACGGTGACTGGGGCGGTGGTAGAGGTGGTTGGGGCGCTGAGGCGCACGGCATCAGGGTTGGGGCTGGCAGGTTGCCCGGCGGGGCAGCTGCCATCACATAGGCACTCATTGTACCCATGTGTAAGAGCAGCGAGGTGCCTATGTCATGTGATTGGTCCATCTTTGCAGAGTGCTCCTTGACTATCTAGTCTATGGCCTGTTCCAGCCGCGCGAATGCCTCCACCTGCCTGCTGTGCTCCTGGCGCTCCCGCCTCTGTTCAAGGCACACCTCTGCCTGCAGCCTCCTGTCCCTGGCCTCTGCCTGCTGTATGGGCCTTTCAGTGGCCGCCTCAATGTGGTCGATGGCCTCAATCATCCGCTCCCCCTGCTCTGTGGTGGAGTGGAGTATGTCCTCTGCCTGCTCCTCTCTGCGGCGCTGTACCCATGCCCGTTGTTCCCTCATCCATTGGGTCGGGGGCACGGGTCCGCCTTGCTGGTCCCCGGCAGGTTGGCCTGTTGAGGTGCATGGTAGGGGATGGTTAGCTGCCCCAGATACCCTCCCCCCTCCCATGCTGTGGATGGGAGGCCCTGTCCCTGGCTACCCTCTGCGGCCTCCCCCAACCCAGGGTCCGGTTTTCCTACGCTGGCTCCCCAGGCTCCTTCCCTTGTCATTTTGCCTCAACTGGGGCCTCTTGTTGCTCCTGGTACTGCTTGTCTGTCCCCCTTACCAGGCTGTCGCCAGTGCCTGGGCGTGCCACTACCTGTGCAGAAATTTGGAGGGGTGGGTAGGGGTCAACGGTGCGTGTCCCCCAGCAGCCCCCTGGTCCCTTCTTTGGGGTTCAAGGAATAGGGGGGTTGCTGAGGGCAGGCCTGTGTCCCATGTGCCCCCTTCCTCCCCCTAGGGCCTTCACCCCCTGGTCCATGTCCCGTCCCACCCACCTGCTTACCCACTATGTCGGTTTCAGCATCCTCCAAGACCAGACCCTTGGTGTGGCTGAGGTCCTCCTGTGTCCACTGACTGATGATGACCAGGGTGGAAGCCTCGGATCCACCCACTACAGACATCGGCTGGGGGCTCCCGGGGCTGGCACATGAGGGGGGCCTGCTGATCTCCAAGGTCCTGGGGCATTTCTCTTGGGGGATGGGCCTCCTGGACCCGGTATCTTTGATGGGGGCGGTGAGGGGAGGGGGTACCTTGGACCATTCCCTGCCCTGGACTACAGCACTCCATACGAGGCGCGGGGAGACTATGGGCCCCTTCATGTGTAGGATGCGGTCCAGAACGTCATAGCAGGGGGTAGTCCGGGCTATGTGCCCGGAGTGCCTGTTGTTGTCTTTAATGGCCTTGTACCCCCTCTTCAGCTCCTTGGCCTTTGACCGGCACTGTGCCACTGTCCTGTGCTGCCCTGCCACCTCCATTTCCCGCACAATCTCCTTGAAGACATGCTTGTTGCGTTGGTTGACCGTCAGCTCCAGCTGGTGCTCCAGGGTCACCCAGATCTGAATAAAGTCCTGGGTTTCCCTGTGCCCCCATTGCCCCCCTTGATGGTACGGCCATATCCCGCAGGCACCCTCCGGGTCGCAGTCTTTCCCCCCTCCTCCTCCTCCTGTTTCTGCTCCTCCACCTGCCCCCTCACGGGCCCGTTTCTGTGTCTGCAGGTCGTAAGAGGGGGGGGATGGTTACCGGGTTGCCACAGCCCTGAGTCCCTCCCCCTTCCCCCCTGCCAGCCCACCCACCCGCCTTGGTGCCCCTGTGCCGTTGCCCCCCCCTTCGGTCCCCTTACCCGTTTCCAGGGTGCCTCATCCCCCGGACTGGCAACAGGTGCCGGTTCGGCCTGTCCCGGCTGCTGCTGCTACTGCTGTTGCTGCTGCTGTCCCTCCACTGCCTCCAGGTGCAGCACGACCACCTCCTCCTCCCTCTGCACCTCCACCACCTCCTCCTCCACCACCTCCACCTCCTCCTCCTCCTCCTCCTCCTGCCTTGCTCTATCTCCCACCGCTATCCTCTTCCTTCTGCTTCGCTCCATCCTGCCATGTCCCCCTGCTGCTGTGTGCCCTTTAAATCTCCCTCCCCAGTCTGTGTTGTTGCTGGTTGCCTGGCAGCGACACTGAGTGCTTTGTCCCCAGCTGGGAATCAGTTTTCTTTATTTTGGCAGGTGGTTGCCGTTCAGACGTTACTTTTTTGTTGTTTCCCAGTGGGAATCGCCTTGACCACGCTTTCGGAGATGGTCCGGGCCAGAGCTCTGGAAGCGTGTTTAATTTTGACGCCTGGTGGGGATTGATTGTGGTGAACATGTCGCTCCTGTGAAACAGACGTTCAGGGCGCTTTGGTCCCACCGCAGGATTGACTGTGGTTCACTGTGATTGACTGTGATCTTGTAACGTCCGAAAATACCCAATATCTCGTGAACAACGGTATCAAATGCCACCGACAGATCTAATAAGATCAAATTATATGATCTGCCCTGATCCAATTCATGGCGTAGGTCATCAACCAAGGCCACAAGTGCAATCTCTGTGCCAAACCCTGGGCTAAAGCCAGACTATGAAAGATCTAGAAAACTGACCCGGTACAGGTGCCCCTGTAACTGCTGGGCCACCACCCATTCAATAACCTTCCCTAAAAGGGAAGGTTAGAGACTTGCTGATAGCTGGCCAGGGAGTCAATGTCCAAAGATGGCTTCTTGAACAGAAGCCACACCACCGCCTTTTGAGATGGCTCAGCACTCTGCCCTCCCTAAGGGAGGCATTGACCAACCCCGCCAGCAATGGCTCTAATGTCTCCCAGCTGGCCTTCACCAGCCAGGATGGGCATGGATCTAATTCATAACAGGTGGCCTGCACTGTCCCAAGGACCTCCACTGCATCAGCAAGTGATACCCACTGAAACTGATCCCACAACAACAGACATGGTGGGGCTTCCCCTACCTCTGAGTCACCCACTGTCACAAGTGCAACATCGAAGTTGTGAGGAATTTGAGCAATTTTATCCGCAAAAAAGTCCGCAAACATGTCACATCGGGCACTGTAAGATTCCATTTCCAGGCGGAGAGAGGCTGGACTGACCAGCCTTTGCAACACCTGGAAAAGCTCCTCTGGACGTGACTTTGCAGATGCAACAAGGGCAGCAAAGAACTCTTTCTTTGCTGCCCGCACCACAACAGCATATGTTCTTAAACTAGGTTTATGTTGCAATTAATCAGCTTCAGTGCAAGTCCGGCGCCACAGGCACGCCCATAATGCTTCATCTGGCGCAGGTCCTCCATGAACCACGGCAACCCTCGCCATCGGCATTCTGGGAGCAGATGCCTTGGCACCATTCGGTCAATGGCCTCAGTCAACAAGCTGTTCCAGAAGACAATGAGGTTATCAAGTGAACGATCATCAAGATCGAGAGACAGTTGCCCTAGAGCATTCCAGAACCTTTCTGGTTCCATAAGTCTCAGGGGGCGGACCCAACGTACTGGTCCTACACCTTTCTGTGGGTACACATGCGGCTGGAAACTGGTCTGGAGGAGGTAAATTGGTCCATGACAGGGGTAAAACTACTACATTCCCCACCACCAGATCGCCCACCTCAAGGCCTGTGCAGAACATCAGGTCAAGGGTATGTCCCCCCTCATGTGCCGGGCCCCTAACCCTTTGAGACAGTCCCATGGTTGTCATGGCATCCATGAGCTCACGCTCTCCTCCCCCAAGATTGGCATCGGCATGGATGTTGAAGTCCCCCAGGATCAAGGTCCTCAGGGACAGCAAGACCACCTCCAATACCAATTCTGCTAGAGTGTGTAGGAATGCTTCCATACAGGTGTGTGTGTGGTATACCAGAAGCAGACCTAAACTGTCTCTGGCCAAATCTATCACAAGGTGGATTCCCTCTATGCCCAAGATAGTCTGCACAGGATACCACCTCACAGACCAAGTGGCCTTAAAAACAACAGCTACACTGCCTTCCCACCCCTCTGATCTGGGCTGGTGCTGTACAGAGTACCCAGCTGGAACAAGATCAGTCAATATTGACCCCGACTCATTGTCCAGCCAGGTCTCTGTAATACCCATGAGGTCGGCCAATTGATCCAAGATCAGCCCTCAGATTGTTGTTGATTTATTACTGACCATCCTCACATTTAACAGAACAGACCCAGATCAGGGGCTCCCATAATCTTGAGCCTTGCATTATCTGCCTGGGGGCCTATGCAAAGGACAAGAATTAAGTACCTGTCCCTTCCCACCATTGTTCCCTGCCTCCCAGAAGGACCCCTGGCCCATCATGACCCCAATTGCTGGAGACACCCCCCGGCCCCCTACCTCTGGTGGCCATCCCACCAGACCCCCAAGGAACAACCCTACCTCTCCTAACCCCCTCCCCCCTCCCCTCTCCCCAACCTCCAAAGACTCACCTCCTGGTCCCCCTCTCTCACAGGGAGGCCAAGACCCCCCTCCCTTGTTGGGTAGAACCCCCCTCCTCACACCTGGGAGACATACCCAACCCTCCACAACTCAGTCCTCCCCCTCACCCACAAATGCAGTCCTATGTTGAGGCTGTAAGGACAGCAAGGAAGGAGTTCCTTGCTGTCCTCATAACATCTGCAAAGTCACGCCTGGCGGAGCTGTTTCAGGTGGTGCGAGGGCTGGTCAGTCCGGCCTCCCTCCGCCTGGATGGGGACATGTCGCAGGCCCGCTGTGAGGAGTTTGTCAACTACATCGCAGACAAGATCACTCGGATTCAGAGCGACTTTGACACTGGATTAGGGGCAGTAGGGGGAGAGCGCGAGGTGATGGAGGCCCCGTCTGGTCCAGCTTTGTGGGGGGACTTTCAGGAGGTGCCGCCGGCCAATGCAGTG
>QEPC01002150.1:1379748-1424769 GCA_003113815.1 Sphenodon punctatus | reverse complement strand
GGGACGGGTCGTCGGGAGCACATTACACCTGTGCTCCGGACTCTGCACTGGTTGCCAATAGCGTGCCGAGCTAGGTTCAAGGTTTTGGTGTTGATCTACAAGGCCCTTCATGGTCTGGTCCCCTCATACCTCAGGGACCGCCTCGCCCTCCACGCCCCAGAAAGGTTCCTTCGGTCTACTGGGGGTGCCTTCCTGGAGGTCCCCCGCGTAAAGCAGGGGGCCACAATGGAGAGGGCATTCTTGGTGGCCGGGCCGCACCTCTGGAACTCCTTTCCGGAGGTAGCTCGCCTGGCCCCAAGCCTGTTGACATTCCGGCGAAGCTGTAAAACCTGGCTGTTCGCCCAGACCTTTGGGGAGGGGGGCTGGGTGGGTTAAAGGGTTTTTATCTCCCCTACCCTATTTATTGTTTTAATGTTTAATTTTTTTCCAGACCCTGTTTTAATATTTGAACTATATTTTGAAGTATTTTTAATTGTTTTATATATTTTTATATGTATATTTTTTGATTGTTGGAAGCCACCCCGAGCTGTTCTCAGGAGGGGCGGGGTATAAATTTAGAAAATAAATAAATAATATAAATAAATAAATAAATAAATAATATTCAGGGAAGGAGTCATATTTCCCTCAGTCCTCACCCATTCCCCCCATCTCCATCTACATATACCCTAGCCAAAACTGCTCTATAAAACCAGCCTCCCCTATCCCTTAGCCAGACACATCCCCATTCCCCCAAAAGAGGGCCCATGTATTCTGGGGGGCGAGCCCGTTCAAGGGATCAAGGTCTATTGACTGTCCTGGCCACTATGGCTCCCTCAAATGGCCCGACCAATGGCCAACACCCTTTGGGTGTCACCCAGCCCTAAGAGATATACCTGCAGGAGGGGAGAGGAGAGGAAGGGAGTCAGATGGCATTCACTCCCTCCTCTGCCAAACAAGCAGCCCAGCCCAGCAGCAGAGTTCAACTGAGACAGAGGCATAGCAGTAGCGAACTCTGATGCTACTGCTCCTGAGGCTTTCAGTGGCGTTGGCAGGCCCAGTCAGGAGTGGTGGTGGCAGTAGTAGTGGGCAGTAGAAGAAAGGCTTACCTCAGTAGCTCCAGGAGCAGTATTAGTGAGTCAGGGGCTTCCTCAGGAGCAGCAGCAGTGGGAACTCCCTCCAGAGTAATGCTCCCCCTCCCCACGACCCTGGTAATGACCACACCCTTGGGTCCCACTCCTCTTCCAGATCTGCCTATGGTCCCCCCCATCCTCCTGCTCTGGGCCCCACCTCATGACTGAACCTGTGCCTGCCACAGCCTTGCTACGCCACTGATCCTGTGGCAGCGACATTCAGACTCTCATTATGTCTGTGTGAAAAAACCTTTCTTTTTATCAGTCCTCAATTTGCTTTGAATTTCAGTTTAACAGAATGTCCTTGGCACTTGTGCTATGGGACACGAGAACAGCAGCTCCTGAGCTGCCCTCTCTGTAGGATTCATTATTGCGCAGACTTTCATCTTTTCCCCTCTGAGTCATGTCTTTTCTAGAAGAAACAATCCCAGTCTTTACAGTCAGGTTTCACAGGAGAGTTTCTCCAGGCCTGTAACTAGAGCTGGAATGTGTAGCAGAATAACTGTTTGTGGATTTTTACTGTTCTTTAATTTTTGGGTAGGCTGGGGTTGATGCAAATCATAATAATCATATTCGAGGAACAAAGTTTTCACAATTTCAGTTATTTAGTCTGTTTTGTTTTCATTTTCATTTGTTTCTGCTTTTAGTTATTCATTTTAAATTTCTCTTTTCTACCAGTACAGAGAGAAATGGTTGGGTAAAAATGACAACAGAACAAGCAAAACACCAAAACGAATGGACCGAACCAAGTGAAATAGACGAACACCCCTGAAATATGAAACTGGGTAATTGAGAAAATATCGGTTGGATCCCATTCGATACCTGATTCTTTCGTTTCAGCTCAGATCATTAGGATTCCATGGATTTTCCATTTTGGTGGGTACATTTTCCAGCTCGCCTGGTAACTACTTGTGTTGCCCTTCTCTGAACCCCCTCATGGCTTGTTTTGTTTTTATTAACTACAGCTGCACACTAAGCAGAGTTCTTCAGCAAAATGCCAACCATGATGCCCAGGTCTCTCTTTCCTGAATTGATACAGTTACTAAACAAACCTTTAAGATGTATGAACGTAGCAGGGTGGCCCTATCTGGTCATGTGTCATTGCAGCAGACTCTATCTACAACAGAGTCCAAGCACAGGTCTCCTTCACCAAAAGGGCATCATTACAGTCTATTCAAAGAGTCACCATGTTATTTCCCTTGGGTCTTCTCATTATGCACTCTCTCCTTTCCAGTCAACTGTAAAGTAAGTGTTGATTGTACGTGGCTCTAAGTAGGAGTGTTAGTAATGGGGGAGGGGATGCATTATTCCTCTTGCCCCTCCCTCTCCCCACCCTGGGTGTTTTTAAAGGAGCAAGACGGGGTGAGTCTGTGGCTACTGCGTGGCACAGCTGTGGAGCAGCTACTCAAGTTGAGTGTATGTGGAACAATTCTAATGGGTGGCTCCCAGCATGACTATTGTGGTAGTGCCTCAACTACCCCTGCCACAGACCAGGGGGGAGGGGGAAGTGCACTGGGATGGCCAATGAAATTGACATGTCCTGGCATGAGTGCTGGGGAACCCTGGCTCCCCACCACTCATGGCCAGCTCCTGTGTCTTCCAAAGGTCATGTCCACAGTACCTATGAGTGGAGGACCTGTCTGCTGGTGTGCCTGGCTGCCCTGGTTCATACAGTCAGAGGATGCATGGTCAGGGGATGCCTGTTGGCATGTCCTTTTTTTTGACTCACTCAGCATGGCATACTCCAGATTTCTCAGCAGTGCACTGCGAGTGGTCATGAGTGGGTGCTGCATGGCTCACCGAAGTGTGCATTCCCTTGCACCACCTTCAGACAGGCAGCTGGATGAGTGACTTCTGGGTGGCCATGAGTGGTAGCATCTCTTTTAAAAACACCCCCAATTTCACTTTCTCCAATTTCACATTCCTTGTACTATGATGTCACAAAGCTCCATAAACAGCAAAGGCAAGCTGTTCCAAGAACAGCTCCTTACCTACCTACCTACCTACCTACCTACCATGGCAAGCATTCTGTGTAGACACACCCTATGTTTGTAAATATTCTCGCACACTTGTTGAGACAGATTCTCAGCTGAAATAAAACTGAATGGCTCCATTGGCTTCTGGGGTCTAAGCTGGTTTACATCAGCCTAAGGAGCAGGTCTGTAATGTTTGCTTAGAGCAACAATAGCTTTAGTAGCTTTAGTAGCCTCCTTTATGGAGTTTGAACATATTTTAGGAATAAAGAGGAGAGTAGCATCTCCTGATAAATAGCAAGTTGTTTGTCAGAACACCCACTTGCTTGGGTTTCATGGAACATGCACTGTTTTCATCTCAAAGTCATGGTTCTGTCATAAAAACCTCCATAAATCATTTTCCAGGAACAGCTCCTTAACTACCTACTGTTTTCTTTTCAAATACCTATTGTTAATCTTCTTGACAGTTTTGACACTTGTATTTCTGAGACTTTGAATGCCACATGTTGCAGGCAACTGAAAACTTCAAACAAAAGTAGATTATTTTTTAAAACACACACACATATGCACGCACGCACAGGGACAGGGACAGCACACAAAACTATACAAATTCACTGTTGCATTTACACATACATATGCATTTACACATACATATGCATTAACACATGCACAACATGTACATGCACATGCGCATCCACACACATTGGTTATACTATTACTGTTTACATAGTCATATAAATCATCATGTATACAATTCATTATAATTTATATACAGATCAGAGGATTCCAGTCACCTGGCTATGCTCCTCTACTTTCTACACATTGGTCCACAAGCTGAGCGTAATCCTTCTCGTTGGGTGCCAACTGTCATGGGTTGGAGGTCCACACCCCCACTTTACCGGGTTTGAGTGACTCAGTTTCCCTCGCGTACAGTCCACTTGAATCAGTTTTTTCTCTCTGGCTGATTCAAGCCTGCTGCAGGGGCAACTCCTTTGTCACTCAAGGGCCCGATCCTTCCCGTTTACAGACTCTTTAATCTCTGGGTTCGTAAGACCTAGAGAACTCTTGTTGCTCACTCGTGTTCCAATGTTAGACACAGACACTTCTTCATAAAGATAAGATGTTAGTTTATTGATTACATAAGCAATATTGTTGATATAGAGTGGTTACTAGAAATCAAAGTTAAATATAACGCATTCCTAACGTATACTGGTTGAGTTACTAAATAAGCATCTTACCCTACCAAGGTCCATAAGTTCTTCTCAGTCCTTGATGTAAGCGACTGGGTCTTCAGTCTTAGGGTTGGTTGAAAGCAAAGTCCCCTCTCTCAGTTCATGGTTTCCAGCCTCGCTTGCTGGCAGGTTTTAGGATACAGAAGAGAGTGCTCAAGATGGCTCTGACCAAGCTAAAGCAAAGCTGGCTTAATGTCCCTTGCTTAAGTACCTTTCATGGTTTCTTTGTCTCAGGTTTCCCACTCAAGAGCCTGTGTCTTTCCTCACATAGCCAACCCAGGCAAACATGAAGATCCATTTGCATCACCATAGGGTTCCATCTGGCAAGGGTTGCCAATACACAATCTTTTAACGATCCCTACTTCCTGGAGTTTGGTCAGTGTCACAGTCCTGATTTGGGTTTTAAAGTTCTCACTTGTAACATTACATACATGTTGCATGTTTTGCTTTACATATTGACTAGGCTTGTAGTCTACATGTAGACCAGTATCACGTGTATGTCACCCTAAGTTCCTCCGTGACACTTAACATGTGTAAATATGCACGTATTCACTACATATAGATACATACATGGACACACACCATGAAAACACAAATTTTATGAAAATATACATACAGACACAAATAATGTGTATGCACAAAATCACTACTATACATGTTAAGAACATGTACACTAATGCAAGCATGTAACTACAAAAGTTACTTCAAATCTTCATGTAGGTGCAGGCACAAACAAATATGTTCTCTCTCTCTGTGTCAAACACACACACACACACACACTGTTACTCAAGGAAAAAAATAAGCAGCTTTACCTACATATTCTTTTCATCCTTTCTCAGTGAATGCATTTTGACAGATGTGCTGGATTCTTTCTCCTTGAGTTGTCTTGTTGTGTCACTTATTATGACATGATGTAAAATGACTGCAGTGTGAGATCACAGAATGCATTGTGATGGGTTACTCAGAGAGCATGTCAAGGAGGTTGCACTGGCCGTAGCTGGTGTTGCTGGTCAATATTTCTCGGTCTTATTTCTTGGTCACATGCCCTTTTCTCTTTGTAAGTGGCACACTAGGTTGAGAATACATCAGCTCTGTCTGGTAGATAATCCATTCAGTGCCACACCCCACCAAGCCCATGTGAACTAGCTGTGCATAACTGATATATGCTCACTTAGGACCTGCATCTCATGGATGTGCCAAGTGATACATTTCTTTCTACAGATGAGAACCTCATTGTTGCAGAAGAACCAATGGTCTAATGACTCTGGTTCGACATATTCTTTTCAAAATTAAGAAGTTCTAATATGACATTGAGGACAGATAACTGGATAATGGTTGACAACTTTTTTTATGGTAGTAGGTAGGGACCATGGCAATAAAGGATCAAGTTGCTGCACAAACTCATAACAAAGAAGTTATCCATGCCTTTAGGGTCATACAATCTAAGCATAAGTAAGAAAAGAGACAATTGGTGGATAAACCAGATGCACAGGAAAAGCAAAATTGAAAAATGATGTGATAAGCAATGGCCACAGAACATCAGCAGCCCACAGGTCCTCTTGATAAATCTTCAGAAGGTTCAGAGAGACACAGCCTTCAAACTTGTGCCAGCAGAATGGGCCGAAGTCAGGTACGACCCATGGTTTATGATTTAACTGTTGGGGGTCCTGTATCTGAAGACCCGAGACCCTGATGGTTTCCACATTTGTTTGAGAATTGGGTTCCTTTGGGAGGAACTTTCTCCTGAATTTCAAATATGATGGGAAGAGTGACTTGCTTAACTGACTCTGTGTAAACTGCCTATTCCGATTTCTCTCCTCCCCCCACTGGAGACCAAGCACAGATGAAACAAGCAACTCAGAAAGCAAACCCTGTTGATCTTGGAGGTGATTGCTTCTGAGTAAATATTTGCTTCTTTAGCTCTTGTAGATGATAATGGGATGAAGTCTGATAATAATTTATAGGGATATAACCCCCCCCTTCTGCTATATAAACAGCAAGAGTTTATTTGTACATCTGTAAATAAGTTATTAAAAATAAGAGCAGACAGAGCCATGGAACTGACAGCATGAGAACTAAACATTATTTTTAGGGATTTCTGTGGCTTGATTTTTACAGGATACAATGACAAAATCTGCTTGTGTCACTGTGCCTGACACAGGAGGATTCCCTATACCCAGAGCCTCTGTCCAAACACATGATCACATCAGACTCCTTTCCAGGGGAAAACAATCTTAAAAAATAGTCAAATTCCTGAGCTCCCTCGGAGTTGAACTCATTCCAGTACAGAGAACCAGTCCAAAGCCTAGGGTCTAGCACTGAAATGGTTATTTGTGTGCATAACTGCATTCTACAAACTCCCACCCTGATGTCTTGTAGGTATAAAAAAGGGAAACTCTCAGTCTGAGATGAGGACTTTGGAGGTAGGAACTCTGTCAGAGAGCTCCACGGGGAACTGGAGCAGCACACCCAAAGGAGGAAAATGGCCACTGGGGCTTAGAAGCTTCCAGCCAAGCCAATGGTCTGAAGGTGGAACACGGGGAGCAGGGGAGAGATAACAGCAACCCTGGATGCAGGTGGGAATTATCCTTTATTAGGCCCAGAATAGGTGTGTGCATTTTGTTTATGTTTTCTTTTTAACTCAATTTTTTTTTGTAATTTCATTTAAAGTAAGCAAAAAAAACCATAATGAGAATAAAATAATGAAATTTAATTTAAATTTTGTTCATGTTTTGCCTGACAATGCCTGATGCAATGAGGATGTCAGGCAAAACAAACAGTGTATTAATTCAAGCCAAGGGGAAAGGGTGGGATGGAAGAGCATGATTGGCATCCCTGCTGGCCAATTGGGATCACTGCAGTTAGTCTATTTCAGGAAAAAATAGCAGTATAACAATGCAAAACAGGGGGAGGGGGAAGGAGAGGGAATAGAAGATAATGACTGGCATCTCTGCTGGCCAGTTGGGATCACTGCAGTGAGTCTGTGTCAGGAAAAACAAAGAGTATTGATTCAGAAGGGAGGGAATGGGGTACCATGATTGATGTGGCAAGGCAGAGTCTGTGTGGGTTTCTGCCACTTTAAGAAGACAGCTAGTGGTGGCTAGTAGCAGAGGACAAGCATGGCTTCAGGTGCTGGATAGAATACAAGATAGCGCCTGAGCAATAGCAGCTGAGAGAGGGCATGGCCAAGCCAGCCGGAGGGCGAATTAGGGTCAGCTGCCAAAGGGCATGGCAGGGGCAGCAACTAGGGATGGGCGAACAGATCGCGGTTCGGGTTCGGCCGTTCGGTTCAGCTGCATTCGGTTCGTCCGTTCGGTTCGTTCGTTCGTTCGGTTTGGATTCGTTCGGTTCGTTCGTTCGGTTCGTTCATTTGCCGAGTTTGGGTTCGGCTGTTCGGTTCGTTCGTCCGAACAGGCCATTCGGTTAGGCCATTCAGCTGTTCTGTTCGGCTGTTCGGTTCGGTCGTTCAGCCGTTCGGGAAGTGTTGTTATTTTTTTGTTTGTTTTTTATATGGTTTTTTGGTTTTTTATTGGGTTTTCTTTTGTTCTTTATTTGGTTTTTTGGCTTTTATATGGGGTTTTCTTATTTTTTTTAATCTAATATTATGTATATCTGTCTACACTAAATCTAACTGCTATTAACTATTTTAAATGCTATGAAGTAAATGGATTATCTAATAAGTACACAGACCTACTCCTACAAACACTAAAACTAAATCACTAATGCTATCTCTATCACTAAGGTAACTCCTACCGCATCTTCATCTATCTATCTATCTATCTATCTATCTATCTATCTATCCCATATCCAAATATATATATATGGATATATATATATGGATATATATACATCCATATATACATATATATGGATATATATATGGATATATATGGATATATATACATCCAATATATATGGGATGAGGGGGGGGAATCTTCACAAATAGAAGAGGAGTCTGTAGTGAAATACATACATTACATACTCAATGAGTCTGTACAGTGCATAACACAAGGTTTCAGTTTATGGTTTAAGTTTCATTTAATTACAAAAGTGAAATGAAACTTAAAGCAATCTAAAAATCCTACTCAACACCTGCTGTTCAGGAACAGTGACTAGCTCAGAAGGTGTTGGGTAGTGGGGAGGCAGATAATTAGTTTCATTTCTTGCAAGCCTCTCCACCCCTGGTGCCTGGAAGTCTGCTCCTCAGTGACTGACACCTCCCTGTAATGTTTGTCCTTCCAGTGAAACTTTTTTTGCCACCCAAACTCATCCGAATGCGATCTGAACTGACCGAACTGTTCGGCCATTTCGCCGTTCGGTGTTCGGTTTGTTCGGTATGTTCGCGTTCGGGTTCAGGTTTGAGTTCGGTCGTCCGAACAGTTCGAGTTCGGGCCGAACTCTGAACTTCCGAACCGCGTTCGCCCATCCCTAGCAGCAACAAAGTCAAAATTCCTGAGTACAGCTCAGTTGAGAGGAACCTTTGGAAGAGCAGGGGCTTGCTGAGAGCTCTGCAACAAGAAATTTATGGCAAGTGATGGTACTCAGGGCTGGTAATCTGGCTGCAGGGGACTGTATGGTGTGCCAGAGGAGAACCTGAGAGTTGGATAGTAAATTACTTGACTAAGTGGACTTAGGCAAGTCAGCCGAAGATTGCCCTCTGAACTGCGGGATTGTATGTTGTAGATGTTACATGAATATTGAATGAAGTGCTGAATTCCTTTAAAAAGTGACTCTTGGGGGCTGGCTCCAGAAAATAATTACTTTGGGTGACTCCACGCCCCCCCTCCCCCAACTACAATTTGCATCTCTGCTGACAAACAGTGTATCAATTCAAGTTAGTGGGGAAGGGGAAGGGGAAGGGGAGGGAATGGGAAAGCATGTCTGGCATCTATGCTAGCCATTTAGGATTGCTGCAGTGAGGCTGTGTCGGGTGGAACAAACAGGGTATCAATTCAAGTCGGTGGGAAGGTGATATGCAGAGAATCGAAGGACATAATCAACATCTCTGCTGGCCAAATGAGATCGCTAAGACATCCCACAACACTTGACACACACATACACACATGCACAGAATTCCTGTGATAGGCAAAGGTACTGGATATAGCCCACCAGGAGAATATTGCTAATAATTCTACACTGTTGATTTCTCCTTGGTTCCCAATCCTCAAGACTTCCTTTATAATCAAACCTTATTTAGAGCAGATCTCTCATATGCATTTGCACAGCGCTTTTACTCTGCTACAGTTTTTGCTATTCTGAGCCAATGTGTTGCTGGGATCCTTTATGCTTACTGTTTATGCCCTTGTGATTTATATGAAATGAGAACTTGGTGCATGTCCTTTTTTCCTGCCTTCAGGAACTCAGATTGAAATGGATTACACCTTTTCTAGACAGGAAAGAATTTCTCCCCACAAGACAAAAACTGGAATTCTTACTAGTGTCTAAAAACTTTAGGGTTACAAAAGCAACAGCTACATTTGCTTTTTTAAGTTTTTGTCAATGGAAGTTGTTATTCCCAAATGGTATTGATGTTTGATATTTGTTATCTAATCTTTGTATTTACCTATGTTTTAATCAATGAAAGGCTAATAGTTGAATAAACTGATTGACTGGATTTCAGTGCTTCCAGAACTTGGAGTAGCCAACTAGGGATACTGGGGGAGGAGGGAAGGGTACTGTGAAAGCCATATAGAGGGAGGCTGGCTACCTGGGTTAAGCTGGTTTTCTGTCTGCTATCTATTAGTTCTTCAGAGCTGTTCAGAGAAGTTCTATGAGTGTGACGGTATGATAGAGACATTCAGTCTGCTATTCCACTGGCTGCAAAAATAGCAGAACAATGGGTGTTTTCAGACGTGATGGGGCGGCTTCTCCCCGTCCCGAAAACAACCCAGAGATTCCCCGCTGGGATCACCCAGGCATGGCAAACAGACGTGCTGGGGATCCCGGCAGGGAATCAGGGAGGGGCCGCGTGGTGCAACATGTGGCTGCACGACCCCGCCTCCTCCATGCTGCCTTCTTCGCCCGCCCTCTGGATTAAAACATGAAACAGATCCCCCTCCCCCCCAAAATTAAATGAAAATGAAAATGTTCCCCCTACACATCCCTAGTACAGGATAGGGGATAGTTATAGGGATAGTGTTTATTTAATTCTATCCACTCTGCTGTAACCACACCGCTGTCCCTCCCCCTGCAGGTAACCAGCTTTTACAAAGGGGAGCTGCCCCTGAGGGTGTGCAAGGACTGTGAAGCAGGATGCAGTGTTGGCTCCCTCGCCAAGACCCTGGGAATCCTCCCCACATGTAACCACTCTGCTGTCCCTCCCCCTTCTTTTATAAAGGGTAACTGCCCCGAGGGTGGTGGCAGAAGGGCGCCGCCAAAGGGAGAAGTACTGTTGGTGGGCCGTTTGCGGATGGAGGCAGTGGAGGTGGCTACCATGGACACTAAACCTTCTTTGCAGAGCAGCCCTGCAAGGTGATAGAGACTTGGACATTGCCTCCCCCCTCCCCCTACATGGGTGGGAGTGGGGGGTGAAGATACTGACAGAGGAGTGGGGTGGGGTCCTGTGTGTATTGTGTGTGGAATTGTGATATTGGAGGGGTGGAATTATGGGGGTTGGTGTGTGGTGTGGGGGTTGTTGACCTCCCTCTGGTGGCAGGAGAGGGAGGTGGGGGTGGTGTGGAGGGGAACCCCTGGTGTGAGCAGGGGTGACCATCTGGGGGGAGGGTTACCTGCCGGTGGCAGAGGCAGGTAAGGGAGGGTTGGATGGGCAGGGTCCCTCTCGCCAGCCTGTCAGGGCAGCCTATGAAGTGTGGGTGTCTAATGGGGTTTTCTGAGGAGGTGAGGGGTTCCGCAGCTTTGAGGATTGCTATGGGTCAGGGGAGATATGGTCCAATGGGGAGGTGTGTTCCATCAGTGAGGAGGGAGCGGTGCCTTGTGCCCATTCCCCTCTCAACCCCCCACGCAGGTAGGCTGTGGGTTGAGGCCTAGGAGACCCCAGGCCTTGGTCTGGTGCTCCTGAACGTGAGGTTGGTTGTCAATAAGTCATCTATCATCTGGGAGTCAATCCTGGAGTGGGACGCCGACCTCATGTGTATTACAGAGACCTGGTTGGACAATGAATCGGACCCCATTCTGGCTGATCTTGTTCCAGCTGGGTTCTCTGTGCAGCATCAGCCTTGGCTGGAGAGACGGGGGGAGGTGTGGTCATTGTTATCAAGGATGCATTGTCTTTTAGGAGATATCCAGTGCAGGTTCCACCAGGTGTTGAGTGCCTCCATCTTGTGTTGGATTTGGCCGGGGACAGATTAGGGGTGCTTCTGGTGTACCATGCACCTAACTGCCCGGTGGCATCCCTACATGCTCTTGATGATCTGGAGTCAGATGTGATCCTCCAGACCCCTAGATTAGTGGTCCTGGGGGACTTTAATATCCATACTGACACCAATCTTGGAGGATCAAGGAATGAGTTCATGGCCTCCATGTCAACCATGGGCCTGTCCCAAATCATCTGTGTCCCTACACATGAGGAGGGACATACACTG
Source organism: Sphenodon punctatus (assembly GCA_003113815.1). NCBI lineage: Eukaryota > Metazoa > Chordata > Lepidosauria > Sphenodontia > Sphenodontidae > Sphenodon > Sphenodon punctatus. The sequence goes on along the minus strand of QEPC01002150.1, from coordinate 1,412,914 downwards.
GATTTGGTTTTCTGCACAGGCCTTGAGGCAGGGGGTAGAGCCTTTGTCATGGTCTGACCATTACCTATTTAAGGCATGCATTCCGGCGCATGTTAGCCCCCAACGGGGTGCAGGACCTATTAGATTGGTCCTCCCCTGGAGACTTATAGAACCAAATTGGTTCCAGAATGCTCTGGGCGAGTTTCCCCTGTACCTTGACACCCACTCTGTTGATGATCTCATGGCCTTCTGGAACACCTTGTTGGCTGAGACCATTGACAAAATTGCTCCCAGGCGTCCGCTGCCCACCCGAGTTTCCTGCAGGTCTCCTTGGTTTATTGAGGTCATGTGGTGTTTGAACCGGGAGAGCAGACGGTTAGAGCCATGGCGGTGCTGGACTCATGCAAGTATGATTGATCACAGCAATTTAAAGGCCTATGCTGTGGTGGTGCAGGCAGCAAAGAAGCAGTTCTTTGCTGCCCTTATTGCATCTCTAAAGTCATGTCCTGAGGAGCTTTTCTGGGTGGTGAAAGACTTGGTCAGTCCTGCCTGCCTCCACTTGGACCTGGAGCAATCCAGTGACCACTGTGACTGGTTTATCAAATGCTTTGTAGATAAGATTGCTTGCATCCACCACGATTTTGGTACCACAGTTATTGCACAGGATCATCTTGGGTCTATGGATGCCACGTCCTGTCCTCTTTTGTGGGATCAGTTTCAGATGGTGGTGCCTGTCGATGTGGAGTCCTTGTTGGGATCTGTTCATGCCACTACTTTTGAGCAAGATCCATGCCCGTACTGACTGGGGAAAGCTAGCCAGGAGACGTTCTGACCGTTGCTGGCTGGGGTGATTAGTGACTCCCTTCGGGAGGGCAGGGTGCTTGACTGTCTAAAGGGGGCTGTGGTTAGGCCCCTGCTTAAGAAACCATCTCTTGACACTGATGCTCCTGCCAGTTATTGGCCAGTATCTAACCTTCCCTTTTTAGGGAAGGTTATTGAACGGGCTGTGGAATAGCAGATGCAGGAACATCTGGACCGCATCAGTTTACTTGATCCCTTCCATTCTGGGTTTTGGCCTGGTTATGGTACAGAGATGTCATTGGTGGCCTTGGTTGATGATCTCCATTTGGCATTGGACCAGGGTCGTCAGACCTTACTCGTCCTGCTAGACGTTTCAGCTGCATTCGACACAGTCGATCATGAGGTGTTGGTGACTCACCTGTGGGACCATTCTGGAATTGGCGGAATGGTCTTGGACTGGTTTCATTAGTTCCAGGGCCTGGAGAACTCATCGGGTGGTCCTGAGGGAGTGTACGTCTTCCCCCAGGGACCTCACATGTGGAGCCCCGCAGAGTGCCATTCTGTCCCCCCTCTTGTTTAACATCTATATACAGCTGTTAGGGGAGATCATGAGGGGGTTTCAGGGCATGCAATGTCATCAGTATGCTGACGACACTCAGCTCTACCTCTCCTTTTCCATCGACCCAGGACATGCAGTCTCCTTATTTTCCCAGTACCTGTCAGCTGTGGGGGGCTTGGATGAGGTTGAGCCATCTGCAATTGAATCCTGACAAGATGGAGGTGATGTTGGTGGGCGAGGGCTTGGGGGACCTGGTGGTGGTTGAATCTCCTCTTGTTGGGGGAGGTTCACCCTCCCATGGTCTCTCAAGTGCGGAGTCTGGGTGCACTCCTTGATTCACAACTCAACCTGGAATCTCAGGTTGTGGCTGTGGTGGGGAGTGCGTTTCGGTAATTACATCTTGTCCAGCAGCTACGGCCGTATCTCTCTGACTCCGAACTTGCCACTGTCATCTATGCCTTCATCACCTCGAGGCTGGATTACTGCAATGCGCTCTACATGGGCTGCCTGAGAAGCTGGTCCGGAAGCTGAAGCTGGTGCAGAATGCTGTGGCCTGTCTCCTTACTGCAGTGGATCGCAGAGACCACATGACACAAGTGCTCCGGACTCTGCACTGGCTGCCTATAAAGCATCGGGCCAGGTTCAAGGTGCTGGTTTTAACCTTTAAAGCCCTTCATGGCCTGCACCCTGCTTATCTGTGGGACCGCCTCACTCCCCATGTGCCAGTGCGACCCTTGAGATCATCCGTGGGAGCCTTTTTGGAGGTTCCCTGTGTGAGGCGGGTGGCCACCAATGTCAGATCTTTCGGTGGGCGTCCCTGTGCTGTGGAATTCGCTCCCACTCTCCTTCTATTTCGGCATGTATGTAAGACCTGGCTGTTCCGTCAGACTTTTGGAGAGGGGTGGGATGGGGGGCTTCCTTGCATATTGTATTTTTAAATTGTTTTACATTTTTTAAAATTGTTTTGTTGATTGTTTTTCACTGCCCCGTGCTGCCCTGAGGGCAGGAGGGGCACAATATAAATTTTAAAATAAATAAATAAATAAATACATTCACTTTCTGTTTCCCAGTTTTTTGTGATCTGTCCTGAGCCTTGGAGGAAGGGCAGGGTAAAAAAATAATTATTCCCCCCACATTAATTTTTGTTTTATGGAAACAGAAACAAAATGTAGTGCAAAGAGAATTCTGTTTGCTAATTTAATTTTTGTTTTTCCTCTCAGGCTGACTGACATGCCTGTAATGCAAAACAGTGTTTCAAAAAGCCAGAATGGATGGGGAAGGGTGGGGAGATCAGGGCACTATCATGACTGGCATCTCCACTTGCCAAAAGGCATCACAAAGCCCTCATGGAGCACTCTTGATGCAGACAGAGAACCCTTGCCATGGTGCTTTGTTAGATGGCACCACATCTTGATAGTACCGCTGGAGGGAGGACACTGTGAACATTGACGCCCTGCCATACTTGGGGCAACAGCAAGTATTCTCCTATGCCCACTGCCTACTGCCTGCAAGTGTCTGCTCTGTCCTGTGTCTGACTGCTGCGTGGCAGTCTTACTCTTTAATTTCTGACACCCTGGGGCACTTTCTGCAAGTTTGAGGAAGGGAAAGTGTCAGAGAGGTAAAGTAAAACCACTATTTAAGTGAACGGAAGATCTGAAAACTGGTTCCTATTGAAAAAAATGGGGAAATAATTTAGTAACTAAAATTATGCTGGGGTGCCAACAATGCCTGCCTCTAAGTGTTGCTTGCCCATGGATTCTTTGCACACCTGCCTGCCTGCCACCCTCTCCATACCTGAATCTGCTGCCCTCCCCACTCCAGGGTGATCGCAGAAAGTTGACACTTTATTGTATCAGGGGTGCACATTATGCCTTCCCATAAATGCTGCTCTGCCCACTGCTTCTCCACACACCTGCATGCCATCCATGCGCGCACTCTCCCCCCCCCATACTTTGCCACCTGGACCAGTCTTTGCAAGTTTAAGGATACTAGGTCATACTGGGGTGTCATTGCCTGTGTCTACCTGCTGCCTGAGAGCCTCTCAACTTCTGGCCACCTGTGTCACTTTCTGAAAATTGACACCATGGTAAATCTGTGGTGCTTAGTACCAACTTTAAGTTTCCACCAGTGCCTGCCTGACATTGGATGTTTTCTGATGGACCCAGGGGTGGCCACCCCATGGTCTATGCTGGTGGCAGTGGATTTAAATGGAGTCCACCACTACTGAAGTCTCCCCATGCGGCACCCCCACCTCCACACCATAGAGCTGTGGGTGGATCACCAGTCAGTCTAGGCAGCTGCCCACAGCTATATGGCCATTGCTATGGCAAACCGCAGCTAGAAGTGGAGCTGCAGTGGCCCTTCTGTGACAAGAGAGACTACTGTTTGGCCCCCAGCTGGTGCTATGGGTTCAGGTGGTCCACTCCACTCATAGTGATCTGGAATGTTCTGGAGCACCATGAGTGGAACTGTCTCAGATCAGGCAGTGCCTCCTCTGCCTCATCCCAGGGTGTCCTACCTTTACATCAATGGGCCACCCAGGGGTGGGGCAAAGCAGGAGTGGATTAGGTCTCCATCCAAACTCACCCATTATATCTACCTCATATGGCACCAGGCCACCCTTGAGTACTCCCTGCAAGTTGGAGCCCTGTGATAGCTGGGGTTCTGACAAGCTAAATGAGGGAGACACTCACTGGCCACTGTGCCCACACACCCTGCTGTTGCTTTTGTTGCTGCTACTGCCCGGCTGAAGGAGAGAGGATCAATCATGTGCCCTCATATGAAACAGAGAGAGACAGCCTTCTGTGCCCACATACTGATTCTTCCCATCAGAAGGAGAGAGGTGCCTTGGTATCCCAGACCAGATAGGGGTTTCTTTTTTACTCTCCCATCCTCTCAAATGTAAGCTTCACCTCTCCACAGGTAAGTCAGGCAGGCACCACTGTGTTGTCCACCAATGCTTTTTAATAGGGGTGTGCAGAAGACACCCCTACCATTTTTGTTTTTATTTTGGTTACAAAAACCCTTCATTTTTGGGGTGTAACAGGGTGAGGTTTGCCCAGGGCAAGTCCTTGCACAACCAGACCATTATCCAGGTCACACTATTCAGGGAGAAAAGAGCCACTTTCTTTGTGAGTTAGCTCTCCATCTTTGAGCTAGCCTTAGTCTGGAGGTAGAGCTTTCCCTGGCTCCTACCCTCCTCTGCAGTTCTTAGGAGACATGACTTGGCTCAGCTCCTGCCTCCTCCCAAATCTCTCACATGTTATTTGCCCAACAGGGAAGAAACCACCACACCTCTGCTACCAGAGCCTTTGGAAGACAGAGATCTGTCCAACTCCTGTCTCCTCTAAATGTCTCTCCCCCCACTGAGCAATGGCTCAGACTTTTGTACTCTGGGAAGCCATTTTTAAACATAACATTGGAAATGGATTAATCCATGCTAAAGTGAATTAATTCTAGCCCAGTGTCAGACCTGAAAAAGTTGTGATATGGCCTGGGTCTAACAAGATGCTAATCTCCTTGCTACAATGTGACTGAATCAGAAGTGCTCCTTCTGACACAAATGTGCCAGAACAGACATTGAATGTTACTGTAACTCACTCTTTTATTAATGTAACCAAAAGTATACAATGTAACCAAAAGTATACAGTAGATGTATAAGTATGTAGCACTTTGTATGTAGCTTTTGTGTAGGCCATTGTAGCTGTTGTTTAAGACTATGTAAAATGTTAGAAATTAGGTGAAACACTGGTTTAGTACATGTATTCATTCATTGATTAAAAGAATAGAAAGTGTTAGGGAAGACGGTCAAAAATTGGTCAGAGGAGGCAATGATGCTGAGAGATAGAGCAGAAACCCTGTGTTCCCAAACAAAACTAATAGCTTACAGCTCACAGGAACATGGAGGGACAAAGTGGAAGGTCAGAAACTGATAACAGAGTTAAACTGAACAAGCAAGGAAAGATGGCCTTATCAGACAATCAGATGCCTCTAAGAAGGATGTGGGAAACCCAGGGCCATAAGGATCAGACCCCCCCTCCGGAGGGAGGGGTGGAACAGACCCTACCGGTCAAGGCAAACCCCCAGATAACTAAGCAGAAAATGTCCCAATGATGGATAGCCGTAAGGGGAAACATTCTGGAGTAAGAGGCAAACAGCCCCTTAACATGGATAAGTAATAAGGGAAACTTGTATCAGCCTCTGGATCAGTTCTCTTCCCTTCACGGTACTCGGTTGCACTCCCCTTACAGAGAACCCAAGACTCCTGGGTAATACAATGAGCTGTATCTCTGATAGGGGACTGGAGTAAGAACAGGAGAGTGTGTGTGAAATGAGAAAAAAATAACAGGAAAGGAGGTGGAATAACAAGGAGGGAGGCAACAGGGAGTTCAACAACAGGAAACCAGCTATGGGAACTGGATGGAATGACAGGAGTGCTCCCCATGTTATCCGTTCACTCTTCTGGATCACTTATTTAAATCAGAACCTTGTCATTCTACCTGTTTGTCATTTCAGTCCGGTAATTCCACCAGTTCGTTGCTGCTGCACCCTACCCCTGTTTTTCCCTCATTCCACCCATTCCACTCATTCTTTCTTGTGCCTTACACATTATTGCTACACCCTATCCTCCTCCCCCCACCCCAACTCCCAAAGATGCACCTTCTTGGTATTCTATCACAGCAACTTAATGGGCTCTGTGAATAAAAATAGAATTTATTTCCAAATTGGCATTGCTGTTGTCTCCATTCCTTCCAATGGGCATTCCAGTTTATTAATTTCAATATGTATTCAACTTTAAATTCTTATTAAACATTTATATAGCACTGTCCCCAGCTTCATTGTTGTCCCCAACCTGCAGAGGAAGAGGATTGGGGCTGAAAGACCAAGGCAAACTATGGGTGCATGGGGCCTGTGTTGTAAGAGAGCACAATATGTGAGAAGAATGTACAAAACCCTTAATGCTTACATGGCACAGAAGTTCAGGAGGGAGTCTTAACTTACAATATCCATGCTTTTTGTAGTGTGATTGAATTTGTAATGGTCTTAACATCTCTCTTAAACTGAAGGGTTTTTGAGTATATAATTTTCCCTTTGCCCAACATCAAATCTGCACAGTTCCAAAATGCTGTATGCTGATGACACCCAACTCTATCTCTCCACCCCTTCCCTCTCTCTTTTCAGTCTTGCCTCACTAACTGCCTCTCTGACCTTTCTGCTTGGATGTCTCATCGTCAGCTCAAACGTAACATGGCTAAAACCGAACTCCTCATCTTCCCCCATTGTCCTTCCTCTCTCTCTTGCTTCTCTGTCTTGGTTAACGGGGTCAACATGCAGCCCATCCCTCTTTGACTTCTTCTCCCTCTCCGTTAAATCTCAGATAGATTCTGTTGCCAAATCCTGTCACTTCTCTCTGCACAACATTACTAAGATCCATCCTTTCTAGGGATGGGTGAACAGAACTGAGTACAGAAATTCAGTTTGGTTCGGAAATTCGGTTCGGTTTACTGAACAATTCGAGTTTGGTCTGAACTCCGAACTTCCAAACAAAGGTCAGAAATTCAAACCCCATTGAACTAAATGGAATATTATCTTTTAGGGATGGGAGAACAGAGCCGAGTTCGGAAATTCGGTTTGGTTCGAAAATCGAGTTCGGTTCAGAAGTTCGGTTCGGTCGACTGAACTGGTCGAGTTCGGTCCGAACTCCGAACTTCAGAACCGCGTTCGCCCATCCCTAGTTCTTTCCTCACTGTTTCCCCTGCTCAAACCATTGTCCATGCCCTGGTTATCTCTCGCCTTGACTATTGCAACCTTCTTCTCACTGGCCTTCCTTGCTTTTACCTTGCTCCTCTCATTTATGTTCATAACTCTGCTGTCAAGGTCATCCACCTTGCCCATGCTTTGACCATGTACAGTCTCTCATCTCCTCTCTCCACTGGCTCCCTCTTCCTGAATGCATTCTGCACAAACTCCTCTTTTTTTACCTACAAGGCTCTTCATACCCTTGCTCCCCCCCCCCCCCCCCCATCTCTCAACACTCATTTCCTGCTACACTCCTGTCCAGGAGCTCTGCTCCTCCTTTGCCACCACCCTTGCCTGCTCATGGATTTTCTGATTCTCAAAATGCATCCACCCCTTTTCCGTGACAGCCCCCCATGCCTGGAACTCCCTCCTTGAACACATTCGCTTGATTTCCTTCCTCAAAATCTTCAAAACTCACCTCTTTCATCAAGCTTTTCCTTGCTCCTTGTTCCCCTTGCCCCCTTGCTGACATCCTGAACCATCGTATCTTGTGTAACATTAAATGACAAGTAACTACACCTTTGTAACTAAGCCAAGCATGTGCACCTGAGACCTCATGAGTTCATGTATGCAGTCTTGTATCTTCCTCTGTTTCCCCAACTTTTGTCCCCCCTCTCTTGTCTCTCTTAGATTGTAAGCCTGCTAGGGCAGGGACTGTGTCTCCTTCTTACAATTGTAAAGTGCCAGGTACATTGATGGTGCTATATAAATGCTTATCTATTATTATTATTATTATTAATAATAATAATAATAATAATAATCCAATACCTCCAATAGAAGCTAGGCTGAATACTCTTATAATGTCAAGTCCTTCTGTGGCCTTCAGCTGTACCTCAGGGTGAGCTTATGGCCAACTCCCAGTCCTTTCTCTTTTCTGCTATACTCTCCCTGGCCTGCTATGTCTGACTGGCATGTTTCAGCACTGTGGCCAACTCTGAGCAAAGACCTAATCCTATGTCTTCGTGACTCCATAGCCAGATACAGACTACTTGAGATCTAGACTATGCCATTCTTATAATTCCAGAAGGGGCTGGGGGTGGGGCAATGGTGGTGCATAGTCCATCCTTAAATGTAGGGAAGAAACAAGAAGCTGTTTATATTCTCATGAGAGTCTCATGAGAATTGAGAATCCTTAGTGAGAACTCAAGAAGATCTTGCTAACCATGTGAGAAATCTGGCAAGAATCTTGCTTAAAAAGAAAAACAAACCCTGCACATGTGCAAAATAGCTGTTGGGTCATTCTGCGGATGCACAGACCTTTTCCAAAATGGTGCAGTTTGTTTGTAAACAAAAGCCCCTTCCCAGGGCCACTTTGTTCATGCACAATTGTTTTTCTTGTCTTTTCTCCAAGTGTGGAGTGAGTGGCTTCAAAAAAGAAGAGAGAGAGACAGAAAGACAACAGACAGACATGGAATGCCTGGAGTTTTCTCAATTTTTGTGGGAATCGAGTTGAGAAGTTTGATTCTTGATAAGAATTGAGAAAAATAAAGATCGAGTTTCAACTCTACTTAAAGGGCCAACCTGCTTCATCACAGCCATTTAAATCTTCAGGACAAATGGGTTTGGGTGAAAGAAGATTGTTTTTTAGGGAGGAGATGGGAAACATGTCCCAGGGCATACCTACCTGAGGCATGTCTCCCTGCAAAGAGAGACAAAGGGGGGAACTGCCTTTTCAACAACAGGACATTGCAGCTTAAACAATGTTTTCTCTGTACCATCCTTCCAGGAAAGATGGAATGGTAAAGAGAAAAAAAACATTCTGGGTAAACAATTTTGTAAAGGACCAACAACATTTAAACACAAAAGCGATAGTGGGAGTGCTGAACAGTGATTTTTGTTTTCACAGGTATTATTGGCATTTTCTGATAGCAACTCACATATCTGTTTTTTTCAGTTTTAGATATTGAATTTTTCAGTTTTTAAAAAAAATAAATATGGTTGTTTGTTTGGCTACTGTATGTGCATAGAAAGCTGAAATTAAGTGACTGAATAATTTTTTTTTAAAAACTGAATATCAAAGCAACTAAAAAACAAAAAACAAACTGACCTAAATAAAAGAAATGGATATCCCCAAAAGATGGACCTGAATCATGTTTATTAGTCACTTCAGTCGATATGGTGTGAATTGTGTGAAATTGTTGGACATGATATTCACCACACATATTTGTTTCAAGTTAAACCCTAGCCAATAGTGCAGAAATTTGAGATACAAGTGGAACCTTTTACCTTCCTCATTTGAAAAACCACAAGCCTACTATAGCTTTTGAGTAGGTGTTAAATTTGTCATAATAAGTCTTCCCATCCCTAATTAAGGTGCAACTTATTGCGATCGCATCACTCCTGGTGAACCCTGGATACTGCTGGTCTTCCCTTTCCTTTCCCCTTTTATTTCTTGTTTATTGTAGAACATCTACTGCAAACTACCACTAGCTTCTACAATCCAAACATATTTTCTCTTTCCCACAATTATTTAACTGTCTCCCTAATTAATTCCATGGCCTGGAATAAATTATTGACTTAGCAGACTCTCTTGTTTTCCATGACAGCTCCAGCAGTAAACAGGCCATTAACAATTCATAATGAGTAGCTCTTGTTTGTTTTTCCTATGTGCTAATTTGGTTTCCCATTAGAGACACCTTTAGACTGCATTCATTCCCCTGTCTGCAGACTTAGGGAGAGTGTCACACCAGGTGACTCTCAGGCCTGGTGCTTTCTAGCAAGAAAAGTGCTCAGTCTGGCTTTATTAGGCAAAGAATTCACATTGAAAAACCATGTGATATGGTTTTTGATTTTCTTATTTTCTTCCCTTGGTTCGCTGTTGCTCTTGGGAAGGAAGGTGTCTCAGGATTGTCCTAGGGGACAGAGTGCCTGATCCTGATCCCATTTACAGGAGGAATAGCTCTGCTTGGATTGATGAGGTTGCAGTGCTGTAAAAACAAAATGTTTGAAAGGGAAATAGCCCCAACTGTTTCTATCCCTGTGGCGTCTGAATGGTATGTCAGGACTCCTAGTTTCTGTTCTCGGCTCTGATACAGGCTTCCTTCATGACTCTTGTTTGAGATGAAAACAGCTAAGCACTCAGGGCAAGGAGGGTAGGCAGTAGTCTAAAGTGGCAAATGTAATGTCTTGGGTGGCTCTCAACTTGTGCTGAAGCTGTCCGATTGCAGCAAAGGGTGATTTCAGACATTATGCCGTCCCGATACGTCCCAGTGAATCCCCGTGGGGGTGAATGAAATAACCACCCCCCGTGGTCAAAAAATGGCCCAAATAGACATGCCGGCTGATCCCGGTGGGATATCGGGGAGGGGCCACATGGCACAATGTGCAGCCGCACAGGCCCCCCCATGCTCCCCTGCTGCCCACCCTCTGGGGAGACAGGCGGGCACCGTGGCCAATGCGTCCACAGTGCCCAGCTGCGTTGACCATGGCCTGGAATCCTGCCGGGGATTCCGGGCCATGATCTCCAGCCAGACATTACTTTTTATTGCTTCCCGCCAGGAATCACTTTGACCACGCTTTCGGACCTCGTCCCGCGGGGAGCCCGGGAAGCGTGGTTGAAATTGACCGCATGCAGGAATTGGCCATGATGAACATCTGGCGGCCGCCAAACAGACGTTCAGGGCGCTTTGGCCCCGCAGCAAAATTGACCGTGGTTCACTGTGGTTGACTGTGATCTCGTAACGTCTGAAAATACCCAAAGATAGTTTTTGGAGAACTATGCTGTGGCTGTGATGTTGATGAAGACTGTTTTCTTCTCCACTATCATAGCATCTTCAAAGTCTCATCCACTGAACGTGTTCTTGGTGGTGAGGGGCCTGATTAATCATCATCATCATAAATTTAATTGCGTAGCCATAGGCTATTGCACAGGTGAAACAAAACTTAATAAAATTAACAATAAACAGAACAAAACCTCAAAAATCGCACTGCAGATAAGACCTTAATAAAAATTTCTCTCCTTCTATACATGGCATCAAAATACCTAGCCACTGCAAAGGTAATTACAGGATCTTTATCAATCAAAAGCAATTGTATATATTGGGCATCAGTTCTCGCTGGATAATTTCCCAAAAATGGAAGCCAAAAATTTTGGCAAGCCTCTATATTCCAAGGGCAATTCAACAGCATATGCTTTAATTTATAAGCAGAATCATTTGTATATTTTAATTTATTAGAAATTAAACAGGTCAGCCCACCTGATGGCCTTCCTCTATTCCCAGTGGGGTAGCATCTTTATAATGGCAAACATAACCCGGAAGGGTTATGTTGCAAATGTACGAGGTTTCTTAAATTAATACAATATCAAAATTTGTTAGATAGGTCCTTAGTTCCTTATTGTCCATCTTCCCTTTCTCTCCCACTATATTCCAAGAGAGGATAACCACTGTTTCCATTTGGGCCCCAGAGGCTAGTAACTCCTTTCTGTATTTACCATTGCATGAGTTATTTGCCATAGTAAGGCGTAATTTGCTTATATTTTCTCCTTCACTCAAATTTATAGAGGTTTCCCTTTGTGGTAGTGGAGGCTTATTGGGGGTACTTTCCAATTGAGAATTATCCAGAGCAAAATTCTGGGATGGGTTTCCCATTTCCCCCACAAACACCAACTCTTGAGAGGCTACTTCACCCTCTTTGCTGATATTAAGAATATGAAAATAATTTTTCTTGCAACTGAACTGAGATATTGATTGATTGACTTCCCAGGGAGACCTCAATAGCTTCTAATAGGGTAGTGCTGTTACTCATTTCAAAATCATCCAGAAGTCTATATTTTTCCCAGTTATAATTGAAGGTAATTGGAGTACTTGTGCCTGGATTCCTAGTATAAAGCCTATCTGGCTCTTTCATACCATCCACCACAATACCACTAGACTCTAACTATAATCTTGGCTTCACTAATCCAACATTTTATTTATTTTTATTTTTATAAAAAAAACTTGATGTAGCAGCTTGGGACACCTTATAATAACAATAATAAACATTAAAAACAAATAAAGCAACTCATAGCAGGAGGTTAAGAAAAACCCCTCCTCCCCCACCCTAGCCGATTTCCACCACCCTTCACCCATCTCCCCCACCAAACGCCTGGCAGAACAGCCAGCTTTTTAAAAAACTTGGTTAGATGCCATGATGTAAGTGGCAATGCCTTAACCATATACATGTTGTACAGGTCACTAGAACCTCTTCCATCCTTATCAAGGGGAGTGCTGATCTTCTCTCCTTTCATACAACATCAGGTTCAGTGGGAATACTTCCTAATGTACCGTGCGTGGCAGTTGTATCTTTATGCAATTTGGTAAGTAATGCTAGAAGTCCTGCCTCTTCTGTCGGGGACATCTGGAGAAAAGGATTCAAAAAAGCCATTTTGGGTCATCAGATGGATCCAATTTTTGTCCAACAACCTGATCCTCCCTTATTTGATTAGTCGTAGCACCTGATCTTACTGGGTACTTTGTCAGTCTCCCCATCACTAGGGGTGTGCACCAGGCCCCCATGTCATTTTCATTTTTCATTTTCGTTATTCAAAAATGTTGTTTTTGTTTTGTTATTAACAACAATGTCATTTTTGTTTTTGTTGTCATTATTGTTATCATTTTTGGTATCATTTCTGATATCATTTTTGATATTGTTATCGTTTTCATTTCAGGATCGATATTGGTACCGTGTCAAATGAAAAAATTATTTTTGGTATCGGTATCATTATTGATTCCCGTGCACTTAATGTACAGGGGGGAGAAGGGCAGGGAAAGGTAGAAGGTAAAATGTAGGGTAAAATGTGACAAGCAGAGCTCCCACAGATAGAAGAGGAAAAAATCTGGTCCTCCCATTATAAAGGGTTGCAGTGCCCTCCCCCAGAGTCCGCCTGATTGGTTTTGGGAGGCAGCAGGTATTGGGAGGCAGCAGGTATTGAGTAATCACAGAGTGCCATGAGACTGCTGGGGCCTGCTTGCACTGCTCATTGGCCAGTGATACATCCATCAGATACTGCTAAGCTGATCACCCCTCCCAACACAGGCACAGTTCAAGAATTCAACTCTGTTAAGACTCCAAGATGTCTGCTCCCTCCTCCCCTCTCATCATTTTCCCTCCAAACCCCAACTACCACAGCACTAATAATGAAAATGATAACAACACTGTTGTTTCCATTTCTTATTATCATTTTTGGCATCATTTTTAGTATTGTTTTTGGTATTGATATTGATATCGATACCAGTATCGTTATCATTATCGTCATCACTATCGTTATCTATATCTATATTGTTACCGATATCAGTATTCTTGGTTGTCGTTTTTGGTATTCTCGGTTGTCATTTGCATTATTGTTGTCGTTATTTTTGGTTGTCGTTTTTGTTATTGTAATAACAAAGACGATAATTTTCATTCTCGTTATTCTAATAACAAAAACAACATGCACACAACTCCCTGTAAACATTGGGTAGTAGGACTAACATTCTCTACAAACTCGGTAGCATCATCTGGGGAAACCGACAGGACAACATCCCTATTACGGACACACTGAGGCTCAACCTTTATCGGAGAATCTTGCCTTTGCTCACTTCCAACTGTCTGTACAAGAGATATTCCCTGAGACCCATGCCGTGTAGGTATAAAATTTGAAAGTACTTTAGCTGGAACTACCCCACCCCCAAACATAAGAGAACCCCTCACTCTTAACAATCGAGGAGCTAGCTTGAGGTTATTGAAAATGATAACCCATTTCTGCAACCAGGTAGATTTTCAAGTGACTCTAATGGTCTTAATTTCAGATTGGGGACAATATCTATACACCAATAACCATAAATTCCTAGACACCAGAAGAGGGGTTCCCCAAGAAGGGATAAGCCCATTGGGTAAAGGATGTACTGTCAATTCCAGAGCATTTTGAGAAATTAAGAACTGAGATGAAAATACCAACCTTTCCTATATCTAATCCAGGGACCCCGAATGACTCAAATTCCTTTTCCTTTTGCTTGTATCCCACTGCCTGCCCTAGACTATTGGTAGAGAGAGCACTCCTCTTCTCTTATACAATACTTGTCAACATTTTCAACTGTGCAAAAATTAAATTTAAGGTTTTACTAATTAAAATTGTTCTGCTAACAATTTCAAAGGTACCATGTCCTCCTTTAATATGTCAGACAAACCCTGAGACAGTTTTTTAGGGTCCTGGGAATGCCCCAGTATTGGCCCCCACCAATAAAGGCCTACATTCCTCTTGAACACACTTTGGATCCCCCCAAATCACATGAGGGAGGTTTGCTTGGGGATTATGGCATACCATCCACATCAGAGCCCAATACAGCAAAAGTATTGGAAAGTGGGATTGAAGGATTTAAGGTCTCCCTCTCTAAAAGGACCTGACTTTTGGAATTAGAAGAGGTCCTGGAATACTTATCAAGCTTCCTTTGTTTGCTAGACATGAAGTGAGACTCCTCGCTACAGCTAGGCTTTTTTTGATTGAACATCATGACAGGTAAGTAATGCAATTGAGGATACAAGCTCCTGGGCCCTAGGTATGATTTGGTATAATAATCTCCAAGGCCTTAATCAAAATATAAAGGTAATCTCAAAAGATTACATTAAACATGATATATAAAACACAAACAATAAAACACATGATAAAAACATTTTAAAATTATATAACAATCTTCCTTTTCTAGCAGTTCAATACTACCAACATCACCATTAGTGTGACTATAAAGAAAATACTTTCATTGCATTCTAGAGAAGCCAAGACAGCAAAATGGGATTCCTAACACTTTCCAACTGCTGGAGGGGTGGGGGTTCCTCAGGTACGATGGGTAGGGTTCTGCGCAACAGCCACTTTGGCCCTCAAATGGCCCCAAGAATGGCCAACATCCTTTGGGTGGTGCCTAAGGGCTGAGGGCCCAGCTTTGTTATGTAGAATGATACTTGGGGAGAGGAGAAGTCAGGTGTCACCAATCTCCCTACCATGATGAGAGTAGGGGTGTTTTCAGACATTACGCGGTCCGAATTCACCACAGTGGATCCCCAGTGGTGGCGAACCGAACAACCACCCCCCGTGGTCAAGGAGAGCCCTGAACACAAGTGATGGGATGGCAGAGAATCGGGCTGCCAGATCATGGCCCGGGGCAGTGCAACAGTTGTGACACCAATTCCCGGCCATGGTCAAAACACCCACAAGGCACCGGGGAGGGGCGGGACACAGACATGGCCGGCTGAGGGCAACCAAAGCCAAAAGCACCAAAAGGGAAAGCCCACACATAGGAAATGTGAAGGGAGGGGGAAGACAGAGAAGAACCGCCGAGGTACCACACACAACAGGCACAGAGACAACAAGGGCACAGTGAAACACACAACACAAACACACGCCCGGGCGCACACAAACCAAGATGGGAAAGGAAGGGAAAGGGGGGCACAGAGGGACAGACAACACACACGGAACAATGGGCACAGGGGAGAAGGGGGGCAGTGGGACAGGGAAGGGGGGATGGGCTAGGGGAAGGACCAGGCACAGGGAATGGCAGTCAGACCCCCCCCCCGGAGCCGTGCAGCTGGTCCAAAGGCACAAACACACACACACTGGGAGGATTCTGGGAGGTGCAGTCCTGGGGCCTCAGAACCCCGAGGTCACACAGGCACCCAAGGGGGGTGGGGATAGGGCGCTGGAGGGAGTGCAGGTGGATGAGGAGGGTCAACAGCATCCACGGGAGCCAGGGGCCGGTTCAGAGAGCAGGACACAGACACTGGAGATGGCAGCCACGGAGGGGAACACTGGTTGCAGAGGCAGACGGGGGGGCCTCGGAGCCACAGGCAGGGGCAGCAGAACCCCGGGAAGCAGTCAGCACAGCAGCATGGGCGGGAAATCAAGAAGGGAGCTGGCAGTGGGCCACGGCAGCGGGACAGAGGCATGAGCTCACAGCGAGGCCAGCAACAGGGGCCCGGAAGGCACTGGGGGATTCACAGCCAGGTGCAACGAGCCACAAGGGGGCCAGGGGGCCCGTCAGGTGAATGAAGTGTGGACAATTAAGGATGCCCCAGTGGTACCCCAGCAAGGACATGTGGTGGGCGATCAGGTAGTATGCCTCAAATGGATCCTCCATGGAGAGCCCCAACTGCACATCGGAATGGGACCACATACCCGACAGCACCAACAGCTCCACCGTGGTGGGCTCAGACATGAAGAAGTCAGCAGTGGGGGGCCACGAAAGGTGACTGAGCTCCAACAGCTGGTGATACACCACCCCACGAGAGCACTGGTACCCACAGGCCCCGTGAATGCAGCCAAAGTAGGACATGGTCAAGGCAGGTCCCCCCTCCGCCAGACAGACTGTGTAGGCAGCCAGGCTGCACACGGAGATGGCGAACACAGTCTCCGCCGCAGACCACCCCAAATGCGAGCACCCCATCTCTGGAATGCGCCCATCAGGAAAGGGAACCAGCCCCAGCGTCTCAGCATGCAGTTCGCAATCGTGGACGCTCGCCTCATAGTCAAAGTAAGGAAGGCCAGAGCTCAGTTTCGCATAGACACCAAGCAGGCTGTTCAGGCAGCTCAGAAGCAATTGCATGGCCAGGGTATGCCACAGGTCACACAGGGCCATGGTCTTGCAGAAGGTCCACGTATGGAGGTCACCATTGGGGGGGGCGGAAGCCCGGTGGAATCACAGCTAGCCATGGTCCAGCAAGCCAGGGGGACTGACACCATGGAAACGGGGGCCCACATTCCCCAGAGGGATGGTAGAGGACGCATGGGAGCCCCAAGGCCAAGCAATAAGGCGACAGGCTGCAACCAGGCATGGCAAACAAGCGAGGCATGGGGTGCGGACCCAGCACAGCTGCAGGAACCGAGCACACAGACAGGACAACTGACACACTAATCAGGCTGGCGAGAACACATTAGGTGTTTTCAGATGTGCCGGGGGATCCTGGTGAGGAATCGGGGAGGGGGCGGGGTTGCACAGCGCAACGTGCAGTTGCACAGCCCTACCCCTCCGTGCTCCCTTGCCGCCCGCCCTCTGGGGAGACGGGCGGGCACCGCGGCCAATGCGGCCACAGCACCCGCCCAAAATGACCACGGGCCGGAATCCCGGTGGGGATTCTGGGCCGTGATCGCCATCCAGACATGACAGGCCCCTTCATCCCTCTACCTGCTTGCTGTGGTCCCGGCGCTCCCACCTACATTCCAGGTGCACCTCCGCCTAGAGCCTTCAGTCCCTTGCCTCTGCCTGTTGCAGGGATCGCTCTGTGTCCGCCTCCATGTGATCCACGGCCACTATTGTCCACTCCCCCTGTTCTGTGGTCCTCCCTCCAGCACCGTACCCATGCCCGGTGCTCCCTCATCCATTGCACTGGGGGCACAGGTTGCTGAGGCCCCTTGGGCTGCCCTGTAGAATACACAGCAATTATGGGGTGGCTTCCCTGCCTGGCTGCACCCTAGGCGGGGGTATGGCTTTAGGGGTAGCGAGGTCTCCCCTTATGCAGCCAGTGCCCTCCTCCCTTCCCCATTGCCCTGGCACCCCCCCACACACTGCATGACCTGGGTCCCCCTCCTGGACTCCTTGGGGGCCTCCCTCATTGCCAGTGTGCCTCACCTGGGGCCTCCAGCTGCTTCAGGGGCTGCACCCCACCAGCCTCCTCACCCGCATGACTCAGGTGCTGGGGCATGCTGTGCCCAGTGGGGATATGGGGGGTGGTAGGTGGAGGGCTTTAGGTATGTCCAGGTGGCCCCCCATGCCCCCGTGCCATGGGCCGGCGTATCGGGGGTGGATGGGGATGTCCACCTGCCCTGGGCTTCCTCCTCCCCCCCTTGTCCTGGTCCATCTCCCCTCCCATCTGCCTGTTACCCTCGATGTCTGTCTCCGATTCCTCTGAGGCGGGCCCCTCCATGTATCTGGGGGCCCTCAGCGACCACTGGCTGAGGGTGATCAGTGTGCTGGCCTCGGAGTCAGTCTGTCCAGCCGGGGGGTGGGGGCTCTCCGGGCTGGTGTCGGTGGGGGGGCTTCTGGTCCGGGAGATCCCTGGGCATTCCTCTGGGGGGGTCGAGTGCCCTGGAGCCGGTGCCTTCTTGTGAGGTGGTACCTTGACCTGTTCCCTGTCCTAGACCACGGCACTCTCCACGAGGCATGGGGCTACTATCAATCCCTTCATATGAAGGATGCGGTCCAGGGCATCATAGTCAGGGGCGGTCCGGGCTTCGTGTCCGGACTGCTGGTTGTTGTCCCGGATGGACCCCCTCTTTAGCTCTTTAACTCCTTGGCCTTCAAGTGGCACTGTGCCATGGCCCTGTGATGCCCCGCTGCCTCCATGTCCTGCACTATCTCCCAGAACACGTGCTAATTGCACTGATTGAGCGCGAGCTCCAGTTGATGCTCCAGGGTCCCCCAGATATGGATAAAATCCTGGGTCTCCTGATGCCCCCATTTCCCCCCTCTGTGGTAGTGCCATCTCCCATGTGGTCCCTTTGGGTCCTCCTGTTCCTGCTCCTCCTCTGCTGGGGCTGCACCCATCTTCTCGGAGGGCTCGGGCTCCCAGGCCCATTTCCGTGTCTGCGGGACATCGGGGGGGGGGGTTGGTTGGTTGCTGTTCTGCCCCTGTCGCGCAGCCCACCCCCTTCCCCCCTCCTGCCATCCGCCTGGCCACCCGGTCCCCTTGGTGCCCCTGTGCCACTGGGTCCCCTCCCCCTTCAGTCCCCCTCCCCATTTCTGGGGTGCCTCCTCCCCCGGCCCGGTCATTGTCCCCAGGGTGGCCTGTTGTAGCGGCTGGTGCTGCTTCTTCTTCTGCTGCTGCTGCTGCTGTCCCTCCACCTCCTCCAAGTGCAACATGACCACCTCCTCCCCCACTGGCGCCTCCACCGCCTCCTCGTCCTCCTCCCTCACTCTCTCTCCCACTGCTCTCCTCTCCCTTCCACCTCGCTCCACCCCGCCATGTCCCCCTGATTCTGTGTGTCCTTTAAATCTTCCTCCACGGCCTGTGTTGTTGCTGATTGCCTGGCAGCGATGCTGCATGCTTTATCTCTGGCTGGGAATCATTTTGTTTGATTCCGACCGGTGGTTGCCATTCATACGTTACTTTTTATTGTTTCCCGGTGGGAATCGCTTTGACCACACTTTCAGCGATGGTCTGGGCCGGAGCTCCATAAATGTGGTTGATTTTCACCCCTGGTGGGTATTGACTGTGGTGAACATCTGGCGGCCGCCAAAGAGACGTTCAGGGCGCTTTGGTCCCGCTGCAGGATTGATCGTGGTTGACTGTGGTTGACTGTGATCTCGTAATGTCTGAAAATACCCTAGGTTCAGTCCCACACAAACCCTCCAAGTAAAGGGGAATAAACTGCAAGCCAAGGGGGCTGGTTAATTCAGCCTTTCTCTGCCAGGTAATGGACTCATCCAATGCTCGCTGTGAAATTTTTATAAATTACTTTGTAGACAAAACCGCTCATATTCACAACGGCTTGTGCACTACCATTTAAACTGAAGAATCAGTTTGGGGTTATGGAAGCTCAGTCCTGTCTTATTTATTTGGATCAGTTTCAATTGGTATCACCCACTGATGTGAGGGAGGTGCTTCGGGTGATGAGGGAAACCAGTTGTGAATTAAATCCTTCCCCATCCTGACTGATGAAAGCCAGCTGGGAGACACTGGGGCAGATGTTGGGTGGAGTTGTCATTGCCTCCCTACAGGAGGGGAGGGTGCTGGATGCCGTTAAATCTGTGGTGGTCCAGCCACTGTTTACGAAACCATCTTTGGATGCTGACTCTCCAGTCCATTATTGTCCCTTTTTAGGGAAAGTTATTGAATGAGTTATTGTCTGACAGCTCCAGGCTGATCTTGATGCAATTGGATTCCTGGACCCATTTCAGTGAGGTTTTCATTCTGGGTGGGGCATGGAGACTGCGCTTCTGGCTTTGGTCGATGGTCTACACCTTGAGATGGATAAGAGGAATTCTACCTTGTTAATCTTGTTAGCTTTTTGGTCTTTGATACAGTTGATTATGCGGTGTTGTTGACATGACTGCAGGACCTGGTGGGGGTGCTCGGGAGGGACAGTTCTTGAGTGGTTCCACTCTTTCCTGTCGGGGAGGTCCCAGTGAGTGGTGATGGGCATTTGTTAATAGTCCCCTAGGAAGGGACCCTGTGGTTTCCCACATGATTCTGTTCTGTCTCCCCTCTTGTTCAACGTGTATCTGAGGCCACTGGGTGAGGTCATTTGGAGGTTTGGGGTGAAGTGTTATTAGTATACTGATGACACCCGGCTCTACCTCTCATTTTCTTCTGACCCAGTTCCTACAGTCTTGGTGCTTACGTGATGCCTGGCTACTCTCAGGGACTGGATGAGGGTGAGACGATTGTGGCTGAATCCAGAAAGACTGAGGTGATGATGGTAGGCCAGTGTCATGACTTGGAGGGGATTGGGGCACCTGTTATTGAGGGGCTCGATCCCCTCTCATCGATCAGGTTTGCAGACTTGGAGTGCCACAACATGGCCACTGCCACACTGGCCACTGGCACAGCCTGACGCATGGGGTCCAGAAGCACTTTTCAGCAACTCCATCTGGTGAGGAGGCTGTGGCCTTTTCTCTCTGATTCAGAGAGGCTAAATTACTGCAATGTGCTCTAGGTGGAGCTGCCCTTGATGACTGTTAGGAAGCTGCATATGGTGCAGAATGCAACAGCTCAACTCTTGCCACCAGGAATGAGTTGCCTGGAGCATATTACACCTGTGCTATAAAGTCTGCACTGGCTACCTATAGCTTTCTGGGCACAATTCAAGGTGCTGGTTTTGACATTTAAATCCCTAAATGGTCTTGGTCCCATATATCTGAAAGACCGCCTGTCCTACCATGTCCTACTGCGGCACCTATGGTCAGCTGTGAGTGTCCTCTTGCAGGTTCCATGTGTTACCCTTGTCTCATAGGATGGGGATGTGGAGGAGGGTGTTCTTGGTTACTGCCTCAGTTTTGTGGAACTCCCCCAAGAGGTTCATTTGAGCCTGAGTCTAAGCATCTTCCGGAGGTGGTGTAAAACTTTTTTGCGGGGATAGGGAATATATGTTGGGGATAGGGAATATGGGTTGAATGGGTGGAGATAGGGAATATGGGTTTGTGGATAGGGCTGTAGGGATGGTGGTAGTTTTGAAGGAAGGGTGGGAGATTTTATTGTTTAAATATTATTGAAGTTTTATTGTTTAAATTTTATTATTGTTTGATTGTGAGCCACTCTGAGCCTTTTTGGGAAGAGTGGTGAATGTCTAAATAAATAAATAAATAAATGTAAGCAAATAGCAAAATGAAACAGGAGTTCTTCTTCCTCTGCCCAATGTGCAAAGTCCTGCTGGGAACATTCTGACAGCCACTTACATTTATATTGAGGGTGGGGGAGTTCTTCGGCTCATACACCCAATGAATTAGTCTCTTGCCTGAGTCGTCTCTCACTCCCTGCCCAATCAGAAGGAATGTGTTCAGGGGTGTTGCAAATCTGGGAGGGCGGACCTAGGCTCAGTCCACAAGTATGCCCCTCATGGGTGGCTCAGCAGTAAAATAAATACACAATCAAAACCAAACCACAGTGTACAGAACAATTAGAAATTCCAACCTGATGTTAACGTTCTGAGGGGGTGGGGGAGGTTGTTAGTACCAACCCCTACTTTGTTTCTGGCTGTGCTGAACCCACTACTTGGGGTCCAGACTCTGCCTGTTACCCGCTCTCACCGCCTCCCACCCCAGTCAGGCTCAGTCCTGGGCACAGGAGGACTTGTGTGGGAAGATGGGGATACAAGAGCATTGGCTGGTGGAAGTTGGAGTGGGTGCAGGTGGGTGGGAGGGCCTGGGGAGTTGGAGTGAAGAGTGCAGTTGGAAGGGGTAGGAGTGCAGGTGGATGGGAGGGGGAGTTGGAGTGGGGTGGCCTCCCTCTGCAAGCACAGAAGCTGTTCTGGAAGTGACTCAATTCCCCTGCCAGTTCTGGTGTGTTCAGTCAGCATCCAGACCCTGAGCGACAGCTGCACAGTTTACCACAGAGATCCCTCAACACTAAGCAGAATAGCCAGGCCAAGATGAGGGTGATGCTCTTCTGGTTCCTCTCTCCTGTGTTGGCTTGGCAATAGCTTGGACTCATCACTTGGAATCAGAGGCTTCCTCCAGACTCTGACTCTGAGCGATGTGTTCAAGCTGCTGCCATGGCCAAACTGAGGCAGGAGAGAGGACATGGTTTGGGTGGACTCTAACTCCCAACTCAGAGCCCTGACAGGCCCCACATGGCCTCGGGTACAATCGCGCACTCACACACACTCTGCACCTGATAGCTACACCAGTTTATGTGTTAACAAGAGGGGAGAAGGTGGAATGACATGGGGCTATGGAAATTATCACGTGGAATGACAAATGAAGGCCAGGAAGAACAAATGGAATGATGAGAAATTGGGCAGAATGTCAATGAGAGGATAATGGGTGACTAGTGGAAAGATGAGCAGGAACCAGAGGGGATGCGTTAATTACAGGGGATGAGGTGGAAGAAAATGAAGGAGGGCCATGAAGAGTGGTAGAATTACAAAGCAGTCATGGGGAACAAGTTAAATGACAAGGGACAGTCAGTTGGAAGCACTTTAATATTGTGCCTAGGGCTGCAAAATATGTAAAGCTGGCCTTGAAACTACTTGACAACAAATTCTGTCCTATAGTAAAGAAGTTTGAATACTCAGTTATGCCAATCCAAAGTAGGGGTGGGACTTGGGGGGAAATATCGGATACTGGTTTTATCGGATACCAGTTCTCGGATTATCAGATTTATCGGTATTGCCAGTATCAGATTTTTTTTTCCATTGAAATCAATGGGAGAAAAAACTGAAAATATCTGCAATAAAAGACAACATGTCTCTTGTAAAGATTTAGTGACAGATTCACTTCTTTCCTTAACCACTAAGCAGACTACAGTAACTGCAGCAGCCAGTGCCAGGCACCCACACTACTACATTTTTTCCCCTTTAAAAATAGAAGATTTTTTCACAGCAGATTTTTTCAGAAGTCGACAATCACCTCTATTAGCCAGTCCATGGCAGCAGTGAGCCACCACCAGCCAGTGGCACAGTGCCACTTTACATTTGTTTGCCAAAATTGACGCACAACAATTTAAAATCTTTTTTTCACAGCACACAAAAGACAAAATGAAACAAGAGCAATTGTTCTGTCAACTGCCAGGGGATACCCATGCAATGCCATACCTCCACATTTCCAATGCCAACATTGTTGACAAACATCCAAAATTCTGGGCGACCCCCAAAATGACTAACACAAGTACACATTATTACATACATGCCAACAACTAGATTCAAAACCTATTGTGTCCCACTCCCTGGGATCCCCATGATGACCCACATATTTCCAATGCCAACGGGTGATTTCAGACATTACGGGCTGCCGGTTCACCACAGTGGATTCCGGGGTGGGGGTGAAGACATCAACCACCCCCTGGGGCCAAAAAAAGCCCCAAACAGACGTGACGGGGCATGGACCATGGATGGGAATCAAGCCGCCAGATCATGGACCAGGGCAGCGCAACAGACGTTACACCAATTCCCAGCCGTGGCAAGCACACCCAGAATCCCCCGGGGAGGGGCTGGACACAGATATGGCCGCCTGAGGGCATACAAAGCCGAAAGGCACCAAAGGGAACACCCACACCAGCCCAATCCCCCCCCACACACACATGCAGGCATGGAGGATAGCAAAGACAGGGAAGGGGGGGGACAAGGGTGACCAGACACCAGGGAAGGCAGGCCGGGCTCTGCAGGGTGGGGGGAGGCACGATGCAGGACCGGGAACAGGGGAGGAATGGACACAGGGGCAGGACAGGACACCGGCACCAGGTACAGCACACCCCGCAGCAGAACTGTCCCCATGGGCACCCCCCACAGCAAACACACAGTCCCGGAAAGGTGGGCGCCCTGCAGCACGGGTGAATGCCACAGTGGGTGGCCAGATGCCACAGGGAACCGGCCGGGAAGGGCCCAGGAGGCACATGCAGTCAAGGCATCCCACCGAGGGGCAAAGGAATGGCAGCCAGGAGAGGCAGTCCAGCACAGCAGGTCCAAGGATGGGTGGACCCATCATTGAAGGAGTTCAGGAGGGGCAGTCCTGAGGCCCCGGACCCCCAGGGCACACAAGCAACCCAGGAAGGAGAAGAGCGGCCCAGAGGGGGCCTAGTGACACAGCCGGAGCAGCAGCACACAGGGACAGTGGCCTTGCGGCAGCAAGGCTGAGACAGCAGGGTGGTAGAAGGCACTGGGGTCCGGCCCATGGGCAGGTGCCAAAGCCCACATGGCCCGGGACACGAGGGGGCCAGGGAGGGACCCAGGAACTCACAGGCAGACGTTGGGGGAAGCGAGGGGCCTGGGCCCAGGGTGCCCGGCCTGATGAACCAGGTGGGGCCAATGGATCATGCCCCGGTGGTATCCCAGCTCGGACATGTGGTAGGCAATCAGATAGTAAGCCTCAAAGGGGTCATGCACAGACAGCCCCAACTGGACATCCGGATGGAACCATACCCGCCCCAGTGCCAACAGCTCTGCCGTGGAAGGCTCTGTTACACAGCAGGCAGCAGCAGGGGGCCAATGAAGGTGCCCCAGCCCCAGAAGCCGGTGATACACTGCCACACGGGTGAGCTGGTACCCACGCGCCCCGTGAACGCTGCCAAAGTAGGACACGGCCAAGGCAGGGCCCCCATCCACAAGGCACTGCGAGAAGGCTGCCAGACTGCACACCCACAGTGCACTCAGTCTCAGCCCCGGACCAGGGCACATGCGAACACCTATTCGCCGGGACGCGCCCATCAGGGAAGCGGACCAGCCCCAGGGTCTCGCCATGGAGCCGGCAATCTTGGGCGCTCGCTTCGTAGCCCAGGTAGCGGAGTCCAGAGCTCAGGCTTGCGAAGGCAGCCGAGCGGCTGTCCGACCTGCCCAGGAGCAGCTGCACGGCAGGGCTACGCCACAGGTCACAGAGGGACAACATGGTCTCGGTGTAGGTCCAGATACGGGGGGCCCCATGCGGGATGTGAAGCGGGAGCCTCGTGGATAGCCATGGTCCAGCCACCCGGGGAGAGCAGCACAGAGCTCTGGGGGCCTCGCACACCTTCCGGGGCCGAGGGGCCTTCCGGGGGTCCCAAGGACAGGGAAAGCGGCCACGGACCGCAACATTGTAGCACAACAGAGCGAGGCGTGGGGTGCGGACCCAGCACAGCTGCACACCACAATAGCTCTCACATACCAACTAATCAGCACTCCAAGGCCAAGTTGCCGCAAACACCAAGGGGGGGGGGTGGTTGTTTTCGGCAGATCGCTTCCAGGCGCCCGAGGACCGTGCGGTGGAGAGTGCCCATGCAGGGGGNGTCTCGGGGTAGGTCCAGATACGGGGGGCCCCATGGGGGACGTGAAGCGGGAGCCCCATGGATGGACATGCAGCCATGGTCCAGGTGCCCGGGGAGAGTAGCAAGGAGCTCAAGGGGCCTCGCACACCTTCCAGGGCTGAGGGGCCTCCCGGGGGTCCCAAGGACAGGGAAAACGGCCACTGACTGCAACATTGTAGCACAACAGAGCGAGGCGTGGGGTGCGGACCCAGCAAAGCTGCACAACACAGGAGCTCTCACATACCAACAAATCAGCATTCCAAGGCCAAGGTGCCACAAACACCGGGGGTGTGTGTTGTTTTTGGCACATCGCTTCCAGGCGCCCAAGGGCCACGCGGTGGAGAGCGCCCATGAAGGGGGGGAGGCCACCGCTCCGGGCCACACCCTGGGGATCCTCTGCATGGTCCCAGCACGCCAGCGCGTGCCCCAACCCCCTGTCTCCCACATACAAGAACAGGATCCACTGTACCATACACAACTTTAATACCACCCAAGTGTACAGTGACACTCAGTCCCTCCTAACAGGTTGTGCCCTTCCACCACCACCACCACTGCCCCCCCAAGCTGCCCTACCCCTCCTACCCCTCCACCCCCATCCCCGGCGGCCCCTGGGATGGCCCCGAGCGTGCCCAGTCAGGGCCATGGAGCTCATAGAGCTCACCTCCCCCCCGCTGTCATTGCTGCTAGAGGTGTCCTGGGCCACCACCTGTTCCTGGTTTGGCAGCCCTGGTAGGGTGGCCAGGGGGGCAAGGCCCCGGACCCCCCCTGGCAGTTGCACCCTCCGGAGGCCAGCGGGCACAGGGAGGTGAATGCATGGCCCCAGGGGGCGTGGGGGTGGCTGGGGGGGCAGTCCAGGGTGCAGGGCCACGGAGGGGCCCACCATGGGTGCCTGGGAAGGCACTGTGCTCGGGGGGCCACCTGCCATGACATAGGCATACATTGTGCTGGCGTGCAGGAGCAGCTAGGTCCGAATGTCGTGGGACCTGTCCATCTTGAGCGCGTGCTCCCGCACCATGACTTGTATGTCCTGTCTCAGGCCCCCGAGCAGCTCCTCCTGCCTGCTGTGTTCCCTGCGCTCCCAGCACCGCTCCAGGTGCACCTCAGTCTGGAGCCTCCTGTCCCGCTCCTCCGCCCGCTCCAGGGACTGCTCGATGGCTGCCTCCATCCAGCCCATGGCCGCGAGCATCCTCTTGCCCTGTTCCTCTGAGGAGCAGACTATGTCCTCCACCTGCTCCTCCCTGCACCTGCGGACCCAAGCCCTGTACTGCCTCATGTGCTCGGCTGGAGGCACGGGCCCTGGTGCAGCTGGCTGATAGGGTTGCCCTGTGGGTAGAGGAGGTTGTGCTTCAATGAGGCGTGGGCCCCTGGCCCTGATGCCATACAGCCCAGGGGCTCCGCATCCCCGCTCACATGTGACCCGGCCCCTCCATCCCCATGGACCTGTTCCATTTCCCCCCCTCGCCATGCCCGGTTAGCCCTTCGGGGAACCCTCGTGGGCCCTCCATACAGGACATGCTGCCTCACCTGCTCCCTCAGCCTGCTGGGCGGGCTCCTCGACGGCTGCCTCCTTTCTCTCCTGGGTGCTGTTCCGGGGTGGTCCACGGCCTATGGGATATGTGGGGGGGTATATCCGTGTGGTGGGGTGCTGTTGTGTGCCCTGCGGTGGGGCCCCCCTCCCGCCTGTCATGGGGGCCCCGGGTCTGCAGCTGGGCCTCTCCCGGCCCATGCGGTACCCCCCAATGGATCATGGGCCCATGGGCATGAGGCCTCTCCCCCGTGGGGTGGGTACTTACCATCTGTATCTGCTGCGGAGTCATCCAAGGCCAGGCCCTCGGTATGGGAGCGCTCCCCCGGGGAGCCCCGGCTGTGCGTGGTTCGGGTCCCTGTCTCTGACTGGCCCTGGCCAGCCTGGCCCATGTCAGTGTCCAGGCTGCTGTCCAGGGGGGGATGTAGGAAAAGGAGCACCCGGGCCGGTCTTCCTGTGGGTCTGGGGCCCTGGATTTGGTGTCTACTGGGGGGGCGGCAAGGGGAGGGGTACCTCCACATGTTCCCTGCCCTGCTCCACCACACTTCCAACCAGTTGCGGGGCCACTATGGACCCCTTCATGTGGAGGAAGCGGTCGAGGGCATCATAGTACGGGGCTGTCTGGGCTCCATGCCCAGACCTCCTGTTATTGTCCCTGATTGCCTTGTACCCCCTCCTCAGCTCTTTTGCCTTAGACAGGCACTGGTCCGCTGTCCGGGTGTGCCCTGCCACCTCCATGTCCCGCACTGTCCCGGTAGACCTGCTCATTGCACTGGTTGAGGGCGAGCTCCAGTTGGTACTCGAGGGTCCCCCATATCCATATGAAGTCCCTGGTCTCCTTGTGTCCCCACTGGCCCCCTCGGTGGTATGCCTTCCTCCCTCCTCTCCCCACTGCGTCTTCTCCCTCCTCCTCCTCCTCCTCTTCCTCCTCCTCCTCCAACTCTTCCTGATGCACCTCCGGCTGGGCTGGTCCAGTGTGCTCCGGGGGGGCGTCCGCCCGGGCCGTTTTCCATGTCTGGGGGAGACAGGGGGTGGGGGAGGGGTCACGGTTCATTAGAGGTCAGGACGGCCTCATGGGGCGCCCTCCCTGGGGGGGTGTGCCCGTGCCCCTGTCCCCCCTTTGCCCCCTGTTCCCCTTGCCCTTGCTCCCCATTACCCATTTCTGAGGTGCCTCCTCCGCTGCTGGTGCAGCTGCTGTCCCCGGGGTGTCCTGTGCTGGCTGCTGCTGGTGCTGTCGCCCTCCCAGCACCTCCATGTTCAGCGTGACCCCCGGCTCCCCCACACCCTCCTGTGCTGTCTCCCCCTCCACCACCACCACCACCGCCAGTGGCCCTGCCTCCCTCTCCTCCTCGCCCCTCGCTCTCTCCTCCTCCACCACTCTCTTCCTCCTCCTCCCTCCTCGCTCCATCCTGCCATGTTAACCAGCCGCTTTTTCCCCTTTAAATCTCCCTCCGGTGAGTGTGTTGATGCCGGTTGCCTGGCAGCACCGTTATGTGCATTGCCCACGCCTGGGGATCATTTCCTTTGATCCCGGGCGGTGTTTGGCATCCAGACGTTACTTTTGGTTGATCATGGGTGGGGATCTCATTGACCATGCGTTCACGGGAATTGGTGCGGGGAGTTCAGGAAGCATGGTTGAAATTGACCCCATGTGGGTATTGAGCGAAAATGAACTGTTTTTTGTTTTTGCCATTTCGGTGTCTCAGAATCCCCTCAAATTACCCACAACCATATATTGGCAATGCCAACAGTTCCAGTGACAACACAACAAACAAAGTGTCAATCCCAAATTTAGTGAGACTCACAAATAAACTTTCTCTCTCCCCATTTGACCATAACCCCAACCATGGGGACATGCAATGCATGGGACCCCCAGTAAGAGGCTCTCCATCCCCCCTGAGGCTGGGTGTAACTGAACAACAAGTGTAGTTCACAGAGTTAACAATGGAGGGAGGGACATTAACCCCAAACTACTCCTTGCAGCTGTGTTAAGCCCTGCTACTGGGGGGGATAGAGAACCTTCTGTGGTCCCATGCACTGTCTTCCCCCCAACCAGACCACCAAAATTGATCACATTGCCATCATCTACCTTTATCCTGAACCTCCAAATCCTTGATTTTCATGCCCTCCTTGGCCACCTGTAGCCTTCCTTCAGGCTTGGAGAACTGGGAGAACTGAGTTAGCTCCCAGTCCTGTGACAAGTCGAACCAGAAGAGATGAAAGGGAAGAGAAGGATAGGACAGAGGAGAAATAGGAGGGAAAGGATTTTCTTTGGTTCATGAGAAGAGGAAGGGAAAGTTGGGTTTTCAGCAGGCAACAGGGGAAAGGGGACACTGTTGTTGTTGTTGTTGTTGTTGTTGCTGTTGTTGTTGCTGTTGTTGTTGTCTGCAGCTTTCTCTTCTGCCTGGCTTTTTCTACTTTCTGCAGCATTCAGAGGGAGAGTTATGCGAGATGTGGAATCTGAGAAGATCTCGGAGGGGAAAAGAAAACAAAACCAGAAAGTTACTGCTGAGATGATTGAATTTTATTTTGGACACAGAGAATGAAGATCTTATTTAGCCCCTTTGTGGATCTGTTTCTAAAGAGGAGGTTCCAGACCCTCCCAATCCCCATGCCTTCACTTCCCTAATGTTATCTTTTTTCAAGATCTCTTCTGGAATGCCTGTAGTTTTCCATGGTCTAGGCTCCAGACACAGAGGGACTAGTGACTTCAGAGGCTCAGCAGAAACACCCACTAAAGTCAGAAATCCCCAATGCATCATGAAGTGCACTGGTGGGGGGTGACTGGCAGTAAAATATTGGATTCTTCTGTTGCCACTGAGGTCCAGAACCATTGCTGTGACCATTCCATGTTACTGTGGAAGTCTGAACTTCATAACCCCACTGGTGCCTGGAATTCAACTGTGTCTTTGGGCAAAGGGGTGATGGGGATATTATGCTCATTGCAATGCTTGGTTTCTGTTGCTGTAGAGGTCAGTTGCTGTTGTTGAGGACTCATTGCTGGGGTTCTGGAGGACTCCAAATGCAGTGGGATATCAAACCACAGTAGGTCATCCTCTAAAACTACACTATAGGCTGAAGTCCCACCACATCTGGAGGTGCATGGGGGGAGGACATTGCATTATGTTGCTGTAGAACTCAGTTGCTGTTGTTGAGGTCTCATGACTGGGGTGGCTCTTGAGGCCTCCAGATGCAGAACAACTTCATACTTCAGTGGGTCTTCAGAAGCCCAGCCTCATGGAAGTGTGAAGTCAAAACTGTGTCTTGAAGCTCCTAGGGGATATTGCATTGAGGCGTTCTGCTGTTGACCCATCAGATAGCGGAGGGATGCCGGGCTGTGGTTTAGGGGGGAGAGGAAGAGTGAGGTTGTGGGTCTGCTCCCACACCCAAAAAGAGGTTACCTCTTCCCAATGCCCTCTGCATCTCTTCTTGAGGGTGGGGGCGGACAATGTTTTGCCTGTCGCCAACTTGCCAGCATGTGCTGGAGGAGCAGACTTTCTCCTTGTCAGGGGGATGGCTGTGGGGGTGTCTGGTGTGGGGTCCACCCCCACCCCCAAGAAGAGGTTACACCCTCCAATGCCCTCTGCACCTCTTCTTGGGGGTGGGGGCAGGCAAAGTTTTGCACCTTTTTGTGTGTGAGTGTCCTGGGTGGGGGCCCACCCTCACAAAGAGGCTCTACCTTCCCTCAAGGTGGAACTCTCCTTGCGGGGGGGGGGGGTTGCATGAGGGTGAAGAAGGAGGTGTGCCAGGGGGGTAGTGTGCCCAGGTGGGCTGGAGCCTGCATGGGCTCACTGGAGGAGCAGCTCCTTAAATAGCTACAAAGGAAGCTCCTGAAAATATGTCCTCCTTACTCTTCCTGCATGAAGAGGGTGAATTTGGATGAGAGAATCCTCTTTCCCTACCCTGGAATGAGCCCTGCTGGGGTGCTCCACTCCAGTGTGGTGTGGAAAGGGCCCTGCTGGGGCGCTCCACTCCAGTGTGTGCTGCACTATGTATGGGGGGAGGGGGCTGAGGTGGAAAGGGCCCTACTGGGGTGCTCCACTCCAGTGTGTGCTGCACTATGTATTTGAGAGGGTCTGGAGTGAAAAGGACCCTGCTGTGGCTCCACTAAAGTATGGTGTGGAAAGGGCCCTGCTGGGGTGCTGCACGCCAGTGTGCTATATATGGGAGGGGGGGCTGAGGTAGAAAGAGCCCTGTTGGGGCGCTCCACTCCAGCATGTGCTACACTATGTATGGGACAGGGACTGGGGTGGAAAGGGTCCTGCTGGGGCGTTCCACTCTAGTGTGTACTGCACTATGTATGAGAGAGGGGTGGGGGTGCTTCACTCCAGTGTCTGCCACACAATGTATGGGTGAGGGGCTGGGGTGGAAAGTGCCCTGCTGGTGTCACACTATATATGGGAGGGGGTGGGGGTGGAAAGGGCCCTGCTGGGGCACTCCACTCCAGTGTGTTGCACTCCTCCCAAGAGGCTGGGGTCATAACCCTGAGCCTCCCCCGATCCACACCCTCCTCCACACACACAGAGCCCCCCTCCTTCACACTCTCATGCTCCTCCCCCAACCCTCCTCCACACACACAGAGGCCCCCTCCTTCATGCATTCATGTTCCTCCAAAGAGGCTGGGGTGGTAACCCTGAGCCTCCCCCAACCCCCACCCTCATCCACACATGCAAAGCCCCCCTCCTTCATGCTTTCATGCTCCTCCCAAGAGGCTGGGGTGGTAACCCGTGCCTCCCCCAACCCCCCACCCTCTTACACACACACCACCCAAGTCTCTTGGGATGGCACCTCTGTTTGAGGTGCTATATCTCATGGGATCATTGCCACCATGACTGACCTTGGACTGGTAGTGCATGCACATTACCTTTGAGGTATCTTCCTCCCAGATATCAAAATGAGACCACACTGAAGATGTGATCTTTTTCATGCTGATTCCTGGGAGGGCAGGAGCAGCACCACTGGTGGTCGACCTCTCAAAGGTAGTGGTCATAACACTGGAGGAAGAGGTGGTGGCCCTACCTCCATTGTCTCTGTGCGGGACTGAGTCAGCTGCCTAGGAAGAGGGTGGCCTCGTCTGACACTCCTGCTCATGGTAAGTCTCTTCATTCCTCGACCACTCATATCAGTCATAAAAAAGAAGAGAGGACCACTGTCAAAAGAGTATGAGGTGTGTGTGTGTGTGTGTGTGTGTGTGTGTGTGTGTGTGTGTGTGTGTGTGTGAACCTAACAGAATGAATCCATACCCTTCTGAAAGTGAGTGTGAGGAGGGCATGGTATAGCAGTGGGGCAGGAGTCATCATGGCAAAAGAGTATGAGGTGTGTGTGTGTGTGTGTGTGTGTGTGTGTGTGTGTGTGTGTGTGTGTGAACCTAACACTATGGGGGTTCTAATGTGGAGGCAACTAGAGAACTGGGGGGGTAACTAACCAACTGGGGGGACCTAACTAACTAAGTGGGTGTAACTATCTAATGGTGGAGTAACTAACTAGGGGAGGGGACTACCTAGGGGTGGGGGAAACTAACTAAGGTGGGTGAAATACTTAGAGGTGGTGGAAACTAACTAATGGGGGGAACTACCTAGGGGTGGGGGGAACTAACTAAGGGGGAGGAACTAGCTAGGTGGAACTAAGGAGGGGTAACTGTGTGGTCAGGCTAGGGAATGTGAACTAACTAAGGGGGGCAACTACCTAGGGGTTGTGGGAATGGGGAAGTAACTAATGGGGGAACTACCTAGGGATGGGGGGTAACTAGCTAAGGGGGGAAAACTTACTAGGGTTGGGGTGAACTAACTAGAGGTGGGGGGACTTGGGGGGTCTGACTAGTGGATGGGGAACTAACTAAGGGGGGCTAACTAAGAAGAGGGGGACTGGGGAACTAAGTGGGTGAAACTAACTAACAGGGGTAACAAACTAATTTGGGGCAACTACTAACTAACTAAATAAGTGGGGAGAACTGGGGGGTCAGACTAGGTCTGGGGGATTATTATTATTTTATTATTAACAAACATTTATATAACGCCAGCAGTGTACATGGCACTTTACAAAGTAATAAAATAGACACGGTCCCTGCCCCTAGGGCTTACAATCTGAGCGACAGGAGCTGGGGGAGAGACATAGGAAGGGGAACAGAG
>QEPC01002150.1:1287582-1311200 GCA_003113815.1 Sphenodon punctatus | reverse complement strand
GCTTTAAATCTCCCTCCGGTGGTTGTGTTGTTGCTGGTTGCCCGGCAGCGACGCAGCGTGCCTTGTCCCCGGCTGGGGCTCATTTCGTTTGGTTCCGCCCGGGGATTGGCATCCAGACGTTACTTTTCCTTGGTTCCTGGTGGGGGTCTGTTTGACCACGCTTCCCGGGATATTCCCCCAGCTAGCCCGGGAAGCGTGGTTGAAATTGACCCCATGTGGGTATTGAGCGTGATGAACATCTGGCGCGCGCCGAACAGACGTTCACGGCCCTTTGGCCCCACCGCGGGGTTGAGCGTGGTTCAGTGTGG
This sequence comes from Sphenodon punctatus, assembly GCA_003113815.1. Classification (NCBI taxonomy): domain Eukaryota; kingdom Metazoa; phylum Chordata; class Lepidosauria; order Sphenodontia; family Sphenodontidae; genus Sphenodon; species Sphenodon punctatus. Next base: position 1,310,892 of record QEPC01002150.1, on the reverse strand, counting down.
TTGAGCGTGATCTCGTAACGTCTGAAAATACCCATTACATAACTCATCAACTCCTTTAATATATACACTGAAGGTATTTCCACATTTCATTGAGTCAGGTTTACTTTTAAATCTTCATTGGCCTAAAGCTGTTTGCTGACTCCACCAGTTCAAACTGCCTTAGCAACAACCAACCATGCTAAACAATTCATAATGAAGGTTATGAAAACAGAAACATTTCTGTATTAATAACACCATTATCTACGTGGGCAAGTTCTTCAACTGGTTTAGTACAGCAATTACTGGAGCTGACACAACTTTCTTTTTCTCTAAAACATTAGAATAGTCACTTTTTCACCCTCAAAATAACTTCCACAGCAAACATCCTCAACTGAGCACTGCACAGTGGTTGGGCTGCATGCTAAGAGCATCAGGTGAAGGTCACCTTTGGGATCAAGGACAGCAGGAGACCTATGCTCTTCTTATACCCCACTCAAAGCAACAATTTCTAATTTGAAGTGTTTGCAAGTGACATGAGGTAAAATCATACTAGAGCTGAACTGAATAGTATTCTGGGTATTCGGACTGAATTACAAAGTTCCGGAGTACCGAAACTTAGTCGGTCCGGGTACCCAGAGGCACTTCGGCACTCTTTCTGAAGCTTCGGACTTCGGAAACCAAAGTCCGAGATGTCAAAAACTTTGGAAACTTCAGAAACTTCTGAACACTTCGGCACCAACTTGGCGCCTCAGCAGGTGTTGCCATGTGCAGCAGCCGCAGCCATTTAATTGCCTAGCCAATCAGGTTATTCACAATGTGCACAAGAACTTATGCACCCCATCCTCCTTCCCCCTCCCTCTTAATTGCCTAGCCAATCAGGGTGCACAACAACACATGTAGCCCTTCTTCCCCCTGCTGTGCTTGCCAGCAGGATGAAAAACAGAGTGAGAGAAAAAGAAAAGAACCCACCCTAAAAAACACCACCAACTAATTAAAAAACCACGAGGGTATGTGATCAGTAAGTTCCCCCATCCCCATCCCCCTCCCATGTATGCCCCATGAATGATACACACACAATGCTGAAGCTCAGGGTGGGTGGGAGGGGGCTGAACTGAGGTGCTCCACGAAAGAAAGTCCAAAGACTACATTAGCAAGCAAATCAAATTGATCAATCAAGTTTCAACAAGCATTTTGGGGGGCTTCATGTGTGACCCTACGGGTGCCACCAGCCAGACCAACAGCCATAACAACTACACACAGGAAACCAGATATCTCCCCCCCCAAACCCTCCATGTGTGTACACAGCCCACCTATACAAGGCAAGTCCCAACCACCACCACCCCCCACCATATTAATAAGCAGAAAGAAACTATAAAGTATAGCCCCAGTACCCTGGCTGTGGCGGCTGGTCATATCTTGGCAAAGGTTCTTGAAACCACAACCAAAGCACTACTTAGAAAAGCAGGCTAGCAAGAGTGGGACAATCACTCCAGAAGAAAACCCCACAAAAGTGCAACTGTATACAGAAGAAATAAAACAACAACAGCAATAGTGTGTGTACCCACAGCATGGCCCAACTCAGCAGTGAGTGCACCCACTGTAAAATCATTATTATGCCAATCAAGCAGTGCACAGAAAAAACAGGCTGGCAGGAATGGAACATTCGCTCAAGAAGCATACAACAAAACAGTGCAACTCCATGTTGCATTGTGGAAATCCCACCAAAAGCCAACAACATCCACAAGAAGGAACAATAGGGTAATAACACCTACAAGAAAGAAACCAGACAACATTCACACACACTCACAGGCATCCTCTTGGCATGTCATTGGTACTGTGGTACAGTGGTAACTTGAACAGACCACACACTGGTAACTTGAAAAAAGCCCAGAACTGAATAGACAAACCAGACTCCCAGCAGCAAACCAGTAAGGAAACCAGACATTCATCCCCCTCCCCCACCCCATACTGGCACCCTCTTGGCATGACCTGGTTCTGTGGCACTGGTAACTTGAACAGACCAGGCAATGGGAAGTTCGATCCCTCTGGCCTCATGGTGCCAAGTGCCAACCAAGCAGCAGGCAGAACTAGAAGCAATGTGGCACCCATTTATTATTTTTTTAAAGAACTGCATAGCATGTAAAGGTAAACATAACTCCCATCCCTCAGCATTGGCCCTATGGACAGGCCAGACAAAACCATGCCATGCCATGCCATGCCATGCCATGCACGCCTCCCCCCCAATTGATTACTTACAGATCCAGCAGTTCTGTAGCACACAGCCAAATTCACCAAAGATAATGGACAAAATGGCTGCAGCCACTTTTATTTTACCCTGCCAGCAAATCAAAAGCTTGCCATCTGGATTTACCATCACTGAACTGTCCCCTTCCATACCCCCGTCCTACCAAATATGGCACTAATTTTCATTTCCAGAAGAAGCTCAACTGTCCACAAGCCCCCCATGCATGCAGCAGTTTCCGAAGTTTTCTGAATAATGGCCTTGGTCCTCGGAACTTCAGAATTCGGACTTTCTAAACCGAATACCATAATCTTCGCCAAATTCCAAAGTTTTCTGAAGACTTCGTTTCAGCCCTAATTCATACTGCTGGATAATTTAATTACCTCTGTGCTCACTCTCCATACTGAAAGAAAGCGTGAAGGGTTGCAAGCTTATGGGACACATAATGTGAAATGTGGAATGCATGGTCAGCAGATTCAAATTAAGGCTGAAATGGATTAATCTATGGAGATTATCCACTGTTTTGTAATTGCGCATAAAATTCCACCATGAATTTTAACCCTGGTGGATCTCCGTGAACTGTTCCAATATTCTGGATCCCAATGATGACTGAGGGGGCTTCTCCTTCCCGCAGTCATCATTGAGAACATGAGCAGAGGTGGCAGGGCAGAGGGAGTGGAAGTGGATACAGTAAGGGTGTTGGAGTGCAGTGGGTACATATCAGGAATGGCAGGAGGCCAAGGCCGGAGTGCAGAGATAGTTGGGGATACTGGAGCCTGGGCAGCGAGGCTAACCAGCAAATAGAGACACAAGGCAGTGTTGCTGGGCCCATATCCCCGCCACTCAACACAGGGTGAAAACAATCATGATGCTAACTGCTTTAACACCGCTTTAACATTTTGAATGCATGTTGCAGGACTATATTGGCTATTGTGCACTATGCAGCCTTACAACATGCATGGTCACTCTCTTGATCTCGTGTTCTCTAGGAAGTGTTCTGTCTCTGATCTCTCCTTCGAGCCCTCTCCCTTATCTGACCATTTCCTTGCCTCCGTCAAGCTCTCCCACTGCTCCCCCCTCTTCCCCATCTCCCCATCCATTCCACGAGCTGCAGGCCATTGTGTCCCAGGACTTTGCTCCCCCCTCTCTCATCTTCTCCCCCAGTCTTCTCCTCCTCCTCCCCCGACTCTGCCATCTCCACCTTCAACCTCCCTCTTGCCTTCACCTTCACCTCCCTTGCCCCCCTCTCCTCTCACCCAGCTTGTTCCCGTAACCTTTGCCCTTCGCTCACTCCCACCATTCACCAGCTCCGCTCCTGCACCTGGGCTGCTGAACGCCTCTGATGCAAATCCCACTACCACGCCGACTTCCTCCACTTCAAATTCTGCCTCTCATTGCTCAATTCTGCTATCTCCCTCGCTAGACAGCAGTACAACGCCCCACACATTGAGTCCTGGTCCCGGGACCCTCGCCGCCTCTTTTCCACCTTTGACTCCCTTCTCAACCACACACCCCCTGTCCTCCTCCTTCCTCTTTTCTCTCCACTCATGATCTTGATCTCTTTTTCACCTCTAAGATCGACAAGATCTGTCTGGAAATCGCTTCCAAGTCCCCTCTCCCTACTACTTTCCCCCCACCTCTCTCCTGTCCTTCCCTCCCACCTCCCTTAGGGAAAACTCCTCCCTGCTCTCCTCCAACCCTCCATTTTCCCCCTGGACCCCATTCCTTCCCACCTCCTAACTACCATGGTTTCTGCAGTCACCCCTCCCCTCCTGCACATCATCAAACTCTTTCTCTCTCTCTACCTGCTCCTTCCCCTCTGTTTTTACACACGCCACTGTTTCCTCCATCCTCAAAAAGTTCACTCTGGATCCCTCTGAACCCTCTAATTACCTCCTGTCTTGCTCCTCCATTTTGCTTTCAAACTCCTTGAACACGTTGTCTACTCCCGTTGCCTCAACCTCCTCTCCGCCAACTCCTCCCTTGACCCCCTCCTATCTGGCTTCCGCCCCCTTCACTCCACTGAATCCTCTCTTGCTAACATCACCAATGATCTTCTTGTGGCTAAATCCAACTGCCTTTACTCTATTCTTGTCCTCCTTGATCTCTCTGCTGCCTTCAACACTGTTGACCACTCACTCCTGCTTGAATCTCTTCACTCCCTTCGATTCCTGGACTCTATCCTCGACTGGTTTTCCTCCTACCTTTCTAACAGCTCCTTCAATGTATCTCTTCCTAACTGGTCCCCCTCCTCCTCCCTACCCTTCCTAGTTGGGGTTCCCCAAGGCTCTGTCCTTGGCCCTCTCCTCTTCTCTATCTACACCCTACCCCTAGGCAAACTCACTGCCTGCCATGGGTTCCAATACCACCTATACACTGATGACACTCAACTCTATCTCTCCACTCCTTCCCTCTCCCCCTCTGTTCAAGCTCGTCTCACTAACTGTCTCTATGATATCTCTTCCTGGATGTCTCAATGCCAACTCAAACAGAGCATGGCAAAAACTGAACTTCTTCTCTTCCCTCCCAATCCTTCCTTTCCCTCTTCCCTGTCAATTGCCATTGACGGGGTCTCCATCCTCCCTCTCTCCCAAACCCATAGCTTGGGTTTCATCTTTGACTCGCACCTTACCTTCAAACCCTACATTGACTCCGTGGCCAAATCCTGCCGCTTCTCCCTCCACAACATTGCTAAAATCCGCCCTTTTCTGTCTGTCTCCTCTACCAAAACTCTCATTCATGCCCTTGTCATCTCACGCCTCGACTATTGTAACCTCCTCCTCACTGGCCTTCCTCACTCTCACCTTTCTTCCCTCACCTCTGTTCAAAATACTGCTGTCAGGATCATCCACCAAGTCCGTCGTTTTGACCATGTGCAGCCTCTCCTCTCCTCTCCTCTCCTCTCATCTCTCCACTGGCTCCCTCTTCCTGAGTATATTCTGCCCAAGCTCCTTGTCTTCACTTACAAATACCTTCACAACCTCGCTCCCCTTAACCTCTCTGCCCTCATCTCCCTCCGAACCCCTGTTGGAGCACTCCACTCCTTTTCTATCCTCTCTCTCATCCTCCCACGCCTCCCCTGTTCCCCCAACCACCTTTGTTCCTTCTCCCTTGCTGTCCCACACACCTGGAACACCCTCCCTGCCCTCGTCCACCTTGCCCCCACCCTCCACAACTTCACGTCCCTGCTCAAAATCCACCTCTTCCACTCTGCCCTTCCTAACTCCTGATAATCATTCCCACCCAGGATTATCCCCCACCTGCTATTGGTAAATTCCCAATTTACTGTAACCAAGCCAAGAATGTGTACCTGAGTTCTCGCATCCTCATGAATGTTGCATCCCTTGTCTCTCCCTCTGTTCCCCCTTACCTGTCTCCCCTCCCACTGTCTTTAGATTGTAAGCTCTCAGGCAGGGACTGTGTCTATCTTGTTTTTTGTAAAGCGCCAGGTACATCATTGGTGCTATATAAATGCTAATAAATTAATAATAATAATAATAATAATAATAATAATAATAATAAATAAATAAATACATAAATAAATGTTAAAGCATGTTAAATTGAAGTTAGCATTATGTGTTTTCACCCACAATCTCCACACATCTGGAAAGCTTGTACTCAGAATCTTGACCCCAGCAACTATGGTGCATACTGCCATCCTCCCTCTTGGTCCTGGTAAGTGCCCTGATCCCCTAGCTTCAGAACCCACTCCCCAATTGCTCTGGCTTTCTCCCACTCCCCTGCTCTGGCTTCTCCCAATGATACTCTGCCCTCTCCACCCCCCATTTGAGCTGATTCCACTCCTTCACCCCAATGTCAAGCCCTATTTCATCCCTATTTCCAGGGGAAGGCTGCAGTGCAGTCACTGGGAGTCAGTGAGTATTTTTAAATGAGTAAGGCTGGGGTGGTCATTGTCCATGACTGCTGAGTGGCACAGCTGCAGAGCAGTCACTCAGGTGGAGTGCATGAGGAGGGATTCTAATAAGCAGTTCCCAGCATGGCTAACCACAGCGGCAGCTGCCTTGCACTCCCCCTGCCATGGACTATGAGGAAGAGGGAAGCACATCAGGCTGGCCTTTGAAATTGACATGTCTCAGCCATGATTGTGAGAGGGTTTGATGTTTTGTGTTATCCGTACACTGATGACACTTAGCTGTACCTCTAATTTTCATCTAACCCAGGCCCAGCAGTCTTGGTCTTTGCCTGGTGTTTGGCTGCAGTTGGGGATTGGATGAGGATGAGCTGTCTGAAGCTGAATCCCAACAAGACGGAGGTGATGTTGGTGGGTAAAGGCAAGGAAATGGAGGTCCCATCATTGATGTGGTATGTCCCTCCTTGGTCCCTGAAGTTCAGAGTCTGGGAGTTCTCCTTGATTCACAGCTCCACCTGTATGCCCAGGTGGCAGCTGTGGCAAGGAGCGCATTTGGTAAATTACATCTGGCCCACCATCTTCGGCCATATATCTCAGGATCCGATTTTGCCACCATCATTCTTTCATTTATCACTTTGAGATTGGACTACTGTAACACACTCTAAGTGGGACTACCCTTGGTGATGATTCGGAGGCTGCAGCTGATGCAGAGTATGGTGACTCATCTCCTCCTGTGGGTGGGCTGCTGGGGCCACATAACACCAGTGCTCTGTTCTCTGCACTGGCTGCCTATAGTCTTATGGGTCTGATTCAAGGTGTGGTATTAACTTTAAAGCCCTATATGGTCTGGGCCCCACATACCTGTGAGACCATATCATCCCTCGTGTCATGGATTGGCCCCTGTGGTTGGATGGGGGTGCCCGTTTGGAGGTTCCATGGCTTTCCCAGGTGGCTATGTTTGAGAGAGTGTTATCAATGGCCATGGCGTGGCTATGGAACTCTCTCTTGGTGGAGATTCATCTCTCTCCAAATCTCCTCTCATTCTGTAGACAATGTAAGACCTGGCTGTTTCATCAGGCATTTGGTGAAGGGGATGAGTAGTGTTTTGTTTTTTTTATCTATTTATTCTTTTTGTGGGGTAAGGGGTTTTGATCTCTTTCTCAGGCCTCTTTTGTTTTTATGATTTTAAGTAATGCTTGATATTATATTGTATTTTATATTTTGTATTTTTTATTTTATATGTTGTGCACTGCCCTGAGCTGCCATTGGACAGGAGGGGGGGCAGTATATACATAAATAAATAAATAAATAAATAAATAAGCAAGCACTTGAGAACCAGGCTCCCCAGCACTCACAGCCAGTTTCTGTCACATGCAACAGCTGTGTTCCCTTCCCCCAGTGCCTACGAGTGGGGGACCTGTCTGCTGGCATGGGTGGCTGACCCAGTTCATATGGGCAGGGGATATGTGGGTGCCTGTTCCCACACACTTTTTTGGCCCACCCTGCATGACACACACTGGATTTCTCAGCAGTGCACCCTGAGTGGTCATGAGTGAGTCCTGTGTGGCTTACGGGAGTACGGGAGGAAGTACACATCCCTCCACACCACCTTCAGACAGGTGGTCAGATGAGTGGCTCATGAGTGGCCATTAGTGCAGCACCAAACAAATAAGCAATTTAAGTACTTGGGAGGATTTCCAAGGTTCCAACTACTGGGAACGGGTCATCAGTCGGAAATGGGAACGTTTTCTGATAATCCAGAAATCAGAATTTGGAACTCCAGACCTCAGATATCCTCCGAACTTCAGAGCTGGAACTGCAAAATAAATAATAATAATAATAATAATAATAATAATAATAATAATAATAATAAAGCCAGCAGCACCCACAGCATGACCCATCAGCAGTGAACCCACTTTAAAATAATTATGTCAAGCAGTGCTCAGAAATGTAGGCAAGCTAGAATGAGACAACCTCAAGACAAACCCAAGAAGTGCAACTGCAAAAAGCCAAAAAAANAATAATAATAATAATAATAATAATAATAATAATAATAATAATAATAATAATAATAATAATAATAAAGCCAGCAGCACCCACAGCATGACCCATCAGCAGTGAACCCACTTTAAAATAATTATGTCAAGCAGTGCTCAGAAATGTAGGCAAGCTAGAATGAGACAACCTCAAGACAAACCCAAGAAGTGCAACTGCAAAAAGCCAAAAAAAAACCAGAAGTACCTAGAACATGGCCCAGCAGCAGAGCACCAACTTTAAAATAATTATGCCAAGCAGTGCCCAGAAAATTAGGCTAGCAAGAGTGAGACACCCTCAAGACAACCTCCAAAAGTGCAACTACAAAAAGCCCCCAAAAGCTTGTCACCACAGCATGTCATAGCAGCAGTGCACCCACTTTAAAATAATTTTGCCAGCCCAGCAGGCATAATAACACTAACAAGAAAACAGTAGGGATGTGCGAATGCAGTTCGGGAGTTTGGGAGTTTGGAGTTCGGCCCGAACTCGGCCAGTTTGGACGACCGAATCTGAACCCAAACTGGCTGAACCGAACCCGATACTGAACTCTAAAATGACCGAACAGTTTGCTTGGTTCAGATCAAGTTTGGATGAGTTCAGATGGGAGAAAAACAGTAAAACAAAAACACCAGTAAAACACGACCCCTGCCCGACAGCGGGTGTGTGTGTGTCAACTGAGGAGCAGACTTCTAGGCACCAGGGGAGGAGAGGCTTGGAGTATCAGCTAGCCTGCCTACTCACCATCCCTTTTCTCCTCAGACCATTGGCTTGACTTCACAGGCTGCGATTGGCCACGAGCTAGGCTGCAAGGAGCCAATGGGACTTGTGGTGAGGCAGGCACAGCAAGTAACAAAACTCATTCCCAGCCCCTCTTCCAACACCTTCTGAGCTAGTCACTGTTCCTGACAGCAGGTGTTTTCAGAAGGCTCCCTCTCCCAGCAGTTTGTGTACCTCCCAGCTCCCCAATCTATTGCCATCCGCCTCCTATTTCACCCATCCAACCCATTTACCTCCATATTATCATTTATTTAGATTATATTAGATAGATTTAGGTTTTATTTTTACTTTTTACCCCTCCCTGTGTTCTTCCTCCCACCTCCATTGAATCCTTCCTCTCCCTCTCCCTCTATATATTCCATTCTTGATTTCCTTCCCCTGTTTGGGGATTTATTTAGAGTAGGATTATTAGATTGATTTAGGTTTCATTTCAATTTTGTACACCTCCCTGTGTTCTTTGTGTTTCCCCCCCCCCCCTTTCCTGTGTAATATTGGATAGATAGATAGATAGATAGATAGATAGATAGATAGATAGATAGATAGATGTTGGAGAGTTAGCTTAGATAGAGATAGTCTTAGTGTGTAGTTATTCAGTTTTGATATTTTAGAGTGTGTTTGTAGGACTAGGACTTTAGATACAATATTTACTTACATAGATTTTAGAATAGTTAATACTATTGTTAGAGTTAGTGAAGAAAATATTAGAAAAATTTGATTAAAAACAAATATATATATATATTTGTGTCATTATGCTAAATGTGTATATCCCCCCAGTTAGTTCCCCTTATTATGAGGAGAAGGTCTGGGCACTCCTTTTAAGGAAAGGAAATTTCCGTGTTAAGGGATTTATTCCCGGGAGATGGGTTATTGGTGATGGGAGACTTCAATGCATGTTGGAGCCCCCCTAAATTAGATACCCTAGTTAGCCATCTTGGTTTTGACTCTAATATCCCATTGCCACTCCCAAATAGGAGGGTTTCTAAAGCTTTAACAACAAATACAGCAGGGTTATTGCTGGAAAATTTGGTCATTTCAGCGGACCTGATAGTATTAAATGGCGGGATGCCAGGTGATAGGGAGGGGGGATATACGCACCTATCCCATAAGGGAGGGAGTGTAATTGACTATATGTTGATCTCGGAAGATTTATTCCCGCTAGTGATAGACTTTAGAATATTGGATTTTACTGATAGTGATCATTTCCCATTGTTAGCTTGGTTTAGTAGGGCTTGGAATTATGTTGGTGTGTAAAGTGGGTCCTGGGAGGAAAATAGGAAACAGCAGAGGGAGGAGGTGGGTCTGAAGAGAGTAAAGTGGACCCAACAGACCCTTGAAGCAATGGAGAGAGTCATCTCTGGGCAAACTCTAAAGCAAATCAAAGCTCAGATAGTACTGGATCAAGAGGCTATCTTCCAGGAATATGATACCCTTGTTATTCATTTATTGCCCTTATTGGTAGCTCCCCCCAGAAATGGGAAGAAGAGGTATAGGAGGCAAGATTGGTTTGATGCTGGATGTAGAAAATTAAGAAAGAAGGTCAATTATCTGGCACGTAAAGTCAAAGGCAAAAATGGGACTACTCTATGGGTGGAAAAATATTTACGGGTCAGGAAGGAATACAAACATTATATAAAAAGGAAAAAGGAACAGTTCCAGTTAGAATTATGGGAAGAATTAAATAAGGCAGTGGAGGCAAAGAGCTCAAATCAGTTTTGGAGTCTAATAAAGAAAGCATGGGACTCTAGTGGTAAAATGGAGCAGATTAATATATCGGTAGGGAACTGGGAGTTACATTATGGGTCCATCTTTGCCAAATCATCCTTAAGTACAAATAGCTTGGAGAGCTATACGTTGGAAACCTTGCCCCAGTGGGAACCGGTATCTCCGGTGGAGATTATTCATATGATCTCCCTCCTAAAATTGAATAAGGCCCCTGGTATAGATTTTATACCTGCGGAACTTCTAAAGGGAAATTCGGAATGGTGGAGTCAAATTTTAGCTCTGCTGTTCATGCAAATAAACGAAACTGGAAGGTTCCCAAAAAATTGGTCAGAGAGTATTGTGGTTCCCATATTTTAAAAAGGTGACCCCCTAGAGCCCACAAACTATCATCCAATAAGCCTCCTTAGTGTGGTGGGGAAGCTGTATTCTAGGTATCTCCTGAATAGGATTCTAGAATGGGTCGATAGTGAAAGATTGATAGGATTAGAGCAGGCTGAATTTAAAAAAGGGATGTCTACAACTGATCACATCTTGGTAATTGACCATCTAATTTCCAAGTATGTATGTCTGCGACAGAGATCAAGCTTATATATATATGTTTCGTAGACCTGAAAATGGCCTTCGATTCAGTCTCCCGGGAAAGATTATGGGACAAACTGATTGGTTACCATATTGACCTTAGATTGCTGTTTCGGCTCCAAGCTTTACACTCAAAGACTACCTTGAGGGTCAGAATAAATAGGTTGGGTGCACTTTCCGGTCAGGTTAAGGTGGAAAGGGGGGTAAGACAGGGATGTCTTTTAGCCCCCATACTGTTCAACCTTTATTTGAACAACATGAAAGAGGAACTAGAGGACCCAGCCCACCATTCAGTGGAGATGGCCAGAGGATATCAAATTTACTTTATGCTGACGATACAGTACTGGTTGCTAGGACTCAGATCGGCTTAAGATGACTTATGGAAGCTTTGGCTAGATACTGTAAGAATGAGCTATTAGAGATAAACTATACCAAAACAAAGGTACTGGTGGTTGGAAGACAGTGGAAGTAACACAAGTGGTCCCTAGGGGGAAATAATATTGATCAAGTAAACCAGTACCAATATCTGGGAGTCATAGTTTTGGCTTCTCCCTCTTGGAATGTTCACCTGAAGGTTGCGCGGACCTCGGTTAAGGCCACGGGGCAAGCTATAGCTGGCTTTTATTGGAATAAAGGGGGAAAGCTATTCAAACCTGCGCTAAAGTTGATCAAAGCTAAAATGGTGCCCCAGTTATTATATAGGGTACAAGTCTGGGGCCCAAACAAGTTAAATGAACTTGAGAATGAGCAGAATCAAATTTTGAGGACCATTCTACATGTTCCCAGATCTACCCCGGCAGTCCTCCTAAGAGCTGAATCAGGTACTTGTCGTATTAGGAAGCAGGCTAAATTCGCCATTATTAAATACTGGCTTCATATAAATTTGCTCCCCTCAGCTTCACTGGCATCTTTGAGCGCTGTAAGTAGGGAGGGCCCTTGGTTTGAGGCAATCCAAAAAAAATTCAGCTCCTTGGGGTACTCCATAGCATATGTAATGTCTTTGACCTTTGATAGAATTTGGTCTGAAGCTAAAATGCGGATTAACGATTTGGAACTCCAATTTGAATGTGAGCAAATCCAATTACAGGTGTCTGGGCTATATAGAGACATAGGAACTCTTGGAGAGGGTGCTAATTACTTGTCAAATCCCAGGCTGAGAAATACAAGAGTGGCCCTGACATTGGCGAGACTGAATGTTTTTTCCTCGGCAGTGATGGTGGGTAGATTGAAGGGTACCCCCTGGAAGGAGAGGCTCTGTCTTGACTGTAGTGAGGCAGCCTTAGGAGAAGTGGAAACTATGGTACATATTCATCGATATTATACTTAGAGAGAGTTATTTATTACCTCACTTCTAGAAAATTTAGATCCAGGAAAATTGAAGGAATCCTTTTTGCTCGGGGATCATGATAGCAATGTTTCAGTAAAGGTAGCAAAGTTCTTGACCTTAGTATGGAAACAAAAACTTTGTAAAGAATGAAAACAAAGGGAATGTATTTTATTTTATTAATTTAAGAGTTGGGGGTGGATTTGATTCACCTTTCACTTAGGAGTGTACAGGGGTCAAGTGTGCCGCCATAAACCCCGAGAAGGGTAAGGTGTAACTTAAATGTTATGCAGGGGTCAAGTGTGCCGCCATAAGCCCTGAGAAGGGCAAGGTATATCTTGAGAGCTGCACAGGGGTCAAATGTGCTGCTACAAGCCCTGGGAAAGGCAAGGCACCTTACAGCTTCGTTGGAGAACTGTCTAGGGAAGATCAATGAGGCTGTATACCCAAATGATCACTTAAATTGTGGAGGTGCTAAGAGGGGCTAAGGTGTGGTCATAAGGCCTAAGAGAATGACAATTTATAATGAATGGCAACTATGTGGTTCTATATTCAGAATGGTTATTTTATTTGATGTTTTGGTTTTGTATTAATTCATTGTTGTTATGGCCTACGGCTAAACAAATAAACTATTTACTACTACTATATATTTGTGTGCATTTTTGTTGGAAGACATGGAGAAGGGAAGTAGGAGAGGTCAGTCTGTTTCCCATAAGGTGGGCAATGGGAAACGTGGCAGAGGTGGTAGGGGTACAGGCCATGCCAGTGGAGTGGCAGCAGGCAACAGCAGCAGCCAGAGCCCATCACCACGCCCCAAGCTTCACAGGCATGATTTTTGAGACAGGGTTCAGAGGCTCCCAGCAGCAGTGGCATTAGTCTGGTGGTGGTTCGGCAGTGCCTCCTGCCAGCATCCTCCAGTGCCACTCAGGGCCCTGGAAGGCCTGTAGAACATGAGGTTACGGCTGTCTCTGCTGCTGCAGGAGCAGGTGCTTTGATTGTTCCTCCAGGGCCATCAATGTCCCCTATTGTAGAGGTGATCCCCAGCAGTCCAGGGCTGGTGGATCCCACCCTGGCTGCTAGAGGCAGGGCCCGATCCCCGGGAAATGGCAGCAGGGAGAGGAGTAGCAGCAGCATCAGTAGCAACTCTAGGGGGCACAGGGAGGAGAGTGGCACTAGCATCGTGGACAGTCAAACCTCAGGGTCCCAGTACTCCCCTTCATGGGATATCACAGTGATTGAGGACAGTGAGGGAGAAGAAGACACTAGTCCCACAGAGGAGACGTCTGGAGCTGAGGCGATGGCTGTCCCCCCTCCCAGAGCTGTGTCACGACCAATTTCTGTCCCTCCCAGAAGAGCTGGCAGCAGCAGTGCATAACCCCGGGCAGGCCAGAAGGCGGGGGGGGGGGGAGGAAACTCTGTCTGGGTAAATTTCAAGCTGAGGCAGGCAGATGATCCCAGGGAGATGCAGTGCACTGTGTGCAATAAGCTGGTGAAGCATGGGCAGGTGTTCACTAGCATGGTGGGCAGTCAAGCCTCAGGGCCCCAGTACTCCCCTTCATGGGACATCACAGTGATTGAGGACAGTGAGACAAAAGAAGACATTAGTCCTGTAGAGGAGACGTCTGGAGCTGAGGCGATGGCTCAGGCTGTCCCTCCTCCAAGAACTGTGTCACCACCAATTTAGGCCCCTCCTAGCAGCACTGGCAGCAGCAGTGCATCACCCAGGGCAGGCCAGACTGCAGGAGGGGGGGAAAGATCCTCTGTCTGGGCACATTTCAAGCTGGTGCGGGCAGATGATCCCAGGGAGGTGCAGTGCACTGTTTGCAATAAGGTGGTGAAGCATAGGCAGGAACAATTTCCATGGTGAAACATCTGAAATCATGGCACAGCACTCTGCTACTAAGCAAAAAGGCAGGGGAAGTGAATGCCAGTGGGTTCACGACTGCAGGGTCAGTTGCCCGCCTCCTTCAGTGGGCAAGCGTCCTGCACCAACTGCTGCCTCTAACAGTAGGAGCAGTATTCCTGCTAGGGGGGAAGAACAGCAGCAGGAGCTTTGCCAGCAGTGTCAGGCCACTATGGAGGAGCTGGGGTGGGGGCAGCTGCCAAGGCCATCAGCAGCTGGACAGTTAAAGCCAGGCGCCTGTTAGGAAAATGATTTCACTGGATGGGCAGCCCTTCTCCATTGTAGATGAAATGGGCTTCAAGCGGCTGATTGGGTTCCTCGCTCCCCAGTTTAATCTGTTGTCCCGCACCACCCTGAGTCAGAATGTGGTGCCAGACCTGTACAGGGTTTTGAAGGAGCGGGTGAGGGAGCAACTGGCAGGGGGGGCTGCTGTCCACTTCACGACTGACCTGTGGTCCACCAGGAACACCCAGCATGCCTGCCTGGCAGTAACAGCGCATTGGTGGCAGGACCCGGTGGCAGCTTTGGTGAGTGGCAGGAGGGGTCCCGAAGTAGGGTATAGGTGGGTCCTGCTTCAGGCACAAGTCATGTACAACCCCCACACCACCAGGAACATTGAGGCAGCCCTGACAGCCATGGTGAGGGAGTGGGTCACGCCAGGCGCACCCTTCACCAAGGGGTGTGTGGTGACGGACAACGTGGCCAATATACTGAAGGCAGTCCGTGACAGGGGCTTCACCAACATCCCTTGCGCTGCACACATCCTCCATCGTGTGGTCAGTGATGCTCTGGACTTGGGGGATAAGGAGATTTGGGCAGGGTCCCTTAGCTCCCTGATTAAGCGGGGGAAGAAGCTGGCTGGTTTTTTTAACCGGACCATGAAGGACAGTGAGCTCCTCCGGTCCAAGCAGGCAGAGCAAGGCTCTCCATTGCACCAGCTGGTTCAGGATGTCTCCATGTGGTGGAATTCCACCTTCCTGATGCTCGAGCAGCTTCTTGAGCAGAAAGCCACCCTTCATCAGGTTCAGCAGGTGATGGACAGCGGGGCATCTCCAGAGTACGATGGGGTGGAATGGCAGATCCTGGCTCACACGGTCTTCATCCTGAGACCATTCCTGGCTGTGATGGAGACCATGAGCAGCTCCAACACCACCCTCAGTCAGGTGACCCCTCTGGTCCATAGTCTGCAGGAGGCTGGACGAGATACTTGGTGGGCGGGATTGTGGTCGTGAGGGCAGGAAGCTGTCCGATGAAGCACTTGATGTGGAAGCTGAAGGCAGGGCTGAGGTCACGTTTTGATGAGCTGTTGCAGTGGGAGCAATATGTTTTGGCCACAATGCTGAACCCCAGGGTCAAGGGAAGCATGGCACACGAGACAGTGTGCTATGGCTTCCAGAAGGGTGCACTGGTGGACAGGGTCTGGGATGCAAAGCGGGCTTTGCAGAAGGGCACCCCTGGGGATGATGGGAGTGGGAGCAGCCACACCTTTCAGCCAGGCGGGTCTATCCTTGCCCCCAGCCCTAGCGGTAGCAGCAGCAGCAGCAGCAGCAGCAGCAGCACCCCCCCTATCAGCAGCAGCAGCAGAAGCAGCTTGGCTTATGTACAGGCCACTTTGGGGAGCATGGCGCCGTGCACAATAGGGCAGGCAGCGTAGGTGAGGGCAGTGGTGGAGGTGGTGCCCAGTCAGAGCTACGAGAGGTAGTACGATGGCACCTCAGCAGCCATGGAGACCTACCTTGAGGAGGAGCCCTGTATCGATCCCAGCAGCGATCCCTTGGCCTACTGGGCCAGCAAGGCCAATGTGTGGCCGCCCCTGTCAAAAGTGGCCAAGGGTATCCTGTCCTGCCCACCAACCAGTGTTCCCAGCGAGCGGGTGTTCTCCATGGCAGGGGACATATTTTCCCTGCACTGCCTGAGACTGAGGGCCAAGTTGGTGGAGCAGTTGTTGTTCACCAAGGTAAACCTTACACTGCTGGGATTCCCCAATCTGCCCCTGGACAATAATTGATGGTTCAGTGGCACATGCCATTCCATGCGAGGGGAAATCTTGATACAGGGCTCCTCCTCCTCAATCTGGGCTAGGGCTACTGCTGCTGTGCTGCTGAGGTGCTGTCCCTCCCTCCCAATGCCCTTCACCTCCCCCCCCCGCCACCCTCCTCTCTCTCTCATACTAGACAGCCTTGGCCGACTTATCTGACTGACCGCATGACGCAGGGTGGCAGCATTTTGGGAAACAAACTGTAAGCCTGGCAGCAGGCCTCTGGCTAGAAAATCTTGGCCCACCAATCTGACTGGATCTCTCTCTCTTGCACATGCGTGCTGCACAGTCTTCGCCAACCTGATCCTATCTGAGTGCCCTGCCAAGGTCCCAGCCTGCCCTCCTTACTGCCTCTCATGCCACGCTGTCTGTCTGCCTGTCCAGGTTGCTTCCAAGCTCAAAGCCTGCCTCAGCCCACCTTCCTGCCTCTCATGCCAAGGTGCCTGTCTGCCCACCCAGGTTGCAGCCAAGCTCTAAGCTCAAAGCATGCCTCAGCCCACCTGCTTGCCTCTCATGCCACACTGTCTGCCTGACCAGGTTGCTGCCAAGAGAGAGAGAGAGAGAGAGAGAGAGAGAGAGAGAGAGAGAGAGAGAGAGAAATGAGAGAAATGAGAGAGACAGAGAGAGAGAGAGTCTCCCCACTGCTAGAAGGAGAGAAAGACACGATCCCACCTATGCTGTCACCTG
Source organism: Sphenodon punctatus (assembly GCA_003113815.1). Classification (NCBI taxonomy): domain Eukaryota; kingdom Metazoa; phylum Chordata; class Lepidosauria; order Sphenodontia; family Sphenodontidae; genus Sphenodon; species Sphenodon punctatus. The sequence goes on along the minus strand of QEPC01002150.1, from coordinate 1,293,736 downwards.
TACTATATGGCCAGAGAAAGAGAGAGAGGGAGAGAGAGGGGGGGGCCTCCCCGCTAGAATGAGAGAGATGGGGGTGGAGGGGGAGAGGTGTATGCAGATCAAGTTGCCTGTCACCTGCCAGAACCAGTGAGAGCTCTCATCTGCATCCACATCCACCAGCAAACCTACCAGAATGAGATGGAAATAATAACACACAACTTATTATATGTGCCTGTCTGCCTGTGTTCATTCCTGTATCTGCTACTACCTATCACATGATTGAATGATGTCTGCCCAACCATGCACTAATTCTAGGGACATCATTTAACTCCCACAGGTTGTCCACTGGGGGCTGTCATTCCATTCCACTGCCTCCAGAAGCCCGGTGCTTTCATGCCAGTCTGCCTCCCCCACCCCCCAGCCTACTCCTCCACACCCACCCGTGGATGCCCCTTGAACCTAGCTGCTGAAAGAAAAATCCCCTCTGACCACCAGCACCTGCCATCTGCTGCCTCTCTCTCTTTCTCTCAGGCACACCCACATAGACACAAGCCCTGCCCCTCCTGGGGGGCTGTCTGCAAGTTGAGACCCTGCTGCTGGCACATCTTTGGGTTAATACCTTATACATGTGGTGCCAGGTGTTGCTGGTAGGGTTCAACAAGCTGTATGAGATTCTGCCACCTGCCAGAACTTCAGCACAGAGGGATAAAAGATTGGACAACCAGTCAAACAAAGCTCCTAACAACAAATATAACTTTTATCAAAACTTTTCAAACAACAACAACATTATAAAACCCCAACCAAAAATTATAAACTAGAAAGGAAACTTATTACTTAAAGGGTCTACTCTTAGTCTCTGTCCCCTGGAACTTGGGGGAATGGCAAAAGGTGTGCACGTGGTCGAGGGGCAAGCACCCCATGCTCCAGCATTTGGAAGCCATGGGTCAAAGCAAAGTCCATGCCCCCTGCCATGGCTGTATGCCACCTGGAGACGGACTGTCCGTAGAGTTCCAGGTCATCCATCTCGGTGGAGTCATACTGGGAGTATGCCTCCACCTTCTTTTTCTCCACCTCGACCTCCTGGAACTTGACCATCAGTCGGTTTTCCCTATTTAAAGCTTGCAGTCATACCTCATCCAGGAAGTCCTGGGTGGACTTCTGCACTTCAGCCCGAAAGGCCCCTGCCTCTGCAGACTCCTCCTGGGTGGACTGCTCAGCGGAGCTGGAGGAGGGGGAAGGGCTTTGATGGCAGTGATTTTGGGTTGCCTTCCCCCACTTCTTCTGGCGATGATGCTCCACCACAGCCACACCAGAATCCTGCCGCCTAGTCACCATCTCCCCGTGGAGTTTTTCAGTATGGGCCATGAGCCCTGATGTGGTCCCCTGGCTGGCCCTTTTAAATGTTTTTCTGCATACCTAAAGAACATAAAGTATAGGAAGGAACATAAGAAGTGCCATACTGTGTCAGATCAATGGTCTGTGTCAAGCCCTGCCTGCATTCTGTCTCCACAAGTGGGTGGGTGGCTAATCTCTCTCTGCAGGGGACTTCCTAACAGGTCATAGGGCAATCCATTCCCTGTTGTTCCAGCCCCCATGCCTTCCCTTGCAGACGGCGAATCCATCCTGCTTCTTAAACCACCACCAGACATCGGACCTCATATGCCCGCTGTCTGGCAGTGACGACCTCCGCCTCGATGAGGTTCTGGTGACCCGGCGGGCACCAGCAAGGAGGGCGGCATCCTCACCCACTCTGAAACAGGAACACATAAACAACACCTAAGTAAATAATATCATGCATTTATGATGATGCCTCTAGTCCTCCCTCCTTGGGGTGCTATGCTAGGGATGGCAAATGGAGAGACCCTTGCTGACATGTGCAAATCCTGCCCTTCTTGGGGTGCTAGCACTGGATACCCTTGCTGGCACATACAAATCTTGTCCTTATTTGGGTGCTAGGGATGACAATGGCGAGACCCTGGTTGGCATGTGCAAATCCTGCCCTCCTTGGGGCGCTAGGGATGGCAACTAGAAAGACCCTGACTGACATGTGAAAATCCTGCCCTTCTTTGGGTGCTAGGGAGGAATGGCAATGGAGATTCTGGCTGGCACGTGCAAATCCTGCCCTTCTTGGGGTGCTAGGGATGGCAATGGGAGACTATTGCTCGGGATGGGCTGGCATGTGTTTGGGTGGGTTCTTCCTTCGGCTCATGCCTGACTGCTGGAAGAACCCCCCACACCCTTTCTCTCTGTGACAGACATCCGCTGCCACCCACTGATGCCCACTGTTTGTGCCTGACTGCCCACCACCGACACACCCACCCACATGACAGTGAGCTTGCTCTAAAGGATAGTATTCTTCTTGTTCTCAAAGTAAAAATAAAGTTTAAAAACCTGGCAGCACCTCCTGTGCCCGGCTCTTGCTCCTCTGNGAGAGAGAGAGAGAGAGAGAGAGAGAGAGAGAGAGAGAGAGAGAGAAATGAGAGAAATGAGAGAGACAGAGAGAGAGAGAGTCTCCCCACTGCTAGAAGGAGAGAAAGACACGATCCCACCTATGCTGTCACCTGTACTATATGGCCAGAGAAAGAGAGAGAGGGAGAGAGAGGGGGGGGCCTCCCCGCTAGAATGAGAGAGATGGGGGTGGAGGGGGAGAGGTGTATGCAGATCAAGTTGCCTGTCACCTGCCAGAACCAGTGAGAGCTCTCATCTGCATCCACATCCACCAGCAAACCTACCAGAATGAGATGGAAATAATAACACACAACTTATTATATGTGCCTGTCTGCCTGTGTTCATTCCTGTATCTGCTACTACCTATCACATGATTGAATGATGTCTGCCCAACCATGCACTAATTCTAGGGACATCATTTAACTCCCACAGGTTGTCCACTGGGGGCTGTCATTCCATTCCACTGCCTCCAGAAGCCCGGTGCTTTCATGCCAGTCTGCCTCCCCCACCCCCCAGCCTACTCCTCCACACCCACCCGTGGATGCCCCTTGAACCTAGCTGCTGAAAGAAAAATCCCCTCTGACCACCAGCACCTGCCATCTGCTGCCTCTCTCTCTTTCTCTCAGGCACACCCACATAGACACAAGCCCTGCCCCTCCTGGGGGGCTGTCTGCAAGTTGAGACCCTGCTGCTGGCACATCTTTGGGTTAATACCTTATACATGTGGTGCCAGGTGTTGCTGGTAGGGTTCAACAAGCTGTATGAGATTCTGCCACCTGCCAGAACTTCAGCACAGAGGGATAAAAGATTGGACAACCAGTCAAACAAAGCTCCTAACAACAAATATAACTTTTATCAAAACTTTTCAAACAACAACAACATTATAAAACCCCAACCAAAAATTATAAACTAGAAAGGAAACTTATTACTTAAAGGGTCTACTCTTAGTCTCTGTCCCCTGGAACTTGGGGGAATGGCAAAAGGTGTGCACGTGGTCGAGGGGCAAGCACCCCATGCTCCAGCATTTGGAAGCCATGGGTCAAAGCAAAGTCCATGCCCCCTGCCATGGCTGTATGCCACCTGGAGACGGACTGTCCGTAGAGTTCCAGGTCATCCATCTCGGTGGAGTCATACTGGGAGTATGCCTCCACCTTCTTTTTCTCCACCTCGACCTCCTGGAACTTGACCATCAGTCGGTTTTCCCTATTTAAAGCTTGCAGTCATACCTCATCCAGGAAGTCCTGGGTGGACTTCTGCACTTCAGCCCGAAAGGCCCCTGCCTCTGCAGACTCCTCCTGGGTGGACTGCTCAGCGGAGCTGGAGGAGGGGGAAGGGCTTTGATGGCAGTGATTTTGGGTTGCCTTCCCCCACTTCTTCTGGCGATGATGCTCCACCACAGCCACACCAGAATCCTGCCGCCTAGTCACCATCTCCCCGTGGAGTTTTTTAGTATGGGCCATGAGCCCTGATGTGGTCCCCTGGCTGGCCCTTTTAAATGTTTTTCTGCATACCTAAAGAACATAAAGTATAGGAAGGAACATAAGAAGTGCCATACTGTGTCAGATCAATGGTCTGTGTCAAGCCCTGCCTGCATTCTGTCTCCACAAGTGGGTGGGTGGCTAATCTCTCTCTGCAGGGGACTTCCTAACAGGTCATAGGGCAATCCATTCCCTGTTGTTCCAGCCCCCATGCCTTCCCTTGCAGACGGCGAATCCATCCTGCTTCTTAAACCACCACCAGACATCGGACCTCATATGCCCGCTGTCTGGCAGTGACGACCTCCGCCTCGATGAGGTTCTGGTGACCCGGCGGGCACCAGCAAGGAGGGCGGCATCCTCACCCACTCTGAAACAGGAACACATAAACAACACCTAAGTAAATAATATCATGCATTTATGATGATGCCTCTAGTCCTCCCTCCTTGGGGTGCTATGCTAGGGATGGCAAATGGAGAGACCCTTGCTGACATGTGCAAATCCTGCCCTTCTTGGGGTGCTAGCACTGGATACCCTTGCTGGCACATACAAATCTTGTCCTTATTTGGGTGCTAGGGATGACAATGGCGAGACCCTGGTTGGCATGTGCAAATCCTGCCCTCCTTGGGGCGCTAGGGATGGCAACTAGAAAGACCCTGACTGACATGTGAAAATCCTGCCCTTCTTTGGGTGCTAGGGAGGAATGGCAATGGAGATTCTGGCTGGCACGTGCAAATCCTGCCCTTCTTGGGGTGCTAGGGATGGCAATGGGAGACTATTGCTCGGGATGGGCTGGCATGTGTTTGGGTGGGTTCTTCCTTCGGCTCATGCCTGACTGCTGGAAGAACCCCCCACACCCTTTCTCTCTGTGACAGACATCCGCTGCCACCCACTGATGCCCACTGTTTGTGCCTGACTGCCCACCACCGACACACCCACCCACATGACAGTGAGCTTGCTCTAAAGGATAGTATTCTTCTTGTTCTCAAAGTAAAAATAAAGTTTAAAAACCTGGCAGCACCTCCTGTGCCCGGCTCTTGCTCCTCTGAGGAGCCGACCCCCACCAGCAAAGGTCTAGGGGCATCAACCTCCTCCACCTTTTTGACCAGCTCCACCACCGTGGCCTTCTTCTATTCCCCCTGTTAAGCTTCACCCCCTTCATTTTTTTTTCAAATAAAAAAAAACAGCCAAACAACAGTCACCCATCAACTCATCAACCAGCCAAACCAACAGTCAAACCAACACAACTAACACAAACACAACCAAAACACACAAAACAAACCCAAACACCCAGCCACACCAAACATGCTCTCTCTCCACACAAGCTCCACACACACTCGAATTTCCAGTTTCCGGTTTCCGACGCAATCATGGGACCATGCAATACCTAGACCAATACCGCAACCACAACTGATTTCCGAACGTCCGAACCGAACCAAATGTCACTGAACTGAACAACTGAACCTGAACCCGGTCACTGATTTGAAAGACCGAACCCAAACTCGGCTCCCAGACCAAACGACAGAACAAATGAATGACTGAATGACCGAATGACCGAACCGCGATCTGTTCACACATCTCTAGAAAACAGACACACACACACACACACCACCAAAAGCTTCCATTGTGCCCACCTATGCAAGGCAAGCCCCCACATACCATAAATTAACCAGAAAGAAAGTAACTCCCCTGTGCCCCAGCTGAGTGGTCACATCTTGGTAAAGTTGAACCCCCCCAGCCTAAATACAGTCACACTGCTAAAAAAAAAACACAGCAAAAGTGATATCTCTCTGGCCTCTATGGTGCCAGCTTGTCAACAAGCAGTGTAAGCAGTAGCAGCAGCACCCACTTTAAAGAGTATTAAGTATTGTGGCACTGGCAACCCCCAGCATTTCTCCTAGTATATGAACAGCCCAGGCCAGGGGAAGTTGAAAAACACAGATCCCTCTGGCCTCCATGGTGACAAGCAGTGCAAACAGCAGGCAGCAGTACCACCCACTTATTTAAAAAAGAAAACATGGCATGGTGGAAATAGTCCCGAGCATTGCCCCTATGGTAAAGCCTGGTAGGCCAAGGTAGGCACCCCTTCCCCACACAAGTTGAAATACTACTGTGTAGCACAGAGGCAAATTCACCAAAGAGGATGGGAAATGGCTCTACAACCACTTTTATTTTGCTCCTGCCAGCCAGTCAAATCCTGGCCTGTGGATTGTCCATCACTCACCTGTTCCCTCCCAGTCCCCCCCCCCCCC
>QEPC01002150.1:1270349-1287456 GCA_003113815.1 Sphenodon punctatus | reverse complement strand
TCCAGGAAGTCCTGGGTGGACTTCTGCACTTCAGCCCGAAAGGCCCCTGCCTCTGCAGACTCCTCCTGGGTGGACTGCTCAGCGGAGCTGGAGGAGGGGGAAGGGCTTTGATGGCAGTGATTTTGGGTTGCCTTCCCCCACTTCTTCTGGCGATGATGCTCCACCACAGCCACACCAGAATCCTGCCGCCTAGTCACCATCTCCCCGTGGAGTTTTTTAGTATGGGCCATGAGCCCTGATGTGGTCCCCTGGCTGGCCCTTTTAAATGTTTTTCTGCATACCTAAAGAACATAAAGTATAGGAAGGAACATAAGAAGTGCCATACTGTGTCAGATCAATGGTCTGTGTCAAGCCCTGCCTGCATTCTGTCTCCACAAGTGGGTGGGTGGCTAATCTCTCTCTGCAGGGGACTTCCTAACAGGTCATAGGGCAATCCATTCCCTGTTGTTCCAGCCCCCATGCCTTCCCTTGCAGACGGCGAATCCATCCTGCTTCTTAAACCACCACCAGACATCGGACCTCATATGCCCGCTGTCTGGCAGTGACGACCTCCGCCTCGATGAGGTTCTGGTGACCCGGCGGGCACCAGCAAGGAGGGCGGCATCCTCACCCACTCTGAAACAGGAACACATAAACAACACCTAAGTAAATAATATCATGCATTTATGATGATGCCTCTAGTCCTCCCTCCTTGGGGTGCTATGCTAGGGATGGCAAATGGAGAGACCCTTGCTGACATGTGCAAATCCTGCCCTTCTTGGGGTGCTAGCACTGGATACCCTTGCTGGCACATACAAATCTTGTCCTTATTTGGGTGCTAGGGATGACAATGGCGAGACCCTGGTTGGCATGTGCAAATCCTGCCCTCCTTGGGGCGCTAGGGATGGCAACTAGAAAGACCCTGACTGACATGTGAAAATCCTGCCCTTCTTTGGGTGCTAGGGAGGAATGGCAATGGAGATTCTGGCTGGCACGTGCAAATCCTGCCCTTCTTGGGGTGCTAGGGATGGCAATGGGAGACTATTGCTCGGGATGGGCTGGCATGTGTTTGGGTGGGTTCTTCCTTCGGCTCATGCCTGACTGCTGGAAGAACCCCCCACACCCTTTCTCTCTGTGACAGACATCCGCTGCCACCCACTGATGCCCACTGTTTGTGCCTGACTGCCCACCACCGACACACCCACCCACATGACAGTGAGCTTGCTCTAAAGGATAGTATTCTTCTTGTTCTCAAAGTAAAAATAAAGTTTAAAAACCTGGCAGCACCTCCTGTGCCCGGCTCTTGCTCCTCTGAGGAGCCGACCCCCACCAGCAAAGGTCTAGGGGCATCAACCTCCTCCACCTTTTTGACCAGCTCCACCACCGTGGCCTTCTTCTATTCCCCCTGTTAAGCTTCACCCCCTTCATTTTTTTTTCAAATAAAAAAAAACAGCCAAACAACAGTCACCCATCAACTCATCAACCAGCCAAACCAACAGTCAAACCAACACAACTAACACAAACACAACCAAAACACACAAAACAAACCCAAACACCCAGCCACACCAAACATGCTCTCTCTCCACACAAGCTCCACACACACTCGAATTTCCAGTTTCCGGTTTCCGACGCAATCATGGGACCATGCAATACCTAGACCAATACCGCAACCACAACTGATTTCCGAACGTCCGAACCGAACCAAATGTCACTGAACTGAACAACTGAACCTGAACCCGGTCACTGATTTGAAAGACCGAACCCAAACTCGGCTCCCAGACCAAACGACAGAACAAATGAATGACTGAATGACCGAATGACCGAACCGCGATCTGTTCACACATCTCTAGAAAACAGACACACACACACACACACCACCAAAAGCTTCCATTGTGCCCACCTATGCAAGGCAAGCCCCCACATACCATAAATTAACCAGAAAGAAAGTAACTCCCCTGTGCCCCAGCTGAGTGGTCACATCTTGGTAAAGTTGAACCCCCCCAGCCTAAATACAGTCACACTGCTAAAAAAAAAACACAGCAAAAGTGATATCTCTCTGGCCTCTATGGTGCCAGCTTGTCAACAAGCAGTGTAAGCAGTAGCAGCAGCACCCACTTTAAAGAGTATTAAGTATTGTGGCACTGGCAACCCCCAGCATTTCTCCTAGTATATGAACAGCCCAGGCCAGGGGAAGTTGAAAAACACAGATCCCTCTGGCCTCCATGGTGACAAGCAGTGCAAACAGCAGGCAGCAGTACCACCCACTTATTTAAAAAAGAAAACATGGCATGGTGGAAATAGTCCCGAGCATTGCCCCTATGGTAAAGCCTGGTAGGCCAAGGTAGGCACCCCTTCCCCACACAAGTTGAAATACTACTGTGTAGCACAGAGGCAAATTCACCAAAGAGGATGGGAAATGGCTCTACAACCACTTTTATTTTGCTCCTGCCAGCCAGTCAAATCCTGGCCTGTGGATTGTCCATCACTCACCTGTTCCCTCCCAGTCCCCCCCCCCCCCNACCCGTCTGCCCCCCTCCAGCCAATTACTTACAGATCAGCAGTGTTGCAGCACACAAATTCACTGAAGAGAATTGAAAATGGCTGTACAGCCACTTTTATTTTACCCCGGCCAGTCAATCAAAACCTATCCTGTGACTTGTCCATCACTCAACATTCCCTTCCCATACTCCCCTCCTACGTGCCAAATATGGCAATAAGTTTTGTTTCCTAGCTCAGAGAAGCTAGGAATTTAGGGCTGATGCGGCATCAGTTGTTACCGCGCCGTGATTCCATTCCACCATTTCGGAATTGCCTGCGCCACACCGCGGCTTTTCTGCGGACATTCTGCTAATTCCGCCGGCATTCTGCAAATTGTGGAATTGCGGAAAAACTGCAGAAACTGTCAGAAAACCGCTGTTCCGCTATTTTGTGGTGCTGGTGGAATGGCGGAAGTAGCAAAAATGTTATGTTTCCGCTATTTTGCGAAGCCTGTGGAAGTAGCGGAATGAAATTAACGGAACTGCGGAAGTAGCAGAATGAAACTAGTGGAATTAAAGCCTCTGCCATGCCATTCCACTAATTGCGGAAACGCTGTTTCCAGCGGAAATAGCTACCACTGAGACATTCCACTACAGCCCTAGCTAGGATCAACTGTCTGTGTCACCTCGGCCATGCGTGCAATTGGGCTTCAGTTACTTGATAGGGGTTTCCAACGTTTTCCAAAGTTTTCCAAAGTTTTCCAGGGACTGGCCTCAGTTTTCAGAACTTCAAAAGTCGGAAATTCAGAACTGGGAACTGAGTTTCAGCTCTAGTGGCCATGGATGGTAGCATCTGGTTTAAAAACACCCAGCAACTCCCAGTGACAACAGTGGCAGATGCCCCCACCAGGGGAGGATCCGTTCGAGACAGAAACGAAGCAGGGAATCCAGTTCAGCCCTAATTCTAGTGCCATACCTAAGATACGCACTCCCTTGCACATAGTAAAATTATCCCAGGCGCTTGCTCATACACACATCCCATGCAATCTCTGGCTGCTAAGTCACATGCATTACATAGAGTACATGTGGTGAAACTGAATAGTGGGCAATTCGTGCTGTTTAAAATTAAAACTCAGTCACTGGTTTTATTTGGAATTTACTGGGGATTCTATTCTTTAGTTCCGAATTCCTGAGTACTCAGAAAACTTGAAAAACCTTAATTGAAAAATAAAGGGTAATTTCAGACGTAACAGTACCACAATCCACCACAGTGAATCCCCTGTGGTGGCCGTTCCTCCCGTTACGTCTGGTGTGATTCCCGCCAGATGTTCACCCCAGTGAATACCTGGTGAGAATCAGATTGACCATGCTTCCAGACCTCTGGCTGCCCAGAGGTCCAGAAGTGTGGTGGGATCGGGCCCCAACCGTGGTTGGATTGGCCATGATCCAGAATGGGCCACAGGTAACATCTGTTACCTGCAGCCCGGGTAGATCATGGTCCCGACCATGGGATGGGATCGCGGGCAGCGGCCGGATTGGCTTCTGCGCCCGTCCATTTCCAAGAGTATGGGTGGCTGGGGGAGCGTGGGGGTCGGGGATGTGCGGCCGCACGTTTCGCCTCCCCGATCGGAATCAGGCTGGCACGTCTAAAGGACAGCCAGACTGATTTCAGACTGGGATCTGAAACAGATCTCAGTCCATGGTTTAGCATAGCAGGCCTGAAATAACATGTCTGAAATAGTCCAGTAGTTTTGTCCTTATTTTTTCTGTTTATCATCTGATAAACAGAAGTGCTTCTGTTATTATTTTCACATTTAGGGAAAGTAGAATAGGAAGCTTAACAAAAGTACAACTAAACTTTCTCCCATCATAAAAAAAATGACTGCCCAAATTCATAGAACACAAAAACACTGTCAGCAGGCTGAGGGCAACATGTGCAACATCTTTTCAGGTCATGGTGAGTGACTTAAAAATTCAACAACTCTGCTCTGTTTTCTGTTTTGTTTTCCTGTTGTCAGGAATCCTTGTTACCATAGAAAAACAATTTTTCTATTGTGAAAATTGCTTAAAATAGCTTTCAAAGTGCCCCTTTTCCTCCCCAGCATGTATCATAACCATTAATGTGTATGCAAAATACTAGAATCAGATCTAATTTGTTTCCAAGCACAAATAGCCCCTTGCAGACAAATTAATGGTTCAGATACATGCTGTGAAGGAAAGGGGGCAATTTGGAAGCTATTTGTAAGAAATTTTCAGTTCCCTGGACAATAGATAATTTGTTTCCCTGGGGAAACAAGGGTTCCTGATAAACAGGAAAACAAACCTGTAAAAAATGGACCTGTATTATTGAATTTTTGGGTCACTAATGAGTCACCTTGGCCTGAAAAGCCGTTGTATATGTTGCCCTCAAACTCCTAACACTGTTCTTGTAATTTGGATATTCTTTTTTTATTTTTATTATTTTAATTTTTTTAAGGGAGAATGAACTTTGTCTTTTGTTGTTCTAGTCAAATTTCCCATTGAATTTTTCTTAAATATTAATGTATTTAAAATGTTTCTTAGTTCCAAAATTCTACTTGGATTGCTGAATTCTACTTCCCAAGTACTTATAAAAAGTTCTGCGTACCAACCTCCTATCCAGTTATGGTATTTGGAACTTTAGAACTCAATCTGAGTACTCAGATTACCTATTTAGTGCATTCTAGTGCTGTTTTTTCCCCATTTTCTCCATGGGAATGTTGGGTACACCACAAGAAAAGCAGAAAGCAGTTGTGGGGGTGGGCAAGGATGTTGTTCTGTGCATACATAGAAAGGTGGAAGAGGAATATTTGCACTTATAGAAGTCAGCCCCATCACTGGCAACTTTAATTTTAAAAGCACCCTGTTGGCACAAGTCTAACTGAGGTGTATAAAGATTTGGACAGTAGTGGAACATTTGTGGGGCAGTTTCCTTTTCTAAAAGAACACCTCCGCTGGGATCTGGGAGTGTCCCCTTGCATGTACCATTGACATGTCAAATCCCTCCAGTAAGGGTACACACACAGAGAGGCATTCTTGGTGGCTGCTCTACAGTTATGGAACACCCTTCTCCTAGAGGTTCATCAAACCTAAGTCTGAGCATCTTTCGGAGACAACGTAAGAACTTTTTATTTGACCAAACATTTGGCAGGTTAGGATGGGGCTTGGGGAGATAAGAGGTAGTTGTCAAACAAACAAGCAAACAAACAGTTTTATGTCTGTATATTTATTTTATATATACCTTTATGTGTAATCCACCCTAAGTCTTAAGGAAAGAGTAGATTCTAAATTTAAATAAACAAATAAATAAATAAATAAATAATAAATAAATAAATAAACACTTTATAAAAATAAGTGGGCTGATGGGACAAATGACTTGTTTGTCATGTGAAACATCAGCCTAGAGATGATCAGCAAATAACACATTTTGTTCTCCTGATGCCTCAAACTTTCTAGAAATCTCTGATGATAAATATGTATTCTTTACCACTGCAAGAATTTTCTGCCTCTCTGGCTGTATGGCTCGCAACCCACCATGGCTGAATAGGAAATATTCCTCACAATAGTACTCAACACAACACAAGAAAAGGAAAAGCTAAAAATGGAATTGATGTCAGTGTGTGTATATATATATATATATATATATATATATATACACACACACATATATATATATATATGTGTGTGTGTGTGTGTGTGTGTGCGTGCGCGAGTGCATGTGCGTGCATGTGTGTGTGTGTGTGTGTGTGTNGTGCGTGCGCGAGTGCATGTGCGTGCATGTGTGTGTGTGTGTGTGTGTGTGTGTGAGAGAGAGAGAGAGAGAGAGAGAGAGAGAGAGAGAATAAAACTGAAACTTTGAATACAAATACAATTATATCTCATTGGGCAAAATCCATAACAGGCTTCCAGCAATGCCCACCTGACTTGCTCATTGAATTGTGAAATGAGAGAATATAAATCAGAGTTGACAACAAGGTCTTATTTCTCTCTTTAGAGACTTTAGCCGAATAATAAATCATACAGTAGCAGAATATGGAGGACCTCTTAGGATTCAGTTCCATTCTCTTTTTTAGTGTCTACAAAAAATAAACCTTAGAATACAATACATGCAGATACCAACCCATCTTTCATCCCCTGCCATTGTAAATGGTGCTTGGATTAAAAAGTGTAGAACCTTGCTTGAGGCAGGCTAAAATCAGATACATTTGGTCCTTTTATTACAACACCTCAATACATAAGGTGAGGTGTTATTTTTTAAAAAAACACCAGAGTTGGAGCAGAGCTGAAACAGGTACCTGAAAAAAACAGGTAAACCAACTGGATGTAGCCTACCCAAACTGAAAATGAGTGATAACAAGTATTCATTTGCACTTTGTTTGGGTAACTTTTTCCATTATTGGGGATGGTTATTGAGGAGTTTGATTTGGTTATTTCAGTATTTGAAACATTTTGTTATTTTGGTTACTGATTTTGGCAAATTTGCACTAGGGTTGTTTCTAATGGGGGGTGGGTGGTTGTGAGTATTTTCGGAGGGTCCAAGAAACAGTCCTGAATATTCAGGCCACCCCTTGGACCCTCAGAGAATACTCACACATTTCTGAGGCCAGGGAGATGACTGGGGGGGAGGGGGGGCACTGCTAGTGCCATATTTGAAAAGGGCCAAGCGTGCTCCAAAAGGGCCATTCAGGCCTTTTCTGAGCATGCTCAGTTGTTGTGTTTTTTTACTTTACAAGCCAGGAAGAGGTCACATATCATGTGGGACCCCTCTGGAAATTAAGTAGCCCCCCCATCCCCCCTACTAGACCCCCTGCACCCTCTAATCAACCCACCCCTGACCCCCTGCTAGGCCACCACTAGGCCCCCATTTCTCCTTCCCTGGCCTCCAATGGGGCCAGTGGGGCCAGTGGGAGCAAGGGAAGGGGGAAGGGCCCATGCCCTGCTTCCCTGACCTTTGGCCCCCATTCCCTGCACTTAGCTGAGGTTTGACTGAGTTCTGAAGTTCTGAGACCCTTCTTTGGAGTTCGGGAAATCGAGGCTGAATGCACTGGTCCTCAGTGTTTCCCAAGGAAAACTGAGGACTGAGTTTCAGCACTAATTAGCACTATTGTGTGTGCACAATTTTTAAAAAGTACATAATCAAAATGCCAAAGCAACTGAAAGAACAAAATAACCAAAAGAAAAAAACAAAAAAGACATACCTGAAAAAATCAGATATGCAAATATCTCTTTTGTGGTCACAAATATTATTTGGACACTTGCTACCAAAAATATGTAAATAATAAACCCAAATTACAGATGAAATGAGTAGCAGAATAAATATGAACTTGGTTTTTTTTGTGAGTTGTGTGTATTGGGGGGGTTTACAATTTTGGGTAAGTGTTAATCAACCCAAATTATTTTTGTAACTTCTTCTTCTATGGGCTTCCAGCGGTGCTTATCAACTGCTTGCACCTTGTTCAAAATGTGGCAGTATGCTTACTGGTTTGTGCAGCCATGATCATATTATGCCTATCCTGCATTCTCTGCATTGGCTGACTGTAGAGTGATGGATTGAATATATCACTCTACAGATGGATCACACTCCTGGTTTTCAGGGCCCTGTATGGTGTAAACCCTGACAATATTTGAGACCTGCTCCTGGAGCCTCACATAGAAGGATATCTAAGCTTAGAAACCAGCATTGTTTGAAGAGCCCACCATCACACCTTAATTTGGCAGATGATCAGACCTTTGCTATGGTGGGGTCCCCAGTGTGAAACTTGATCTCTACAGATATCCATCTCAGTTCCTCCCTCTTCCCCTTTAAAAAGCACTTGAACACCTATTTGTTCTCCAGGTGCTTTTAGGCCCTGGAGAACAAAGGAGCAGACTTCCAGGCTCCAGGTGCATTGAGGGGAACCACTGCTGGTTCCCCTCAATGGGGCTAATCCCAAGCCCCTCAGAACACCCATGTGCACGCACATGCACACAATTTCCACGTGGCACAATGTGCCTGCAATGGAGGCTCATGCGATTTGCATGCAGTTGCATGCCCACACATCTGCGTGCAGGATCTGTGGGGTTAAGATAGACCCCACCATGTCTTTTCCTCCCCCGTTACAGTCGCCTTTTATACAGATTTTTATTTTAACTAGATTTTATATTGTATTTTTATGGTGTAAACTTTAACCACTCCCAGTGCCATTTGGCAGGGGGCATTATAAAAATAAATAATTATCAATATAATAATAATTATTATGATTATGGTGTTTGAGCAACTGAATTTTCACAATTTTAATTATTATTGTCATTTCTTTTTTCTAAAAGTTTATTTTTACTTGAATTCATACTTTCATTATTTCTGGATTTTCATGGTGTTTCTGTGCAACTGCTGTACATTGCTTCTTTTTCACCTCTGGGCAGAGTGCCCAATCAGATAATGTCTCCTAGGGGACAGGAACAAATTGAATGGACCAAATGAAATATAGAAAGATGAAAAATGAGTAATTGAACAACACAGCTGAATAATACTGCTCAGTGCCCATTTAATTTGTTTGGTTTGGACTATTCATAGTAGGACTGAAATGAGAAGCCATTTATTTTCTCTCGAAAATATCATGAGAACGGAGAATTGTCACCAAGTTCTCAGTACAATCTTGATAACAGACCGGGATCTCAGTCAAGATTTTTTTCTCAAAATACTGTTCACCATTTATCATTTACCATTACCATTTATCGTTTATAGCAATTTGCCATTACCATTTATTTAATTCATTAATTTATACCCTGCCCCTGGCTGCCAAGGCAGCTTGGGGCAGCTAACAAATCAGAAAGAATATAATAAAATATAAATATAAATATATCCTATCCATATGGGGACTATCATAAAACATATCAAATCAAACCCATCCTAGCCCCAAACCCCCACCCATCACCCATTTCCCTCGCCAAATGGCTGTCAGAACAGCCAGGTCTTGCATTGTCTCGCAAAATTGGAAAGGTCTGGGACCACCTGGGTTACTGCTGGCAGGGAGTTCCACAGCTGCAGTGAGGCTACTGAGAACGCCCTCTCCATAGTCGCTCCCCAGAAAACCTGGGAGTCTTCGAGGAAGGTGCCCCCAGCTGACTTCAGGGGCTAATCCAGAGTCCAGGGAGTAAGGTGGTCCTACAGATGAGTAGTGCCCATGCTGTGTAGGGCTTTATAGGTAAGCACCAATATCTTGAATCGGGCCCGAAAGACTATAGGCAGCCAGTGCAGAGAATGTAGCACTAGTGTAATATGCTCCCAGTGGCCTGTGCCAATACAAAGACAGACTTCTACATTCTGCACCAGATGCAGTCTCCAAACCATCACATAGAGTGTGGTACAATAGTCCAGTCTTGAGGTGATGAAAACATGGATGATAGTAGCCAGGTCAGAGTCTGAGACTTATGGCTGAAGCCGCCGCACCAGATGTAATTGGCAAAATGCACTCCTCGACACAGCCCCAACCTGGACATTCAAGCAGAGCTTGGAATCACGAACCTGGGGAACCAATGGGGGGTGAACCCCAATGATTGGAGATGCCAACCCCACCACCTCCCCCACCAGCATCACCTCCATCTTATAAGGATTCAGCTTCAGTCAGCTCACCCTCATCCAGTCCCCCACAGCTGCCAGACACCAGT
The DNA here is from genome assembly GCA_003113815.1 of Sphenodon punctatus. NCBI lineage: Eukaryota > Metazoa > Chordata > Lepidosauria > Sphenodontia > Sphenodontidae > Sphenodon > Sphenodon punctatus. The sequence continues at coordinate 1,277,335 of QEPC01002150.1, read as the reverse complement.
TAAGCACCAAGACTGCTGGGCCTGGGTTGGATGAAAAAGAGAGGTAGAGTTGGGTGTCTTCAGCATACTGATGACACCGAACACCAAACCTTCTCACAATCTCACCCAGTGGCTACATATACACATTGAACAGGAGAGGGGACAGAATGGAACCTTGCAGGACTCCACACAAGAGATCTTGGGGAGATGAAAAATGATCCCCGAGCACCACTCGTTGGGTTCTTCCTGCTAGGAAGGAATGGAACCGAACAATCTCACCCACCCCGGCTCAGTCCTGCAAGTGAGTCACCAACATCTCGTGGTCAATGGTATCCAAAGAAACTGACATATCTAATCGAATCAGTAGGGTTGAATGACCCTGATCCAATTCACTGTGGACTTCGTCGACCAAAGTCACAAACTCAGTCTCAGTGCCATAGCCTGGACGAAAGCTGGACTACTTACTATTTACCATGTATACTGACTGACCATGTACTGCCTTCATTACAGTAATTTGTATGCGCAAAATGCAAAATACGCAATACTGGGATGAACAAGGTGAGCAGAACACGGTAAGAAGAACACAGTAAATGGTAAATTGCAGTAAACAATAAAAATGCAAAATACGCAATACTGGGATGAACAAGGTGAGCAGAACACGGTAAGAAGAACACAGTAAATGGTAAATTGCAGTAAACAATAAATGGTAACAGTAAAGATAAATGGTAAATGGTATTCTTTTTAAAAAATTCTTGATCGAGAAATGTCAACAATCGGTATTTTTCTCAATTACCATTTCTCACTTAAAACGAGTCGAGAACCATCATTCTTGATGATAACCGAGAAAAAATATTGAGATTGAGTTTCATCCCTAATTCATACTTAATGGGTTTACCCATTCTGGTGAGTCATTGGGTGTCTTCAGACAGACAGCACCAACACCTCTGCTCTGCTTCACTCCTGGGTGGGCTGTCCATTTAAAGTTGGCCCACCAGATGTGCAGATGCAGAGCAGGTTGTTCCTGCTCCAGGGCAGCCCTACCACCAGTGCTCTGGAAGATCCAGGAGCACTGCCAGCATAGCGGACAGTGCAAATTGGGACACCAGACAAAGACAGAGCTGCTGGCTGTCTGCTCAGTGAATGGCCTTTGCAGTTCCACGTTGGCTGAGGGTTTCCCCTAGGGATGTGCGAACAGAACGGGGTTCAGATGTTCAGTCGTTCGGTTCGAAAACTGAGTTTGGGTTTGGATGTTGAGGTTTGAAAACCGAGTTCAGGTTCGGTTATTTGGTTCAGTTGAGTTCAGTTTGGTTGAATGTTTGGTGGAGTTTGAACCCACTGCGAAGCTTGGGGTGCTATAGAGACCCCCAGGGATGCCTGTGGTGGCATGGCAGACTGTCAGAGTCCCAGCAGCAGCAGCAGCAGGCCTCCACCAGTTCTGCTCACTCTAGGCTGGTTGGGTTCTCCATTTCTAGTCGCCATCACGGCAGGTGGTGGGTGGCTGGCTGGCTAGCTGGCCACATGAATCACCACCGGGCAAGGCTGCATGACCAGTTTGCAGAAGAGTTGGTTAAGATCTGGTGAGTAGGATGCCAACCTGCAATGCCCGGCCCCGTATGGGTGCCGTGCCAGCCACCAAGCCCTGGCCGGGCCTCTTCCTTGCCTGGAGCGTAGGCCCCAGAACCCTGAGAGTGGAACCTGGGGCAGGGGTGGCTGGCTGTTTCTTGATGCAGTGGAATGACAGCTCCCTGTGAGCAGAATGACTGCCCCAGAACGAGAGATGTGTGAACAGATCATGGTTCGGGTTCGGCCGTTTGGTTCGGCTGCGTTCGGTTCGGCTGTTCGGTTTGTTCGCTGGGTTCGGCCATTCGGTTTGGCCGTTTGGTTCGGGTTCGGCCATTCAGGAAATGTTTTGTTATGGGTGTTTTTTTTGTTTTTTATATGGTTTTTTGGTTTTTTTATTTGGTTTTATATGGGTTTTTTTGTTTTTTATTTGTTTTTTTTGTTTTTATATGGGTTTTTTAATTTAATTTTTTAATCTAATATTATATCTATTTATCTACACTAAATCTAACTGCTATTAACTATTCTAAATGCTATGAAATAAATGGATTATCTAATAAGTATACAGGCCTACTCCTACGAACACTAAAACTAAATCACTAACGCTATCTCTATCACTAAGCTAACTCCTACAACTGTCTAATGTCCCTAACCTATAACTCTCTCTCTCTCTCTCTCTCAATATATATATATATATATATATGGGATGGAGGGGAATCACAAACAACACAAGGTTTCAGTTTAAGGTTTAAGTTTCATTTCAGTACAAAACTGAAATGAAACTTAAAGCAATCTAATAATCCTACTCAACGCCTGCTATTTAATTTATTTTTTTTTCATTTTATTACGTGATCATAGATCATTGCAAACATAATAAAAAACACATACAGCCATCAAACATACAATTCATCATTACTAAAGATAAACCTACTACCCCCCCCCCCTCAGATGAGCAATTAGCATACTATTACAAAGAATTACAAGGGAATGTGTTTCAAGAACCAAGTTCTGATTTGAACTGCTCTTAGCAAAAAAGTGGCTACCTTCCGGATAATGTCTGGATCAGAACTAACAAGTAGCACTGCTGATAATACTTGACCATTTCTTCCTGGGAACTTATCCACAATAGGGGCAAGAAGTTCCTGACGCAAATCATCATACCAGTGACAGTCTAAGATTATATGCTCAACTGTCTCCACAGTTATATTGTCAAAAGGGCACAGTCTGTCTTCGACTGGGATACCCTGAATCCTACCCTCCAGGACTCTCGAAGGGAAGGCATTGAAGCGGGCACTGGAAACCAGCTGCTTGGCTCTACCAGAGATTGGAGCTATTAAATAAGAGGCAACCTGCCCCACTACCAGGACAAATGACAAATATTCCAGGATATGGGGGGAGAGCCTGATTCTCGCAAGCTCTGTTTGATGTCCTATGTCCTTAACCCAAGAGATAACCTCCCTCCTACGTGAGTCAGGTAGCTTATGCTTTAGATACTCCGGGGAGATTCCCATCTCATTCAGTTGGCTATCCACCTTTAAGAACCAATGGTCCAAATATGGATCCTCGGACATGGCCTTCAGTAGAATAGATCCCTGGCCTGTTTGCAATTTGAGCCAAAATTTAAAAGTGGCTTCCATGGCTACCTGAGACCATGACTCCTGGCCCAACTCCACCAGGATGGCTGCCACAGGGGTGCCTCTTGGGACTCCTAAGAGTCTCTGCAAAAAACCAGATTAGATCCTGTCCACTAAACTGGAACAAAATGGAGCCCAAAGTTCTGCCCCATATAACAGTTGCGCCCTTACTTTACTGTTGTAGACTTGGAGAGCTGGGAGGACTGCCATTCTCCCTTGCTTGGCAAACAGTCTACCTATTGATTGCGCCGCAGCTTGCGCCAATCGCATGGCCCTGTTAACATGTTCCTGCCATTGCCCCAAACTATGGAAAAGAATTCCCAGGTATCTAAAAGCCCTAACCTGCTGTATCTGGATACCCTCAACAGACCTACCCTGGGTTCTTAATCAAGCAGAGAAGACCAAGATCTTGGATTTATCATAATTGATATTCGAGTTATTAATTTGACAAAATTCTGCAAAAGCCTGTAATTGTCTCATAAGCCCAACACGAGTTTGGGACAATAAGGCCACGTCGTCCACGTAACACAGACAACCTACAGCCCGATCAGCCAGTTTTGGTGGAAAAAACCGATGGTCAGCCATAACTGGGATGATGCTATCTATAAAGCAGTTGAACAGTGCTGGTGACAAAACAAAGCCCTGCCGGACCCCTAGCGAAGTTGATATAGAGGGTGAAATATGGCCTTGTCTGTCCATCTTGACCACCATGGATGTGTTCACATATAGGGAACAAATTAAAGCCAGCAATAGTTTGTCTATAGATAATTCCCTCAGCTTATCCTACAGGGTAGCCCGGTCGACAGAATCGAAGACTTCCCTGAGGTCCAAAAAAGCTATGTACAGAGCCCCGTTACGGGCCCTATACTTAGCAGTGAGAAACTATAGAATGTGGCAATGTTCAATGGTTGATCATCCCTGCTGGAATCCAACCTGTTCTGGTGAAATTATCTCAATCTGTCCCATCCATAAAGTCAATTTCCCTAAAAGGAACTATGCATAAACTTTTGATATTACTGATAAGAGGCTGGTCGGCCTGTAATTGGCCGGGTTTAATCTGGAACCCTTTTTATAAATAGGTACAACCAGCGCCGTCGCCCAAGCCCCCGGCACCCGTCCTGTGTTATTTATGGCTGTGAATAACGCAGCTAACATGGGCAGCCACCATGCCTTGCTTGTTTTTAAAAATTCCACCCTTATGAGATCCAACCCAGGCGCTCGTCCATTCCGGAATGAGTCCACCAACATCTCTACCTCTTCTGCCTGCACTGATGGCCAAGGTGGCAACTCCTCAACTCCCACTTTCATGGCTTCCATTGATTGTACTCCGTCATTATCTAGACCCACACAATTGTATAATTCGTTAAAGTGATCCATCCATCTGACAGCTGGTATTTGCAATACGGATGTATCCTTCCTTCCCCTAACAGGGGTATTTACCAGGTGCCAAAAGCCCCTGGTATCACCTGAACCAGCAGCCTGCAGGAGGGACTTCCAACGGGTATCCCAGAAACCCCTCTTTTTTGTATTAATAAGGTTCTGATACTTTGCCCTAAGGGCAATGTATTGTGATGGTAAACTAGCTGCCCTAGAGCTCCTGTAATCATGGTACATGTTTTTAAGCTCAGCTCTAGTCTGACGGCACTCTTTATCAAACCAGGGCTGGTTGACTTTGATAATTCTGGGTACGGAGAACTGACCCAATCCCCGAGTATAGGTCTGCAATTCTGCAACTAAATGATCGTACATCTCCAGAATCTCAAAAGAACTTTCTGAAATAATCCATCTCTCACATATGGAGGCAACCTGAGGTTGTAATACGAAAGGCCCCACAGCCAAAGATAATCTTTCATCCCAACGAGGAACCCAGACGGTCTCCTGGGATACCTTGATGTTGTTAAGTATGTTGTTTGACCTATATGGTACCCCTCTTGCTCCTATTGGGGTGGGGAGGGAAAGGGAAAGTTCCAGGGGAAGATGATCTCCCACCAAGGGGGGACCCAACTTGAAATTTGTGATGTAAGGAAGGATCTCTATCGAAACTAAGGCATAATCCACGGTACTAGGACCCTGGTGTCCAACAAATGTGTACTCCCCCTCCAGATCATCAAAGCCAGAACCATTCAACACATACACCTCTCTAGCCACTAGGAGCTGGGCCATTCTTATCCCTGATGTCTTGATACACTTGTCCTTGGACCTCCTGGGGCCCAGGAAACTTACTGGAGCATAAGGAAGTCCATCACAATAGGGGGCTAAAGCTTTATTGTCTGCCCCTATATGGGTGTTAAAGTTGCCCATTAGGATAACTTGGCCCTCAGGGTACTTCATTACCAATTGTTCTAGTAGACCATCCAAGGTTTCTGACATTGAGGATCGAAAAGAGCCTGCATTGCAGGGAGGAATATATATGGTCATAATTATCAGAGTGGTGGCAATAAACTTAACCACAAACCCTTGCAAAAATTCAGGGAGTTTTATGTTCTCGACTATTGAGAAGGGGACCTCTTGAGATATGAAACTACCCAACCCCCCACATGCCCTCCCCTTGGGATTCTTATGGATCGCTGGCAATGAATTGGAGCTATATCCCTCTAAGTCCAGTGGATCACTAGACCAGGTCTCCTGGACCAAAACTACTGAAAACATTTGCAAATATTGCATAAAGTCTGGATCATTACTATGCCTAACCCACCCTGCCACATTCCAAGAGCATATTGTGATTGATCATGTAGATTTTGGCCATGATAGTCATGAACTTAAAGAAGATTCCTGGCCACAGCCTCCACATGTATCCACTGTGCCCACGTTAATATCTGTCGAGGCCAAAACCTGCAGAGGAATCGCCCCTCCACTGATGACAGGGTTTGACTGGGAACCCTTGGTGTAAGCAAAAATCCGCCCGTCCTTAGCTCCAGGGAAGATACCATCCTCTGGGGGAGACAAATACTCCTGCTCTAATCTAAGATGGTTCTGCACCCCTAATAAGGAGGCTTCCTCCGGGAACTGGACCCACATACTCAGCCCCTGAGGTTGGACGAGCGGTTGACAGACCCCATTTTGGTGAATATTTCTACTAGACAAGCCCTGCACTTGGGCCTTCTGAGAATCTATATCCTCCACAGAAGCTTCCTGTAAACCTCGAGGGAAACTTTCCCGCTGATGTTTCCTTGGGATTAGTTTTGGTTTAATTATGGACATAATGCAAGGGTTAATCAAATCTGTTCCCTGTACAAGTACTCCATTCTCTTCAAATGACAACAGGGGGCTAATCTGAGGATTCCTATAAGCCCTATCTAAATAAATCCCTTTAGCTGCCAATAGATGAGCCCGTGACAACAGATTAGGCATGATAGAGCTAGTTGAAAAATAAATCACAACTCGATATGCATACACATATGATGGTAACAACAAATACTGAACTATAGTGTGATGGGCGAACAGATCACGGTTCGGGTTCAGCTGTTCGGTCCAGCTGCGTTCGGTTCGGCTGCGTTCAGTTCGTTCGCTGGGTTCGAGTTTGGCTCGGATTTGGCTGTTCGGGAAATGTTTTGTTATGGGTATTTTTGTTGTTTTGTATATGGTTTTTTTGTTTTTTATTTGTTTTTTTTGTTTTTATATGGGGGTTTTTTATTTAAGTTTTTTATCTAATATTACATCTATTTATCTACACTAAATCTAACTGCTATTAACTATTCTAAATGCTATGAAATAAATGGATTATCTAATAAGTATACAGGCCTACTCCTACAAACACTAAAACTAAATCACTAACGCTATCTCTATCACTAAGCTAACTCCTACAACTGTCTA
>QEPC01002150.1:1240673-1270285 GCA_003113815.1 Sphenodon punctatus | reverse complement strand
GGGGAATCACAAACAACACAAGGTTTCAGTTTAAGGTTTAAGTTTCATTTCAGTACAAAACTGAAATGAAACTTAAAGCAATCTAATAATCCTACTCAACGCCTGCTATTCAGGAACAGTGACTAGCTCAGATGGTTCCAGGTGCCTGGAAGTCTCCACCCCTGATGCCTGGAAGTCTGGTCCTCAGTGACTAGTACTACCCCTCCCTGTCACGTTTGACCTTCCAGTGAACCCTTTTTTGCCACCCAATCTCACCCTAATGTGATCTGAACTGACCGAACTGTTTGGTCATTTTGACGTTTGGAATTGAGTTCAGTTCAGCCAGTTCGTATTCGTATTCAGGTTCAGATTCAGCCAAACCGCGTTCGCCCATCCCTACCCAGAACCCTGAGGGTGGGTCCTGGGACTAGAATGGCAGCTTCTTGATATGGTAGGATGAGTTCCCTGTGAGCGGAATGATGACCCCACAACCCTGATTGTGGTTCCTGGAACAGGAGTGGCAGCTTCTGGATGCAGCGGCATGACAGCCCTCCCTTCCTGTAACATAGGCCCCAGAACCCTGATGGTGGGACCTGGGGCTGGAGTGGCTGGCTGTTTCTTGATGCTGTGGAATGACAGTTCCCCGTGAATGGAATGACAGCCCCAGAACCCTGACGGTGGGCCTGGGACTAGAGCGGCAGCTTCTAGATGACGTGGATGGACAGCCCCCGTGCCTTTAACATAGGCCCCAGAACCCTGATTGTGGGTCCTGGGACTAGAGTGGCAACTTATGGATGAAGAGGAATGGCAACTCTCCCTTCCTGTAACGTAGGTCCCAGAACCCTGATGGTGAGTCCTGGGGCTGGAGTGGCTGCTTCTTGATATGGTGGAATGACAGCTCCCACGTGGAGGGTTCTTATTCGCTTACAGCATGGCCCAGGAACAGCCAGCTCTGCTCCTGTTGGACACAGACAGCTATTTGGACTTAGAAGAGTATCCAGCATCATCACTGAGGCAGGTGAGCAAATAGCCAAGAGGAGCTTGCAGACTGGCTGGTATGGGTAGAGCAGCGGCAGAGGCCCGGCCAGGGCTTGGTGTCTGGCAGCACCCCCACTCAGCTGGGCGTTGAAGGCTTGGCTCGTATTCAACAGAACTCAAGAAGTTCTACTGACAATTGGTCAAGCCTTGCCTGGTGATGAATCACGTGGACACCCAATAGCAGACATTGGATTACCCAGTTTCAGAACCCATGGCACAGCAGAGGTGGCATTGGCAGCAGAGGCAGACATTGGATTGCCAGGGCACAGTACCCGTGGCACAGCATACAGCAGCCACAGGATTTTCCTGTGCACAGCACCCATGGAGCCAGGATGGCAGGATTTCCCAGGGAAGAGCTTCCATACAGCAGCAGATGGCAGCAGCAGGTTTGCATGGACACATTTGGATTTGCCAGGGCAGAGCACCCATGGACCAGAAGACAGTAGCAGCATGATTACCAGGCCAGTGGGGCACATCACTCACTGTTGCGAGGGCAGGCAGACAGTCACCTTGGCATGAGAGTCAGGAAGTCTGGGGCAGGTTTTGAGCTTTGCCCACAAGGCAGGCAGACAGGCAGCGTGGCATGAGAGGCAGTAGGGAAGGCTGACTGAGACCTTGGAAGGGCACTCAGATAGGCTAGTAAAGACTGTTCAGTGTCACGATACAGATACCGATTTCAAAGATTCTATTTCCATTATTATTAACAATATCGTTATCGGTCTTGTGATCATGCCAAAAACCGGTAACGGGAAACAATATTTTGATTGTGTGTGTTCTCGTGGTGTCTTTCTGGCTTGTGTGAAAAGTGTGAAAAATTGGTTGGGAGCTTGTGTGTGTGTGTGTGTGTGTGTGTGTGTGTGGTTTCTGGTTTGTGGTGAAGGATGGAATGTGGAAAAAAAAGAAAAATGAAGCTGAGAAAGGTCAAGGTGGAGGAGGAGGAAGTGGAGGCCCAGCCTGGAACATCTTGTGAAGTGGTGGAGGTCAGCTCCTCGCCAGAGGAGGAAGAGGGCAGAGGAGGTGCCACTGCTGCCAGGTTTGTAAATTTTATTTTTGTTTATTGTTCCATACAACTTTGAGGACAGGAAGAATACTATCATTTAGAGAGAGTTCACTGGTGTGCGGGTGGTGGGTAGTAGGGATGGGTGAACGCAGTTCGGAAGTTCGGACCAGACTCAACCAGTTCGGTCGACCCAACCGAACTTCCAAAACGAACTCGATTTTTGAACCGAACTGAATTTCTGAACTCGGCTCTGTTCGCCCATCCCTAAAAGATAATATTCCATTTAGTTCAAGGGGGGTTGAATTTCTTAACTTTGTTTGGAGGTTTAGAGTTTGGACCGAACTCAAATTGGTCGGTCGACCGAACCAAACTTCCGAACCGAACCAAATTTCCAAACTGAACCGAACCAAACAGAATTTCCGAACTCGGTTCTGTTCACCCATCCCTAGTGGGCAGTCAGGCAAAAACAGCGGGCATCAGCGAGTAGCAGCAGATGGCCAGGATTTTCACGTGTCTTATTTATCGGTCTGCCATAGAGAGAGAGAGAGAGAGGGGCTCTTCCACCTGTCAGGCACGAGCCACAGCACCCACCAAGACACGCAGGATTTGAACGTGCCTTTTTTATTGGTCTGCCAAAGGGGGGGGGGGTCTTCCAACAGTCAGGCATGAGCCACAGCACCCACCCAGACTTGTGCCAGCCAACCCTAGCGCCCCAAGAAAGGCAGGATTTGCACGTGTCTTATTTCTGGGTCTTCCATAGAGAGAGAGAGGGGGGGGGCTCTTCCAGCAATCAGGCATGAGCCACAGCACCCACCCAGACACGTGCCAGCCAGGGTCTCAACTTGCCAACCCTAGCGCCCCAAGAAAGGCAGGATTTGCATGTGTCTTATTTATGGGTCTGCCAGAGGAAGGGGGGGGGGCTCTTTCAGCAGCAGAAGCAGTCAGAGTCTCAACTTGCAGACACTACAGCACCACAGGTGGTGGTGGTGTGCATGGGAGAAAGGGAAAGAGGTGAGTAGGCAGCACTGCAGCAGCAGCACCATCCATCCACTTGGTGTGGGAGAATGGGTATTGCTCTTGGAAGGACTAGAAGCATCACCATGAATACATGATATTACGTAGGGTTTATTTATGTGTTCCTGTTTCGGAGAGGGTGATGATGATGATGATGATGATGATGATGATGATGATGATGATGATGATGATGATGCCGCCGCTGGTGCCAGAACCTTATCACGGTGGAGGTTGCAGATGCAGGAGCCACCCGAAACCAGGCCGATGAGGTCCGTGGTGTGGAAATATTTTCACACCCCCAAGGCTGGATTCTCAGAATGCAAGGTAATGCACGGGGGCTGGAACAACAGGGAATGGATTGTCCTATGACCTGTTAGGAAGTCCCCCGCAGGGAGAGAGACTGGCCAGCCACCCACTTGTGGAGACAGAATGCAGGCAGTGCTTGATAGCCCATTGGTCTGACACAATATGGCACTTCTTATGTTCCTATATTTGTATGTTCTTTAGATCTGTGAGAAAAAGAGAAAAAGAGGGTCACAGGGGACCACCTCGTGTCTGATTGCCCATGTGGAGAACGTCCACCTAATTGAGGTGGCATAAGATGGTTCTCAGGCTGGAAGGCACAGCAGGGACTCCACAGAGGAACAGCCCGCTAAGGAAAGGGGGAAGGTACGGCAGAAGCACCGCCATCACAGCGCTTCCCCTCCAGCTCCACTGAGGAGTCTCCAGCCCCCCATGAGGAGACCCATGACGCAAGGGCATTTCGTGCCGAACTGGAGAGGCTCACAAAAAAATAAATGGACGGGCTCAGGGTCCACGCCTGAAATATGAAGGAGAGGTTGGTGGAGTGGTTCAAGGAGTTCCAAGTAAGGGAGTGCCAGATGAAGGTGTAACAGGAGCACCAGGAGTAGGTGTACCTTGGTACTTAGAAGGAAGCCGTCAAACTGTTCCACCAGTCCGTCATCAAATGGAAGGCGTCCCTGGAGGGGGTCCTGGACTTTGCTCGGTGACATGGCTACTAGGTGGACAAGGTGCCCGCCCCTCGGTCCCGCGCACCACTGCCTCCTTTTCCCCATGTTCCAGAGGACAGGCCCACAGAACCCTAATTTATTTTCCTTTCTTTGTATATTACTGTTTGTTTGCAAAAGTTGTAATGTTGTTTAAAAAGTTTTTATAAAAGTTATATTTGTTACCAGCTCAGTTTGAACTGTCCAATCTTTTATCCCTCTGTGCTGCTTCTGGCAGGTGGCAGAATCTCATTGTATCCACAGCTTGTCAGATTCCTACCTGACAGCAGCAGCACATGGAGCGTATTAGTCCCAAGATGTGCCAGCAGGGTCTCAACTTGCAGACAGCCCCCCAGGAGGGGCAGGACTTGTTTCTGTGTGGGTATGAGAGGGAGAGAGGGAAGCTGTGACAGTCTGGCAGAGGCATAAGTGGGCATCAGCAGGTGCATTGCCCGCTCTCACAGACAGATCGCTGAATGGGGAGGAAATCTTGGGAAGCTGAGTTGTGATATATAATACTTGGTAACATTTGTCAGTTGGTCCCTTTGAAGCCCTAAAGTGTGAAGGTGTGTTCAGCTCATAGAAAGATCACCCCGAGGGGGTGGGGGGGCAGACTTGCAGACCAGCCAGCCAGGGATATCATATTTCCTGTGAGGGGGTGCTAGAGAGAAAGAGAGAGAGGCTCTTTGGCAGCGGTCAGCAGGCGGCCGGTGCTGGTGGTCAGAGGGGCTCTTTCAGCAGGTTCAGTGGGCATCCACGGGTGGATGTGGAGGAGTAGACTGGTGGGGGGGGCAGGCTTGCGGGCAGGCACCGGTGGCTACTGACCAGTCAAGTACGAACAGCAGCAGCACCCAGATGATGGTTCTTGGGACTTGAGTGACTGCTTCTGGATGCAGTGGAATGGAACAAAAGTCCTCTGTGACTGGAATGATGGTTCTGGGACCTTGATGATGGTTCCTGCAACTGGAGTGGCTGCTTCAGGTACAGTGGAATGACAGCCCATGGGAGTTGAATGATGTCCCAAGAATTTGTGCTTGGTTGGGGCACACTTCATTCAATCATTCCAATAGGTGGTACAGGGAGGCACACAGGCAGGGGCACATAATTTTGTTGTGTGTTATTTCATTTCCATCTCATTCTGGTAAGTTTGCTGCTGAATGTGGGCATTGAGCATGAGAACAGATGAGATCTCTCGCTGATTCTGGCAGGTGGCAGTTTGATCTGGATACACCTCTCCCCCTCCACCCCCATCTCTCTCATTCTAGCGGGGAGCCTCTCTCTCTTTCCCTCTCTCGCTCTGGTCATATACTGCAACTGACAGCATGGGTGGGATTGTGTCTGTCTCTCCTTCTAGCAGTGGGGAGATTCTCTCTCTCTCTCTCTCTCTCTCTCTCTCTCTCTCTCTCTCACCATGAGCAGCAGGTTGCTACCTCGTAAATAAAGTTTCCTCATGCTGGTTCTCATCATTTTCACCACATCACCCTGCGTTCCATCCCTGCGAGGACTTGTCTTATATCCCTAAAAAGGGTTAGATGGAACTGTCACACTGAAAGGGAGAGTATTTCTTAGCCTAGAGAGGAGCTTGAGGCCATCAGGACAGGCATGCCATGGTGGTGGATGGTTTCTTTGGCCACGAGCAGAAGGTTGAATGACAGCTTCCCGTGAGCGGAATGACGGCCCCAGAACCATGGGGGTGGATCCTGGGACTAGAGTGGCAGCTTTTGGATGATGTGTATGGACAGCCCTCCCTGCCTGTAATGTAGGCCCCAGAACCCTGACGGTGGGTCCTGGGGCTGGAGTGGCTGTGTTTCTTGATGTGGTTGAATTACAGCTCCCCGTGAGTGGAATGATGGCCCCAGAACCCTGACGGTGGGTCCGGGGACTAGAGTGGCAGCTTCTGGATGACGTGGATGGATTTTTATTTCATAAAAACAAAAGACTATGTGCAGGCTTCATTGATTTGAAGGCTGCTTTTGATCTGGTAAATAGACCTCTGCTTTGGGAAAAATTGAATCAGCCCACCATTGATCGGAGGTTAGTATATTTAATTCAAGCTTTACATCTCAATACATCTTTAGAGATAAAGTACAATAAGCACGGTCATCTTACCAGTCAGATTCCTTCACAAATATGGGTCCGGCAGCGTTGCACTTTGGCACCGCTTTTGTTTATTTTTTTCTTAATGACTTTGTTCTGATGGTCTCAACACCAGAGTATTCCCTGTGTAAATGGTATCTCACTTTATTGGAGTTTTACTTTATGCAAATGATGTGGTGCTTCTGTTTCAGATGCCGCAAGTTTTAAGAAAACAACTGGCAGCACTGGACAATTATTGTCTAAAAAATAAACTTCAAATTAATTACAATAAATCAAAGGTCTTTGGGAAGGGAAGGAAGATTTATAACTGGACAATAGACTCTCATACCTTTGAACAGGTTACCAATTCAATTATAGATATCTGGGGATCAATTTTCAAAACTCTGGGTCATGGAATAATCAGTTCAAAATGACTACTAATAATGCTTACTCTGGGTTCAATAGGAGCTATATTAAGGTGCTTTTATATGAAGGGAGACAATAGGGTTGAACTGGCCATTAAAATATTTAACGCTAAGATCAGCGTGCAACTTCTCTATAGGGCAGCAATTTGGTCAGTTACTCGCCCTTTCAATCTGAATTGTATATAATCAAAATTTTTGAGGAACAGTGAACAAACACCTATTGGAATCCCCTCAGCAGCCATACAAATTGAAATGGGTCAAATTAGTTGGAATACTTTGGCTTTAAGAAATGCCCTCTATCTTTGTTTAAGAGTAGTTCTCTGTGATCAAGTGGGGCTTTTTAAATTCTTGGCTAATAATTCTTTTAAGTCAACATGGTTTCAAACCATGGTTTTACAAGTCCAAAAATTAGGATTTTCCTTACTTTATTGCCAAGCAAAGGGCCTGAAGGCCGCTAGAGCTGAAATATTTGCTAGGTTATATGACACTGTTCATAAAACTGAAATAGCGCTAATTACAGCAACCCAGTCGTTGGGATTTTATCCAGCTTTGATCCCCTCCTTAGGAAAAAGGCGGAATGTTGGCTACATCATCTTTTCCCTACTAAAGCCAATTTTTATTCTTTTAGTTGGATTAAATGCTCTGCCAACTATGATCTTAGAGGGACGTTGTCTAGATATACCATTTGGCCATCGTTTATGCCCCTTTGATGCCCTGGAAGCTGAAACAGTAGAGCATGTTATATTTGACTGTGAACTTTATCAATCACTAAAGGTGCAATACTTGGCACCCTTTATTGATCAATTTCCAGGAAGGGTTTATTTGGAACTTACTTTAATTTTTTTAGCCAACACTAATTTAAAACTTACACGAGCAGTGACTTAATTTTTGGTACAGGCATTTGTCAGAAGGGACCAATTTTTGAGGTTTAAATCTGTTTAGAGATTTGAGTACATATGTATAATTAAGGTGTGGTATGTGAAGTTTTGAGTATTTTGTGTAATTTATATTTAATACTCATTTTGTACAAGTTTTGTAGTGTGATATTATATTGTTTTATTTTCTGGCAATGGCTTCAGCTACGCCAGCAATAATTTGAATTGAATTGATTTGATGCAGTGGAATGACAGCTCCCCATGAGCAGAATGACAGCCCCAGAACCCTGAGGGTGGGTCCTGGGACTAGAGTGGCAGCTTCTGGATGACGTGGATGGAAATGCCTCCCTGCCTGGAATGTAGGCCCCAGAACCCTGATGGTGGGTCCTGGGCTGGAGTGACTACTTATTGGGTATTTTCAGACATTATGAGATCACAGTGAACCACGGTGAATACCCACCTGTGGTCACTGTGGCTCGAACATCTGTTTGGCGGCCGCCAGATGTTCACCACAGCCAATACCCTCATTGGGTCAATTTGAACCACGCTTCCCAGGCTAGCCGGGGGAATGTTCCGGGAAGCGTGGTCAAAAAGGTCCCCAGTGGGGACGAAAAAAAAGTAATGTCTGGCCGGTTGCCACGGCCCGGGATCCCGCCAGGGATCCCGGGCCACGGCACATCCGGCCCACTGCGGCGGCCACAGTGGCCCCGCCGCCTGCCCGTCTCCCTGGAGGGCGGGCGGCAGGGTGCGTGGAGGGGGCAGGGCCATGTGGCTGCATGTTGCACCACGCAGCCCCGCACCCTCCCAGATTCCCTGCCGGGATCCCCCCGGCACGTCTGATATGGTGTGACGGGGTGACCCCGGCGGGGAATGAAAGGGTTGTTTTCGGTACAGGGCCAAGCGGCCCTGTAATGTCTGAAAACACTCATTGATACTTTAGGATGACAGTTCCCTGTGAGCAGAATGACGGCCCCTGAACCCTGAGGGTGTGTCCTGGGACTAGAGTGGCAGCTTCTGGATGACGTGAATGAACAGCCATTCCTGCCTGGAACATAGGCCCCAGAACCCTGATGGTGGGTCCTGGGACTGGAGTGGCTGTGTTTCTTGATGCAGTGGGATGACAGCTCCCCAAGAGCAGAATGATGGCCCAAGAACTCTGAGGGTGGGTCCTGGGACTAGAGTAGCAGTATATGGATGATGTGGATTGACAGCCCTCCCTGTCTGGAATGTAGGCCCCAGAACCCTTAGGCTTGATCCTGGGGCTGGAATGGCTGCTTCTTGACACAGTAGGATGACAGTTCCCTGTAAGCAGAATGGTGGCTAGGGATGGGCGAACGTGGTTTGGAAGTTTGGAGTTTGGCCTGAACTCAGCCTGTTCGGATGACCGAACCCAAACCCAAATCCGAACACCAACTGGCTGAACCGAACTCAATTCCGAACGTCGAAATGACCGAACAGTTCAGATCGCGTTCAGGTGAGTTCAGGTGGCAAATAAAGGTCACTGAAATGTCAAACGTGACAGGGAGAGGTAGTCAGCTGAGGAGCAGACTTCCAGGCACTAGGGGTGGAGAGGCTTGCAAGAAACAAAACTGTCTGCCTCCTCCCTTCCCAACACCTTCTGAGCTAGTCACTGTTCCTGAACAGCAGGTGTTTCAGAAGGCTCCCTCTCCCAGCACTTCCCAGCTCCCCAATCCATTGCAAACCTCCTCCCATTTCACCCAACCAACCCATCTACCCCCATATTCTCATTCATTTATTTAGGTTAGCTTAGATAGATTTAGTGGTTATTTTTTGTTTTTACCCCTCCCTGTGTTCAATCTTCCTCCCTCCCGCCCTCCTCCATTGAATCCTTTCCCTCACCTATATATTCCATCCCAGATTCCCATCCCTTCCCCTGTTTTTTTCATTTAGAGTAGGATTATTAGATTGCTTTAAGTTTCATTTCAGTTTTGTACAGAAATGAAACTTAAACTATTGACTGAAACCTTGTGTTGTTTGTGATTCCCCCGATCCCATAGATAGATAGATAGATAGATAGATAGATAGATAGATAGATAGATAGATAGATAGATAGATAGATAGATAGATAGATAGATAGTAGAGAGTTGTAGGAGTTAGCTTAGTGATAGAGATAGCGTTAGTGATTTAGTTTTAGTGTTTGTAGGAGTAGGCCTGTGTACTTATTAGATAATCCATTTAGTTCATAGCATTTAGAATAGTTAATAGCAGTTAGATTTAGTGTAGATAGATAGATATAATATTAGATTAAAAATTAAATTAAAAAATCCCCATATAAAAACAAAAAAATTTAAAAAAACAAAAAACCATATAAAACCAAATAAAAAAATAAAAATAAATAAAAAACCAAAAAAACCCACCCCATATAAAAACATTTCCTGAACGGCCGAACCCGAACCGAATGAACCCAAACCGAATGACCAAACCAAACAGCTGAACCCGAACCCGGCGAATGAACTCAACCGCCGAACCGAACAGCCGAACTGAGCATAGACGAACCGAACGGCCGAACCCGAACCGCAATCTGTTCGCCCATCCCTGAGGGTGGGTCCTGGGACTAGAGTGGCAGCTTCTGGATGACATGGATGGATAGCCCTGCCTGCCTGGAATGTAGGCCCCAGAAACCTGATGGTGGGTCCTGGGGTTGGAGTGGCTGTGTTTCTTGATGCCGTGGAATGACAGCTCCCCGTGTGCAGAATGATGGCCCTGGAACCCTGAGGGTGGGTGCTGGGACTAGAGTGGCAGCTTCTGGATGACATGTATGGACAACCCTCCCTGCCTGGAATGTAGGCCCCAGAACGCTGACAGTGGGTGCTGGGGCTGGAGTGGCTGGAGAACTTTGAAGGCCGAAGTGGAGAAGGGTTCCATGTGAACAGCCATTGAAAATGCGCCAGTCGGTCCTAAGAGATAGGCAAGCACCAGTCATGGCCAGGAACAATCTCAGCATGAAGACCGTGTGATCCAGGATCTCCCATTGCACCCCATTGTTCAAACAGCCCCCGGCATCTGGCGCTCTCATCCGAGCTATGGCATTCTACAAGATTGAGGAACAAATGGCTGACATGCAGTACCAGCATCAGCAGCAGACAGTGGACTACCAGGGCACAATAACTGCACTTGGCACCCCTGCTTGGCCTGGCATTGAAGACTGGCTGGCATTGGTGTAGCAGTGGCAGTGACCTGGCAAGGGCTCAGTCACTGGCATCCCTGCTTGGCTGAGTATCTCAGGCTTGGGTTGTACTCAACCAAACTAAAGAAGCTCTCTTGCAAATTGGGCAAGCCTTGCCCAGTGGTGAATCTTGTGTTCACTCAGCCCCCGGTCACTGGCGCACTCATCCAAGCTATGGCCATCTACAAGATTGAGGAGCAAATGGCTGATGTGTATTACCAGCAGCAGCAGACATTGGATTGCCTGGGCACAGAACCCATGGAACTGACAGCAGAGGCAGCATTGGCAGCAGCAGTGGACATTGGATTGCCAATGCACAGAACCTGTGGAACAGACAACAGAGGTGACATTGGCAGCAGCATCAGACATTGGATTACACGGGCACAGAACCCGTGGCACAGACAGCCGGGGCAATATTGGCAGCAGCAGCTGACATTGGATTGACTGGGCACAGAACCTGTGGAACAGCAGAGATGGAAGTAGTAGGATTTGCTTGTGCGCAGCACCCATGGAGCCAGGATGGTAGGATTTGCAAGGGAAGAGCTCCCATACAGCAGCAGATGGCAACAGGAGGATTGCATGGGCACATTTGGCGGATGGACTGCCCACCATGCTGCTGCCACTCTCCCTGTACCCCCTATAGCTGCTGCTGCTGCTGCTGCTCCTGCTGCTCCTATCCCTGCTGCCATTGCCCAGGGATCTGGCCCTGCTTCTAGAAGCAGGGGTGGGATCCACCAGCCCTGTACTGCTGGGGATCACTTCAATAATGGGGGACGATGGTGGCCCATGGTGAACATCGGACTCTGCCCCTGAAGCACGTACTCCTGAAGCTGCAGCCTCCTGGATTGCAGGCATTCCAGTGCCCTGCATGGCATTGGAGGACATTGGCAGAAGGCGCCACCAAACCACCCCCCCGGCTAGTGCCACTTCTGGGACCCTTGGAAGCCTGTTGCTCAAAATCAGGCCTGTGGAGTTTGGGGTGTAGTGATGGGCTCTGGCTGCTGCTGCCTGCTGCCGTTCCACTGGTACGGCCTCTACCACCTCTTCCACGTGCCCCATTGCCTGCCTTACAAGCAGCAGACCGGCCTCTCCTGCTTCCCTTCTCCATTTTTCCTTCCCAAATTATGCAGAGGAAGATTTTATATATCTGTTTTTATTTATTTATTCAAAATTTGAATATTATATATATTACACTAACACTAACTGCTATTAAATACCATTCTAAAATCTATGGAACTAAATGGAATATTATATCTACAAAGGCCTGGTCCTACAAACACACTCTAAAATAATAAAACTGAATAACTACTACACACTTATCTCTATCTATCTCTATAATTGAGCTAACTCCCTATCTATAGTAACTATTTAAAATCTAATATCTATCTATCTATCTATCTATCTATCTATCTATCTATCTATACACACACAGGGATGGGGGGGGCACAAACAGCTCACAACAAACAACACAGGGAGGGGTACAAAACTGAAATGAAACCTAAATCAATCTAATCCTACTCTACATAAATCCAAAAACAGAGGAAGGGAATCAGGGATGGAATATATAATGGGAGGAGGGAAGGTTTCAATGGAGGGTAGGGAGGAAGAACACTTAAATCTACCTAGTCTAATCTAAATAAATGAAATTATGGAGGTAAATGTGTGGGAATGGGTGAAATAGGAGGAGGATGGCAATGGATTTCGAGGAACACAAACTACTGGGAGAGGGAGACTTCTGAAAACATCTGCTGACAGGGTCAGTGGCTAGCTCAGAAGGAATTGAAATGGGGGAGGGCAAAGACTTTTGTTACTTGCTGCACCTGCCTTACCAAAAGCCCCATGGCCAATCGCAGACTGCGAAGTCAGTGGTCTGCGGAAAAAAGGGATGGTGATTGGGCAGGCTGGCTACTACTCCAAGCCTCTCCACCGCTGGTGCCAGGAAGTCTGCTCCTCAGCTACCTCCCCCCCATCCCTGGGCCTTCCAGTCATGTTTTTGCCACCTGAACTCATCCATTCTGTTGTTTTTGAGTTTGAATCGAGTTCGGTTCGGTCAGTTCCGGTTCGGTTCGGTCGGTTTCGGTTCGGTTCGGTTTGGTAGTCCAAAAGGGCCGAGTTCAGTCCAAACTCTGAACATCCAAACCGCATTCACACATCCCTAGTTTCCCCAGGCAGATTCATAATGTTGTGACCAGCAGCCCAGAGCGTTGTGTGGTCCACATGCAACTCTGTAGTCTGGGAGGAGGTGCCATGTGAGCAGACTGGGGACTGCTGTAGTTGTCAGGTCATTTAAACCCAACCCAGGAGGGCTGGCAAGTGGGCAGAAATGGGGTGAACCCCTGGGCTTGGGTGAGCACCCCTGTGTCCATATGAAAACAACTCAACCACAAATAGTAAATCCACTACCCATGTCAGATCTAGCCTTGAAGCTTCTCTGAAGCACAAAATATGAACCTTTCATCTGTACAGTGATGCCAGGACACCTCAGTCCCAATCAGCAGTTCTTCTTGCTGTTGGACAGTTTCCCAGCCCCTCAGTCACCTCAGTCTTCAACTGCATCATGGAGCTGCAATTCTATTCTCACAACTCTAGAGGATATCTAAATTGATACACTGTTCAGGATCTAATTTTATAGACTAAATTATAGTACAATATACACTCATGCAACAGACGTGTTGGCTCATGGATTCCTGGTGTTACTGGTTCTCTAGTAAAACAAAGGATAGCTGGTTAAAAATAAGCCACAGGCAAATAGGAATCTATAGAAATCAATGGACTATGCTAGCTGAGTCTACTAGAATCCTTGCAAGAGTATGCATGCCTACTGTTAGCCATCCCTATCCTAGATCCTCACCTGCCCCTCTATGCTTGGAACTCCCTCTCTCAATACCTTTGCTCTGCTGTCTCCCTCTATGTTCTAGGCATAGAGGACATAATGGGAGAAAGGGTAAAGACAATTTAGGGAGAAGTGTTGCCTTTTTTTTTACAGCTGTGGCCCATGCTGGAATTGAATGGTAGGACAGGATTAAAATAAATCAGCAGTTCTAAGTGCGGTCCTAGGATCAGAATAGCTATCAGTAGGCATGTATACTGTTACAGGAATCCCAGTAGACCCAGCTAGCATAGTTTTTCCCCATAGGAAATTGCACAGAAGGCAACTGAGAGACTTCATAAAACTCTGCTACTAGGGATACCACCTCCCTCAGGTCTTCTACCCAGAGAGGTGGGGACAGGTCATAACGGGTGGGGCAAAGTGGCTATACTGTCCTTTCTAATGGAACATCATAACATTATGACACTCCATAGGGGTAGGGGACAAATTGTGAAGGGGGCAGGAAAGTCCCCATGGCAGGCTCCCTTTCTGATGTGGCTGGCCCCCACTGCTCTTGGGAATTCCAATATCTCTGGGTCATGTCTTATGGCCCGCTCCACCTAACTTCAGCCTCAGAGGCTGCCACACCCACCCATCAGTGAGGAGGCGGGGCCATGCTGAATAGCACGGGGGTCCATACGTCCCCCTCTTTCTCCCTGCACTCTCCCCAGCCCTGGCTGCCAGCACATATGTTCAGCAGTGGGGCCGTCTTCTGCCCAGGGTGAGGGCTCTCACCCCAGGCAGGATCTAAGTGTAGCAGCTGGAGAAGCTCTCACATTTAAAATTACCCAGTAGCTTGAAGTAGCCTACTCGTCACCTGGTCTCAGCTGCTCATCAGTTTGGTGGCTGTCAGATGCTTACCCATTTCTGCCAAGGGGAGGGCAGCTGGATGCTACTGAATACATTGCCAAGAGAACATTGGTGACATGGCTCTGGCTAAGGCTTGCCCAGCTGAGCTAATGCACCCTCCTGTCTAGTAGACCCTGCTCAATCCCACCATGAGGAAAAATCCAAGGATCGAGCCCATAGGAGCACGCTCACCCCAGCCTGCCAAACAGCTGATCGGGAGGCGTGGAGGAGTGCGCTTCCCCAGGCACCTCCGCCAGTTGCTTGGCATACTCACCTGGCCTGCTGGATCAGCTATTTGGTGGGTCAGGAAAGAGCACTCCTCCAGTCCCCCCCCATCAGTTGTTTGGTGGGCTGGGTGAATGCTCTTCTCGCCCTCCCAATTGGCTGTTTGACAGCAACTCCTCCTGAGGGTCCAATCCTCTGTAAAGAACTGCAACAGACTCTTACGAGACTGGGTGCTTGGGCATCTACATGGCAATTGAGATTTAATG
The DNA here is from genome assembly GCA_003113815.1 of Sphenodon punctatus. NCBI lineage: Eukaryota > Metazoa > Chordata > Lepidosauria > Sphenodontia > Sphenodontidae > Sphenodon > Sphenodon punctatus. The sequence continues at coordinate 1,255,475 of QEPC01002150.1, read as the reverse complement.
TGAACAAGTGCAAACTGATGCACATAAGGAAAAATAATAAAAACTATGAGTACAGAGTGGGTGTTTTTAGACACACATTTCTCCTGGATGTTTGCTGTAACATCCAGAACTTCATGTGTGTCTAAATCACTCATCCAGTTCTTAAACATCCGGATCTTTGAACTTCTGCATTAAACTTCTCACAGAACGTTTGTGTGTAAAAGGTTCTCCTGGTAAGCTGCTTTGCTCCAGGTAGCTGTGGTTACTTGGTTTCCATGGTAACCTGTCACGTTTACAGCTGTGACTACTTTAGGCTGCCTCAGGGCAGTGTGTATGTGAAGAATACATCCAGGAACTGCCTCAGGCCAGTGTGTGTTTGAAGCATCCGGAACTTTAACATGTGTCTAAAAATACCCAATGTTGGATACTAAGATGGGAGTTACTACTGATGAAAAATACCTGGGAGTGATTGTGGACAATATGCTGAAATCCTCAGCCCAGTGTGCAGCAGCAGTAAAAAAAGCAAACAGAATATTAGGAGTTATTCGCAAATGGGAATGGAGAATAAAACTGAGGGTATTTTCAGACGTGACGCGGGCAATTGGCCCTGGCATGGAAACAACCCTTTGATTCCCCACCGGGACCAGCGCGTCACGGGCTAACAGATGTGGTGGTCGATCCCAGTGGGGAATCCGTGGAGGGGGCGGGGCTGCATGGTGCAATGTGCGGTCGCACAGCCCCGCCCCTCCACGCTTCCCCGGCCGCCCGCCCTCCAGGAGATGGACGGGCGCCACGGCCAATGCGGCTGCAGCGCCAAACTGCTCCCCCGGCATAGAACATGGCCCAGAATCCTGCCGTGGATTCCGGGCCATGGTCAGGGGACAGACGTTTCTGTCTTCTTCATCACGGGGGAAAATCTCATTCACCACGCGATCGGGGATGGTCCGGCCAGGACCTCCGATAGTGTGGTGAATCTGATTCCCCGCCGTGATTGACTGTGGTAAACATCTGGGGCGGGAACTTCCGGTTCCCCAACAGACTTTATGAGGTCATTCCCCACCACAGGGTATTGACTGTGGTTGAGCGTGGTCTTGTAACGTCTGAAAATACCATGAGGATGTCATAATGCCTCTATAAAAATCAGTGGTGCAACTGCACCTGGAATATTGTGTGCTAGGGATGGGACTATAGGTATCGGATTAATCTGATAATGCCAATAATTGTTGATTTTGGATTAATCCAATAATACCGATAATGTCGGTATTGGGTTGTTTTTTTAACATTGCCGATTTTTTTGATCTTTAACATTGCAGTCATTTAAAAAAATGGCCACAACGTTAAAGATCAAAAAAAATAAGCAATGTTAAAAAAACGATATCCTGATTCTGATAAATCTGATACCAGATTAATCCGATACTGATAAAACCGGTAACCAATAATTCGCCTGGAGTCCCACCTCTATTGTGTGCAGTTCTGGTCACCCCATCTCATAAAGAACATAGCTGAACTAGAAAAGGTACAGAGAAGGGCAATGAGAATGAGAAAGGGTATGGAAAGGCTTCTGTACAAAGAGAGGCTTGACAAGCTGGGTCTCTTCATCTTAGAGAAGAGAAGACTGAGAGGGGACATGATCGAGGTTTATAAAATCTTGAGTAGTGTGGAATGAGTACATAGGGAATGGTTATTTACCCTCAAAGAGTACTAGAACTAGGGGACAGTTCAGAAAACTAGTTGCCGTCATATTTAAAAGAAACAAAAGGAAGTACTTTTTCACTCAATGCATAATTAACTTTTGGAATTTGTTGTCAGAGGACGTTGGGGTGTGCATGCCATTTTCTTTATTATAATAACAATAACAAAAATTGTTGTTTTTGTTTTTGTTATTGCAATAATGAAAATGACAACTGAAAATAATGATACCGATACCAAAAATGACAATGTCGTTATTGTTGTCGTTATTGTTGTCATTATTGCTGTGACAATTGGGTTTTGGAGGGAAAATGTGGAGAGGGGAGGAGGAAGCAGACATCTCAGAGCCCTAAACGGTGCTGAACTCTTGAACTGTGCCTAGGTTGGGAGGGGCGAGCAGCTCAGCAGTATCTGATGGATTTATCGCTGGCCAATGAGCAGCGCAAGCAAGTCCCAGTACTCTCATGGAACTCTGTGATTGCTCAATGTCTGTTGCTTCCCACAACCAGCAATCAGGGGGGCTCTAGGGGAGGACACTGCAACCCTTAATAATGGGAGGGCCAGGGTTTTTTTCTCAATTCTGTGAGAGCTCTGCTTGTCAGGTTGTGTTTACAGAACTATGGTGCTTGCACACAGAAAATCATCCCTAGCCCTCATTGTGTTACAAATACCTTTCCTTCCTCATACCCTACATTTTACCTTCTCGCTTTCCCTGTCCTTCTCCCCCCTGTACATTATATATAGATAGGTAGTATAGATTATATACATTAGCCAGCAATACATCCATCAGATACTGCTGAGCAGCTCGCCCCTCCCAACACAGGCACAGTACAAGTATTATAGACATATAGATTAGATTAGAATAGTTATATAGATAATTGATTAGGTAATAGATAGTTTTTCTTTTCCCTTCCCCTGTCTCCCTTAGATAGAAATTAGTTGTGCATGGGAATCTATAACGATACCAATACCAAAAATAAAATCTTTGTTTAAAATGGTACCAATACCAATAACAATACCGATAATGACAACAACAATGACAATGATACCGACAACAATAATGATAACAAAAAAAGTGACAGTCATTAATAACGATAACGAAAATGACATTTTTGAATAACAAAAATGAAAACAAAAAATGAAAATGACGTGGGTCCTGGTGGACAGCTCTAACCAGTAGTATAGCTGAATTTTAAAAAAGACTTGATAAGTTCTTGGAGAGTAGGTCCATTAATGGCTATTAGCCAAGATGCTCACGGGATGAACTTCTTACTGTCGGAAGCTGGAAGTGAACAACGGGGAATGGATTGCCCATTGTGACTGTTGGTTCTTGTCCCATGTGATCAAGTTTGGCCATTGTTGGAGGACGGGATGCTGGGCTTGATGGACCATTGGTCTGACTCAGTATGGCACTACTTATGTTCTTATGTCAAGGAGTCCTGCCCTGTGTGGACAGTTCCTTGGCCAACCAGTGGAATGGAGGAATTTGTGATTGCAACCCTCCACCTGTATTCTTTGGGTGTGGGGGGGTCTTCTTTTTTGAACTGCCCTCTCTGATGGCCCACAGTATAGCGGCTGTGGTGGCCTTCCGTGGGATGGCCAGGGGGACCGGCTAACCCCCATCTCACTTGTTTTTACCCAGTGTCTGAAACACAGAGTAAAAAAAACACATTCTGATAAAACTTTTCAGACTGTCAAAATTTTCAAAGGGATTGCATATTTTTCACTATATGAAAATGCTATTTTTGGAGAGAGCAAGGGGGCGGGGGGGCTGAAGATGTTTAATAAAATTCTTGAACATCCCTTTGGTAAACAATAAACACACATCAGTTCAAATTTGAGTTAATTCACAATTTGAGGATCTTGGTACCTTAGAAATGTTGTCAGGACATTCCTCCACTTTTAAAGCCAGTAAGAGTTCTGCCATTGACTTTAATAGCAAAGGACTGTGACCTGTATTTTAACCAAAGCCAACACAGAGGCTGTATTCAGGTTTTGTGTAGTTAATGGGTCAGGTCCATCTGGTCAGAGATCATTTTAAGGTTATTACCAAAATAAATTATTCACTTTACCAAGCTCTCTTTATCCCTCCCAATCTCTCCTCTCCCCCCGTCCCCCAGGTTAGGTCACTTTTGTAGCTGCCTAAGACTTTATGCTGGTGTGCGTGTGTACACCTGTATGTATGTGTGTGTGTATGTGTGTGCGTGTGCCTGCACGCAATTCTGTTTTCTCAGAAGGGTCCAAGAGCTAATGGAATATGTTTTTCTTTGACATAGCTGATTAGTTTAAGAATTGCAACAGGCCTCTAAGTGATAGGGGCTCTGATTTCATCAGTCTGCACAACAGGCCATTTTCTTTTACAGAGGAGTAGGCTGAAAATAAAACTACCATGGCAACAACAACAAAAAACCCGAAGTCTTGAATTGTTTGCATTTCCAGAACCTTCATGACAAATCAAATCATTCTTCCCCCACTTCTCACACAATCAAAGAATCCATCCAATGCTATTGGAGGGGTCCAGGAAACTACGCAATTCAGTTTGCACTTAGAATTTAGGTACCTGAGACTCAAAGAACCTGAAAGAACAACAACAAAAAGTTTAAAAAAATTACTTGGCCAGACTTCCCAGAAATGATTTTGTTCAGAGCCTTTTATATTTGAAAGGAAGCAAGATTAAAAGGGATTAATTTGGTTCTTTTTTAGGGTTGATGACAACACCTCAAGGGAAACTTTGAAAAACCTTTAGTCCACAAATAATCCTGTTGATAGCCTTCCTACTCCCTGACCCACTCTTTGTTTGTTTCATATTTACATTTATTTATTTGTCAGGAACATTTGCAGTGAAATCAGGATCCTTGATTTGGGGACTTTTATCTATACGAAATATGAAAAGAACTTGGTGGGTTTCCTTACAAAGGAGTCAGCTGGAAATTTAGCTTTGTTTTTTGTGAGGGTCAGATGAAATATTCACTAAAACTAGTGAACTAGGGGAATCTTTCCACTGACTTCAATGGGCTTGGCACTGCTTGTGAGTGTGCATGCATGTGTATGTGTGTATGCATGCATGCATATGTGTTAGGGTTGCCACCTATTGTGGTTTTCACCCTTGCACTTCCATAGATCAAAATGGGAAGGTCAGGGTCAAATTTGAAAGAGATGGCAACGTACATGTGTGTGTACGCATACATGTGCGTACGCATACCTGTGTGCGTACACATACATGTGTGTGTGTGTGTGTAGGTGCACACGCACACACATGTGTTAGGGTTACCACCTACTAAGGTTTTCACCCTGTCACTTCCATAGATCAAAATGGGACGGTCAAGGTCAAAACTACAAGAGGTGGCAATGTGTGTGCATGTGCACACACATATGTGTTAGGGTTGCCACCTATTGTGATTTTGACCCTGGCACTTCCATAGGCTGAAATGGGATTGTCAGGGTCAAAATCGCAAGAGGTGACAGTGTGTGTGTGTGTTTGTGTTTGTGTTTACTGGTTTTAGTACCACAAGGTAAGGGCTTGATTTCTAAACATTCTAGCTTGGGGTAGCAGGAGATAGGGGTTCAGCAGCACTCCTGAAAATCAATCTCTGGAAGACAGAATCATTAGCATGTAGCACTAATTTCATTGTGAAGTCCATTCAATCAAGCATTGAAAAGCCACAGGCTGCAAACATAAACTGAACTCATAAAGTTCCTGATCCTCAATTTTCCAGTGGAACTAAATAAAGTTAGAGAGCTCCAGTTAGGTGTCCACTGCACAGCTCCCTGCTAACGATGGTGTTTTGTTTTCATGGTCAGAATTCATGGTGTCCAAAGTGAATAAATCCCTCTGTCCTAAATAGTAGGGATGGGACATCGGGCAAAAAATTGGCTACCGGTTTTACCGGTCACTGGTTTGCAAAAATCCGGTTTACCGGATTAAAACCGGTTTACCGGTGCTGGATCTATTGCATTGATTTCAATGGGGAACTGTCATTGTCCCCATTTAAATCAATGGGGGAAAAAAACAATCCCTCCCCCTTCCAGGCTGTGTGGGTGGAAGAGGGGACACCCCCCCCCACCCACCCTGCCCAGCCTGCATTTTTTATTATTTTAAAAATTCCCTGAAGTCCCTGGCGGCGGCCCGAAGCCCACACCAGCAGGTAGGTACTAGGGTGATCCCTGGGGTGGGGGTGGTTTAACACCCCACCCCACCCCAGGGATCACCCTACCCCCCCACCCAGGGATCGCCTACCTTTGGTGCTCCGTGCAGCGGTGGCGGTGGTGACGGCAGCACGGCAGTCCGGGGGCTTCAGCGCTGGCTGTGGCTGCCGGCTTCAGCACTTACTAGGCCTTCCGGGGAACATCTGGGTTTCCCTGGAAGGCCTAGTAAGCTCTGAAACCGGCAGCCACAACCCACACTGAAGCTGCTGGACCGCCGTGCTGCTGCCACTGCCTGGAACACCAAAGGTAGGCGATCCCTGGGTGGGGGGGTAGGGTGATCCCTGGGGTGGGGGGTGTTAAATTACCCCCCACCCAGGGATCACCCTATTACCTACCTGCTGGTGCGGGCTCCGGGTCACCGGCGGTGGCCCGGAGCCAGGGAGTTCAGGGAAAGTTTTTTTAAAAAAAAATCCAGGCTGGGCAGGGTGGGTGGGGGGTTCTCCCTCTTCCACCTGTGCAGTCTGGATGGGGGAGGGAAAAGTGGTTGGATTTTTTTTTTCTTTTTTTACATTGTGGCCATTCATTCAATGGCCGCAATGTAAAACAATCCAGCACGACCGGTACCCCCAATATCCAGATTAATCCAATACTTCTGGTACAGCAAAATACCAGCAGTATCAGATACCAGATAATCCGAACTTCCCACCCCTGCTAAATAGCAGCAATGGTGAGGTTGGAAGAAGTCTGAAAATCAGGGAAAAGAAAGTACTGCTGGATCCAGCCCCAGAAGGAATAAATGTAGACACAATGGGTGTTTCCAGATGGACAGGAAGTAGACCGGAGTCCTGGAGCAGGTGTGTGGCTGGCCCAAAGCAGACCTGCATGCACCCATGTGTTAGTTGTCCCCAGGCCGCAGTCACTCAGACAGGCTAGTGGGTGAGTGGCAAACATGCCTTCCCCTTGCCTCGGGGAAAACCCCAGCTCCGGAACTCATGAACAGGTGGGCCAACCTCCCCCTCCCCCCCCCACTCCATTCATAATTATTATTATTATTATTATTACTATTATTATTAACAAACATTTATATAGCGCAAGCAGTGTACCTGGCACTTTACAAAGTAATACAATAGACACGGTCCCTGCCCCTAGGGCTTACAATCTGAGAGACAGGAGCTGGGGGAGAGACTTAGGAAGGGGAACAGAGGGAGAGACAAGGGGTCTAACATTCATGAAGATGCGAGGTCTCAAGTGCACGTACTTGGCTTGGTTACGATGAGAATGACAGCAGGCAGGTCCATGTTGCAAGGATAAGGGTAAACCGATCGTAGGTATAGGAATAGTGGCTCAGCAGGATAAAGAGTCAGACAGAGCAGAGCGAAAGAGGTGAGTTTTAAGGAGAGATTTGAAGGTATGAAGGGAGGGGGCAAGGCGGATGTGGACAGGGAGGGAGTTCCAGGCATGGGGGGCAGCAAGTGAGAAGGGACGAAGGCGCTTAGGGGAGCAGGGAAGGCGTGGAAGGGTGAGAGAAGGGACAGAGGAGGAGCGAAGTGCACGGGCTGGAGTATGGAGGGCGATAAGTGCAGAGAGGTAGGGGGGAGCAAGGTTGTGAAGAGCTTTATAGGTGAAGACTAGGAGCTTGTGCAGGATTCGTTCAGGAAGGGGAAGCCAGTGAAGCGAAGAGAGGAGGGGCTGCACATGGTCGAAGCGACTGGCGAGGTAGATGACCCTGGCAGCAGAGTTTTGGACAGAGATGAGGGGAGAAAGGTGAGACCGGGGAAGGCCAGTGAGAAGGAGGTTACAGTAATTGAGGCGAGAGATGACCAGAGCATGAACAAGAGTTTTGGCAGACGAGACAGAGAGAAAAGGGCGAATCTTAGCAATGTTATGGAGGGAGAAGCGACAGGATTTAGCAACAGAGTCAATGTAGGGTTTAAAAGAAAGGGCTGAGTCAAAGATGAAGCCTAGGCTACGGGCTTGGGGGACAGGCAGGATGGTGACTCCATCAATAGTTATTGACAGTGAGGAAGGAGAGGAAGGATGAGGGGGGAAGATAAGGAGTTCAGTTTTAGCCATGTTGAGTTTGAGTTGACGTTGAGACATCCAGGTAGAGATGTCAGAGAGACAGTTGATGAGACGAGCTTGAACAGAGGGAGAGAGAGAGGGAGTAGAGAGATAGAGTTGAGTGTCATCAGCATAGAGGTGGTATTGGAAGCCATGGGAGGCAATGAGTTTGCCTAAGGATGAGGTATAGATCGAGAAGAGGAGAGGGCCAAGAACAGAGCCTTGAGGAACACCAACTGAGAGGGGGAAGGAGGAGGAGGTGGAGTTGGAGAGAGACACATTAAAGGAGCGGTCAGAGAGGTAGGAGGAGAACCAGTTATGGACAGAGCCACAAAAGCCAAGGGAGTGAAGGGAATCCAGCAAGAGTGAGTGGTCAACAGTATCGAAGGCAGCAGAGAGATCAAGGAGGACAAGAATGGAATAGAGACGTTTAGATTTAGCCACCAGAAGATCGTTGGTGATCTTAGCGAGAGCAGTTTCAGTAGAATGAAGGGGGCGGAAGCCAGATTGGAGGGGGTCAAGGGAGGAGTTGGAGGATAGGAAGTCAAGGCAGCGGGAGTAGACAACACGTTCAAGCAGCTTGGAAGCAAAAGGAAGGAGTGAGACAGGACGATAGCTAGAAGGGTCAGAGGGGTCAAGAGTGGACTTTTTGAGAATAGGAGAGACTGTGGCATGTTTGAAGGCAGAAGGGAAAGAGCCAGTAGAGAGGGAGAGGTTGATGATGTGCAGGAAGGAAGGGGCGACAGTGGGAGTAATGGAGGTGAGGAGGCGGGAAGGAATGGGATCAAGGGGGCAAGTGGAAGGGTTGGAGGAGGAGAGCAGAGAGGAGATTTCCTTAAGGGAGGCAGGGGAGAAGGAGGACATGAGAGAAGGAGGGGGAGGAGGGAGAGGGGTGGGAGTGGGAAGAGAGGAGTGGGAAGCGATGTCGAGGCGGATCTTGTCTATCTTGGAGGTGAAGAAGGAGGCAAGATCCTGAGCAGAAAGGGAAGAAGGAGGGGGAGGACAGGGAGGCTTGAGGAGGGAGTCAAAGGTAGAGAACAGGCGGCGAGGGTCCCGAGAACAGGACTCAATGCGGGAGGCATAGTAGTGTTGTCTAGCAAGGGAGATAGCAGAAGTAAGGGTGGAGAGACAGAATTTGAAGTGAAGGAAGTCAGCACTATGCACTACGCAGGAGGCTGCCCCTAGTCTGAGTCCCGGGAACCATGGCAATGGGACATGGCAGTAGCCATTAACCCTTTACTGCCCACAGCCCCGGGAACAGGCCCATCCCCAGCCCTGTTGCACACCTCCGGGGTGGCAGAGTGTGACAAGCAAATGGCAGCACACAGCTATCCCCAGGAACCCTATGACACCCACACAAACCTCATGTCTCAGAGCAAAAGGCAGACTGTATTAAACGGACAGAAAGAACAGGGAAACAGGAAGGAGGGACAGGCTGAGCTGAAAGGCCTATAGAGCAGGCAGTTCAGGTTGGGTTGGGATCCAGTATGAGCCACCGTCCCCTCAGGAAGTAGACTCCAAGTCTCACAAGCAGCAAGAAGCCAATAGACCATGCAGAGCTCCACCCAATGCAGACCAGAGGAAACTTCCAGCCCTCACATGGTTCCCTCAAAAACACTCAGCCCTGAGACTCCATCTTGCCAGCCTCCCACAGCTCCACAGGCAGGATCAAGCATATTCCTGCCTGCCTGCCAGGGGGCTGCAAGCTCCGGGCCACCACACGTTGATCAGGGCCACCAGTCCACTGAGAGAAGCACCACCTCCATGAAGCCCTGAGGCATGGTGGGCCGCAGGGAAATCCAGGGATCCAGTCACACACAGCTGTGTGTTACTTGCCAAGTGGGGGTAGTACCACATGGTCCCATTCTGGGACAAAGCACAGACCCAGGCATGTGCACAGACCTTCCCAATCAATACGCAGGCACCCCATCAACCAGCTGATGCCACATGGAAAACTAGCACGCAGGGGGTGCACATGGACCCTGCACTGCTAATCCCAGGCTCTAATATACATGCAGGGGTTTTAAGAGTGGTGCCCAGTAGTCACTACGCATAATGGAAGATGAATAGGGAGACATGGACCCTGAACACATGGTACCACTGCTGCAGGCTCTCCTCAGCGACACCGAGTCAAGCAATCGAGCCATTCGGCAGGTCCATAACACCTGCTTGGTCTGGGTGGTGGAGTTGGAGATGAATTACAACCAGCTCTGCCAGTCTGGTGCCCACCTAGCTAACAGCAACATGCTTGTGACCCCATGGAGGGATTCTTCCGGTGATGGGAAGCCCTCTTGTGTCAGCAATAAGAACAAACTAACTCAGGACCCTCCTCTCCTGCCTCTCTGCCCCTGCCCCAGCAGGTTCTCTGGGCTCGTGACAGCTCGTGCAGTTGGTGCCATAGCTGCTGCATGTCTTTATATGTGTCACTGAGGAGGGATACCATTGTGAGTGTGTCCTCCTGTTGGTGCTCCGTCAGCTGACAAACTGTACAAGTTGAACACAAACTCCATGCCCTTCACTGGGGGGTAGAATGTGGGCAGTTGGTCAGGGCCTCACACAAAAGACCCATGACTTCTCCCAACCCTCAAGGCTGATGCAAACAAGGCCAATAAGGAGGGTACATGCTGTCCGTAATCACTGCATGAGCCGTTATCCTTCCTTCAGGACACCGATGTAGGGCTCAAGGTGACTGGAATTGAAATGGATTTGGAGAATCTATTCAGTTTCAGTGAACTGAGGCACTGAACATGTTGGGTGGAAAGGGGTCTGGGTCTGGTTTTTAGCCTTGCTGCTTTGTACCTCTCAATAATCTTATTTATCTGTGAAATGTAAGTTGAAGCTGCTATTGTGTTCTCATGAATAAATGGCAAGCTTACTAATGGTCCTTAGTTCCTGGAATGTTGAGCTGAGCAGGACCATGCTCCTTAAGAGCTCCACCACCACCTAGGTGCAGCTGAAGCCTTCTCTCCTCTGCCAAAGATGTAGAGAGAAAAAGGTTGCACAATTAACAGCTGGGGTGGTGCACAATACTTGGTTGGGACAAAACATTTGGACACCTCCTTCCTCCTTTTCCTCCATTCCCATAATGCCCAGCACCACCACCATCACCCACACTGACACATATTTGGAGGAAGGTAAACAAAAGGGGCTGAGAGTGGAAGGACTGATGGGAATTAAGAAGGGATAAGGGAATGCACACAAAGATAAGGGCCATGTCCATGGCACACATCCATGAGCCAGGCCCGGTCCTTTTCTTATCCCCATAAGCACCATTATTCCCATGAATTGTGTGGCCAATTGGACCATATACTAACTTCTAGACTTGCCCCCAGGAGTGGAAAGAGCCCCAAGTCCTGGCATACAGTGTGGCTGGTACCTGTGGAGTGGGGAATAAAGACCTCATGCTGGAGCTAGACTGATCACTTTAATATGAGCCTTTGGTAATTGGCTGTAACCATGAGGGCACCCATTCAGCTGGGCAGAGTGGTTGTCTGGTGGGAGGGTTGATCTGTGACTTATTTTGTGTTATCTCAAGAGTAAGTCACAATGTACCTGATGGCCATTTTGCACCACTCGCCATCTCTCCTGAGGCAGCATGGCTGGAGCATTCTCATGCAGCTGTGCTGGCTGTGGCTCAGAGCACATGGAAATGTCTACACACCTGCATATGGGGACCTTGCCCTGGGCTTATTTATTTATTTTTATTTATTTGCATTTATACCCCGCCCCTCCTGAAACAGCTCGGGGCGGCTAACAATATCAAAAATAAAAACACAATTATAAAACATTTTTAAAACACTCATAAAATCAACAATTAAAGCACAGCTAGGGAGCATAAAAAATAATACAATAAATAAATAAGGGTGGAGGGGATAAAAACCCCTAACACATCCTCCCCCCCTTCCCAAAGGCCTGGGCCAACAGCCAGATTTTGCAAATTCGCCAGAATGTTAAAAGGCGTAGGGCCAGGCAAGATTACTCCAGGAGGGAATTCCAAAGGTGCGGCCCCACCACCGAGAATGCCCTCTCCATTGTGGCCCCCCACCTAACACGGGGGACATCCAAGAAGGCACCCCCAGCAGACCGAAGGAGCCCCTCTGGGGTACGGAGGGCGAGGCGGTCCCTGAGGTACAAGGGGCCCAGACCGTGAAGGGCCTGGTAGATCAATACCAAAACCTTGAACCTGGCTCAGCTCACTATTGGAAGCCAGTGCAGAGTCCAGAGCACAGGTGTTATGTATGCCCGACGGCCCGTCCCTGAAAGGAGCCGGGCCGCTGCATTCTGCACTAGCTGAAGCCTCTGAACCAGGAACAAGGGCAGTCCCACGTAGAGCGCATTGCAATAGTCCAGCCTCAAGGTGACAAAGGCATGGACGAGGGAGGCCAGGTCCGGGCCGGAGAAGAACGGACGCAGCCTCCACACCAGATAAAACTGGCAGAAGGAAGCCTTTGCCACTACCTCCACCTGCTGCTCCAGGTGGAAGTCTGCATCCAAAAACATCCCCAGACTCCGAACCTGATGAGCTATAGGAGGGCGAACCCCACCAATCAGGGGGACCGATGCCTCCCTCGCTCTCCCCATGAACATCACCTCCGTCTTATCGGGGTTGAGCTTCAGTCTGCTCTGCCACATCCATTCCGCCATGGCCTACAGACACTGGGATAGCACCGAGACAGCAGGGTCTGGGTCAGTTGAAAAAGAGAGGTACAGCTGAGTATCATCAGCATATTGGTGACATAGCACCCCGAACCCTCTCATGACCTCCCCCAAGGGCTGCATATATACATTAAATAACAATCAAAACAGAATGGAACCCTGCGGAACTCCGCAGGATAAAGTGCGGGGGCAAGATGTTTCAGCTCCCAACGCTACCCGCTGGTTTCTCCCCGAGAGGAATGAGAGGAAACATTCAAGAACAGTCCCATCCAGACCCCCCAGGTCACACAGCCATCTCAACAGCCTGGGCTCCTTTCATGTGGCCATTGGAATACATTACAACAGGGAATTGGAATACATTACAACATGTGCAACCCTTTTCAAAATGACGCTGGCAGTGACAACGCCATTTTGGAAGAGGGCATCCGTTCTGCACATGCATGGAGTAATTTCACATATGTGCAGAATGGCTGCCCTCTTCCAAAATGGTGCCGACACTGCTGGCACCATTTTGGAAAAGGGTTGCACATGCACAGAATGACCTCAGTAGTCATTTTGCACATGTGCACTGCCGGATCAGGGAGCTCTGGCAGCATTTTCTGGACCTGGACTGGCGGCAGACCAAGAAAGAAGAGGCCTTCTGCGACTCCACCTGAAACCACTGAGGCTCCACCACCTGGCAGGAGAGAAGGTCCAACTTCCCGTTGCTGGGTGGCTGGGCCTACTCTGCAGCAGGTTGCAGAGCTGGCTCTGCTACTGGGCAGTCAGGCCTTCTCTGCTGCCCTGCCCTGCAACAGAGGAGGCCAGGTTGCCGACAGTGGAGCTAGCAAACCCTCCTCACCCCCATCCTCTGGACCCAGACCTGGATCTAGACTGAGCATGGTAAGTGCAGAGCCCTGGGGGTTGGGGGGGGTACATGAATTCCCACACCTACCCTCTAAATCCAGGAGTGGGCCTGTGGAATAGGGGTGGGGATTAGGAATGACCCTCCCAGGGTTTTCTTTTGGTCCCAGACTCCAAAAGAGAATCGAGAACCGAAATTGAGCCATTTACCAAAACTCAGGCATTTGAAACACTAATAAAACAGAAACCAAAATTAGGCCATGTGTCCCACCCCTAGTAACCAGTCAACATGATGCAAACAATCTACTAAGGGGAAAAGTTCATGGGGGTAACCTTCACCTTCTGTACCCAGAGGTGGATTGCCAATTGCCCCTGCGCACCCATCCCTTCCAAGTGGCAGCAGTGGCACAGAGGCTTCCCAGGATTGCAGGATGAATAACGGTAGCGGTGTGCTGGTACTTGGACATCCTGGGACTTCCGGTACACTTGCGTGGTAAGCCTGGCCATGCTATCCCAAGGTCCACGGGCTGCTATCTTCCCAACAATACTTGTAGTTGTCATGGATCCCAGATTGCCTGCCCTCTCCCGCAGCAGAGAGAGGGCACAGGATCCATGCTAAGGGAAAGGAAGGGGCTTTATTTACAAAGGGATGGTGGCAGTAAAAAAAAAAGTGGGGGGATGCTGAACATTCTTGGCAGCCTCTCAGGGCCTCCCCTCCCATATCCCCTGCCAGCCGCAGCTTTTCTTGAGTGCTCTGTGGGGGTGCCTGCAGTGGGAGCCTCCTCCTCCACCCACAGCACCTGTGGCATCTAGTGGCTGAGTAGGGTGCTGGACCTGCTGGTGTATGGGAGAGCAAGCACAGGCACCTGTATGCCATGGTGGGAAGGGCCAGCTTGTGTTGCTGGACAGTGAGGGTTACCTGAGGGGATAATTTGGCTCTGGTGGTGGCAGACCTGCAGAAGCAGATGGGGAGGTGGGATGTTAGGTGCTGCCACCCCACTCCAGACTCTACAACCTGGTGTGTATCCCACACCGGTCTCTGGCAGCCAGTGCCCTGGTACCCACTGGCTGGTAGGGATGGGCGAACGCGGATCGGTAGTTCGGTGTTTGGCCCGAACTCGGCCTGTTCAGACAACCGAACACGAACACGAACACGAACACGAACATGAACATACCAAATGGTACCGAACACCGAACGGCGAAATGGCAAACATACCGAACATATCCGAACACCGAACGACGAAATGACCGAACAGTTCTTTCAGTTCGAATCGCATTCGGTTGTGTTCGGGTGGCTAAAACGTGGTCTTCTGTCAGGTCACTGGAAGGTCAAATGTAGCAGGGAGGGGGAAGTCATTTGACTCAGCTAGGAGCAGACTTCCAGGCACCTGGGGTGGAGAGTGGCTTGGAGTAGCAGCCAACCTGTCG
>QEPC01002150.1:1214037-1232053 GCA_003113815.1 Sphenodon punctatus | reverse complement strand
GCCCCTGGCTGGCACACTCTAACTAAAAAACTAATACAGCCTTTCTTGTCTTAAAATTAAAAAAAAGGTTTACAAACCTGGCAGGAATCACAGTAGAGCCCCCTGCTTCCGCCTCGTCCAAGATAGAAGACATCACCGTTGCCAAGGGAGGGGCAGGGGCAGGGGCAGGGGCAGCAGCAGCGGCCGCCGCCGCCACCTCCTCCTCCGCCGCCGCCGCTGCCAACTCCTCCGCAATCAAATGTGGCCCCAGCCGGTAGATGCGGCCACCTTGATAAAAATCTCTTCATTTATTTTTTTTCCCCACAAAACCCACACACCACAGTCACCCACAACACACACCAACCCAGCCAAACACACAGCATAGCCAAAACCAACACAATCACAACCAAAACACAAGAACAAGCAGCCACCGACACAAACACACACCCTCTCGCCTCACTCGCACACCACGCACATGAATTTCCTGTTTCCGGCGTGATTTATGGCTTCCCACGATCTCACGATATTTCTGACCGAAGGGCCGAATGTGAATGCGTGATCCACCCAAACACCGAATGACCGAACACGAACGCACAACCCGATCGCGAACGAACCGAACATCCAAACATGAACGCGCGACCTTCCCAAACAACCGAACACGAACACATGAACCGAACGCGGCCGAACCGAAGGGCCGAACACGAACCGCGATCTTTTCGCCCATGCCTACTGGCTGGTGCCCCCATCCTCATCGCCTACTGGTCTGGCTGCCAGCCTCTCCAGTCCTTTTCACAGTTCCCTCCCACCCAGTGGGCACACTCACCTATCTCACATGGATCTGCTGTGTCCTGGTACTGTTCTGGCGGATCCTCATTGCTCTCCTGCACACCTGTGCACATGATATAGGGTGACTGTCATGGAGTTACCTGTCGCTCCATGGTTGCTTCACCCCTCTGGGCCTGGCACCTCTGTGCCGCTCTCTTCTCCCCCTGTCAAAGGGACTACTCACTTCTCTCCTCCACATCTTCACCGTCCCCTGCACTTCCAATTGCCTCTCCTTGGGCCCAGGTGGGAGGTCCTGTGACTCAGACTCAGGGGATGTCAGGCTTGGTTCAGGTGGGCAGACTTGGAGTGGGGAGTTACTCATCCAACTGCTCCCATCCCTGGGTGACTGGATTCCCGTGCTGCTGGAAAGCCACATTTGCCCCATCCTTGTGGAGGAACAGGTCCAGCAGGTCATAATATCCATGTCACAAATCCTTTTTCCAAATCTGGCATTGGTTCATAGATCTGCCCCATCTGCGCTATTCACTCTGAGATACCCTGGAATACCGCCACATTCCTATGAGTTTTCTTGAGCTGACTCTGGAGCTTTTCGTCCCCTCAAAGGGCTATGAGCACCCTGGTATTTACTTTGGACCTGAGTGTGTGCCCTTCTGCTGGCCAGTTGGGGGCCTGTTCTGCTATGCTTAGATGGGGCCTGAAATGTTGCTGCCGTACCTGGGGTGCTGGTGCTTGTCTGTGGAGACAGTGCAGGAGGGATACCCATTACTGGCCTCCCCTTTGCTGCTGGACCTACACCACCACGTCCATGACCCTATCTGGCTGAACTGGCTCCTGGCCTCCATTCCCCATGGGCCCTGCTGCTGCTTCTCCTCCGCAATCCCCTGGGGCTTCTGCAAGTGCTGGTCTTCCTTCTCTCTGCAGGATGTGTGTGTGTGTGTGTCCAATGTATTCTCGGATTTCACGCTTGTTCCTTTAAGGGCCAGGGTGTGTGTGGGGGGGGGGGAAGCCAAGATTGTTGTGCTCGTTTAGGAAGCCTCTCTCACCATTTGGTCCACTGGCATCTATGGTCCGGTGAGGCCTGTGTTTGACTGAGTCTCGCGGGCCCAGTGTTCCGTGTTTGTCTGTTTCCCCTGGTTTGGCCTGCTCACTTAGTGAGCCATGCTCTGGAATGTTCCAGAGAGCCACCAGTGGGGTTTCCCAGCTGTGTGCCTGCTCCAATTATGCATCCGGTTGACTGCCTTTAGACGGACAGGTCAAACTGGGGGTGAAGGAGGCAGAAGTGGGCATGACTGGGGTTGCCATTCACCTGAAAATACCCAACATGGGGAAAGCTGTTTTTTCCTTTCACATTTCTGTATTTTAATTCCCACTTTGCAGTCTCAGGAAAGCGGCATGTACATTCACAGCCCTCCATAAATAATATATAACAATAATTCCTGCTCATGACATGCAGCCAGGAGTCTAATAAGCCCAGAATGGATCCTTTCTGTCTTTGACCTCCTTTAAGAGCCATTTCCACTTTATGCTTTCTTCTTTTTGTATTTCAGCTTCGACAGGTGCAGATTTGCCCAAATGAATGTTAATTGTCTATTTACTGCATCCCAGCTTGTTCAATTTTCTCACAGATCATTTCCTATTCTCAGCCCAGCAGCAGCTTCCTCTCTTGGTTTCACTCCTGTTAATCTCTTTAGTGCCTGGACTAACACAGTCAGAGTAACTCTCCCACCTTTCCCCCAAAACAACTGTCTTTGCACAAAAAACACTGATTCATAATCTCAGAAAGGGAGAGGAAAGTCACAGAGATAGCAAGCAACCAAGCGAGGGACAGCCAAGGCACAAAGCTCCCCAGGAGGGATCAACATTATTGCAAATCATTAGGAAATCAGGTAGGTTGGGAAATGTGCATCCGCCAATCGACCTTTCCATAATGCAGCTTCTTGCTTGGCTTTCGTCACCTTAAGTCACTCTTGAATTCCTGTCCTTTATTGTGGCAGCATGGTGACACATTTTTATTTCATCTGGCTCATTTTGCCTCCACTTTGCACAGTAACCAGTCTCAGTTCTCTTTCTCTCTCTCTCTCTCTCTCTCTCTCTCTCACTGGTATGGAAAGAGGAAAAGACAACCTACAAACAATTGCAAGCTTCCATTGTAGAGTTTAATGCACAGAGAGCAAACATTTGGGAAAGAGAAAACACTATGTGACATTAGGCCTATGAGAAGCCCAGGCTTCTGGCCCAAGGTAATTTAGCTATTTGTTTCCAATAAATACTCCAGCCCTGATGTGTGTCCTCTATTTCCTTTTTGTGACTTTTAGAAAATTCTCAGAGGAGTTTTCTTATTAGCTCAACTATGCTACAGAGCCGTGGAGTTAAGATTGTGCACTGGCTGCAAGCAGAAGCTTATACACATTGTGTCAAGCCTCATAACTTTTCCAACATCCTGACCTCTTCCTGGAGGGGAGTAATTATACCAGTTCATCAGCACCTCTTCTCTTTCCAAATGGGAAAGTGTCTTGGAGGATCTCTGGCATTAGGAAATAAAAGATCACAGGCTCCATGCTGATCTTTTGGTTAAGGTGTAGTACTGACTGCAAGGGACACAAGCTTCTAGCCTGAACTCTGCCACTGGGGCCGATTTTAGCTGAGCGCATAGTGCGCTCGCGTGTGGTTTCCCAAATCCCGCGAGACAGGATCACACGACGCTGCCACGAATCACCCGCACAGGAGGGGGACGTGCATTCTTTTCCAGTCATGATTTGAGCGGGTCAGAGATCGAGGAAGTCAAATCGTGTCTGGAAAAGAATGCGCGTCCTCCTCCTGTACGGGTGATTCGCGGCAGCGTCTCGTGTAATCCCGCTTTGCAGGATTTTGGAAACCACATGCGAGCGCACCGCACACTCATCTAAAACTGGCCTAGGTCTCTGTATGGGTGTTTTCAGATGTGATGTTGGCTCATTTTGCCATGATATTGCACACTTTGACCCGCATGGCACCACAGCCCACTGTCATGTAAGATTGTGATGCCAGATGTTAGCACGTGTTGATCCGTTGCCATTCAGGACCATGGGGCTGGATAGCTCAGGCCATGATCCTGGGAGATTGCCAAGGAATGACCTTGGCTATTGTTAGCAAGACTGGGAAAAAGCAGGGAAATCTGTGCCATCATGTTAGTTTGTGCTGACCCAACCCAAGGTGGGGCCCAGTCTACCAGCATCACAGAGCCCACCAGGAAAGTAGGAGAACAATCAAACCAGTTGTCTACCAGCAACACCCCCAACAACCAGACTACGTGGGAGGTTTAAATGGTCTCTGCAGTAAAGACACAAATCGGTTGGCCAGAACAAGTTTTCCACCGAACCTGCTAGTCAGCGTCTAGGGCTCCACCCCCACCCAGAGGAATGCAACAGCAGCATCAGCAGCAGCAGCAGCAGCAGGAGGAGGAGGAGGAGGAGGAGGAGGAAAGACCCATCTGGGTAATTCAGTGATCCTGGGGGGAAAAGCAGGGGAGGGGAGCAGTCGCTGCCACCCAAACCAGTCTGGACCCACATGTGCCTCCTTTTGCACTATGTTCACAAGCACCCACTCCTACCGGAGCAACCCCTAGCATCACCAAAGCATGCCACACCCACAAGAGAAGGGTCACCTGGGCCCAGAAGGATACCCTGGCCTTCATATGGTACTGAGGAGATGAGGAGACACAGAGAGAGCTCTGTGCCTCCCAACAGAACAAGTGGGTGTTCCAGCAGATTGCCGAGCAGATGGCTGTGGCCAGATATGATTGGGACTCCATTCAGTGCCAGCAATGTATTCCCAAGAATCAGAGCAGAAGAAGGCACAGAAGTTGAACTGTGCTGCACCATGGGATTGATGCAGCCCTCCTGGTGATTCTTATAGCAGAATAGGTGTCTACAGTACCATCCCAGGATAGTGCTTTATCCCAGAAAATTAATGATCGTGTATGTTGACACTTATCCCTGGATGACAATCCCAGGATGTAATCCTGGAATTATAGCTAATCCTGTTATAATTGTGCTAATGTAGAAACAGGCAATGTTTCAAATTAGGACAACAAAACCAAAAAAGTTTAGGAACTACTGGATTGCAGAAGTGTGCAGGTTTTGTGCGGACACCTCTGCAAACAGCATGAAATCCTCCTTCTGGGCCAGGAGCACAGGCAATCAGCATACTGTAGGCACTCTCTATGTCCTGCACATTTTTTATGGCTAAGTCTGATTTAATTAGCGCTGGAGTGTTTGTCTCCCTTTTAGAATGGTGGCATTTCTATCCTCCCCTTCTCTCTAATCAAACCACCTTGATTACGGCCCCATCAGTGTAATCACAAGCTTTCCTTTGAAAGGTTTTCTGTGGAGGAATTAGTTACTGGGGTCACTGAACCCCTACAAGGCATTTCACCTCCAAATGCCATTGAGAGAGGAGCTGATTCTCAATTCAAACAGCTAGCTGCTCAGATCTCTGCTGGAAATCAGTGAGAACATTACTAGGATATAAAGATTCTGTAGACTCTGAGAGTCTCCAGAAGGGTTTCAGATTCCACTTTCACTTTTAATCATATTCAGAGAAAAGGGGGAAAGGAATTTCTGTATTTATGGTTGCCAATGAAATTAGCTTACATTGAAGCATATAAAATGTTTAGGAAAAAAGATACAAATCTAGACATGGTCCTATTTTCAAAATTGCTCAAATTCTAGGAATACCTTTTGGAACAATGGGTCCTTCTGAAAATACAGTTGCTAAGTTTATGAAGTGCCTAAATAGAAAATGAACTCTTCAAAATTTAAACCCCAAAAGGAAATTGTAGCAGGGTGAACTGACCCTACAAGACTAAGGGAGTTTTCAGACGTTACGCGGTCCCGATTCACCACAGTGGGTTCCCAGTGGTGGCAAACCGAACAACCACCACCCATGGTCAAGGAGAGCCCCAAACAGACATGACAGGATTGGGACCACGGCAGGGAATCCGGCTGCCAGACCACGGCCTGGGGCAGCGCAACAGACGTGATGCCCATTCCCGGCTGTGGTCAAAACACCAGAAGGCACCGGGAAGGGGCAGGACACAGACATGGCCGGCTGAAGGCAAACGAAGTCAGAAGTGCCAAAATGGAATGCCCACACAAGGGAAACAGGAAGGGAGGGGGGAAAGGGAGAAGAGTCGCCGAGGTACCACACAACAGGCACAGAGACAACGAGGGCAGAGTGGAACACACCGCACAAACACATGCCTGGGCACACCCACACCAAGATGGGAAAGGAAGGGAAGGGGGCACACAGTGGGACAGACAACACACACAGCACAACGGGCACAGCGGGGAGGGGGGCAGCGAGACAGGGAAGGGGGAGGAACACCCCAGGGGAAGGGCCAGGCACAGGGAATGGCAGTCAGACCCCCAACAACAGCACAGCCCGCACGGGCACCCCCACAGCTAAACAGTCAGTCCCGGAATGGGGGGTCAGGGTACAGGCACAGGGGGAGGCCACATGGAACAGGCAGCCACCCGGGCATGATCCAGGAGGCACACATGAACCCCAAGCACCGGCGAGGGTGCGATGGAAGGGAGGCAGGAGAGCCAGAGCCATGCAGCCGGTCCAAAGGCACAACACACACACACCCGGGAGGTAGCCTGGAGGTGCAGTCCTGGGACCCCAAAACCCCAATGTCACACAGGCACCCGGGGAGGGATGGGGTGCACGAGGGAGTGCAGGTGGACAAGGATGGTCAGCAGCACCCAGGGGAACCAGGGGGCGCTTCAGAGAGCTGGACCTGGACACCGGAGAAGGCAGCCACAGAGGGGAACAATGGTTGCAGAGGCAGATGGGGGGGCAACGGAAGCAGAACCCTGGGAAGCAGGCATCACAGCAGCATGGGCAGGACATCAAGGAGGGAGCAGGTAGTGGACCACGGCAGCAGGGCAGAGGTGGGAGCTCACAGAGGGGCCAGAAACCGGGGCCCAGAAGGAACAGGGGGACTCACAACCAACTTCAGGGTGCCACGTGGGGGCCAGGGGCCGGGTGGCCAGCCAGGTGAATTAAGTGCAGCCAATGAAGCATGACCCGGTGGTACCCCAGCATGGACATGTGGTGGGCAATGAGGTAGTACACCTCGAATGGATCCTTCATGGAGAGCCCCAACTGCACATCAGAACAGGACCACACACCTGACAGCGCTGCCAGCTCTGCTGTGGTGGGCTCCGACAAGCAGAAGTCAGTAGTGGGGGGCCACAGAAGGTGACTGAGCTCCAACAGCCGGTGATAGACAACCCCACAAGAGTACCCATGGGCTCCAGCATCCCACGGGTATCCACGGGCTCCATGAACGCAGCCAAAGTAGGACATGGCCAAGGCAGGACCCCCCTCCACCAGACAGACCATGTAGGTGGCCAGGCTGCACACGGAGAGGGTGGACACGGTCTCTGCCACAGACAACCCCACATGCGAGCACCTCATCTCCAGAATGTGCCCATCAGGAAAGGGAACCAGCCCCAGCGTCTCAGTATGCATCTGGCAATCGCGGGCGCTCGCCTCATACCCAAAGTAATGAAGGCCAGAGCTCAGGCTCGCATAGGCACCCAGCAGGTTGCCTGGCATCTCAGGAGCAATTGCATGGCCGGGGTATGCCACAGGTCGCACAGGGCCATGGTCTCGTGGGAGGTCCACTTTATGGGGGGCCCCATGGGGGCCGGGAGCTGGGAGCCCCGTGGAAGTGCAGCCATCCATGGTCCAGCAAGCCAGGGGGACTGACACCATGGAAAGGGGGCCCCCACATTCCCCGTAGGGGCAGGAGGGGATGCAGGGGAGTCCCAAAGCCAAGCAATAAGGCCACAGGCTGCAACAAGGCATGGAAAACAAGCGAGGTGTGGGGTGGGGACCCAGCACAGCTGCAGGTACCAAGCACACAGACAGGACAGCCAACACACTAATCAGGCGAGGACACAATGTTGCCAGCACAGAGAGGTGGGAGGTGATGATACCAGGAATGCAGCTGCTGCCAGCACACCTGGGCACATGCTGCTCCATGTGCAAGGCCCCATGCAGGGACAGCAGGTGCATCCAAAGGGCCATCCCCACCACCCGGCCCTCCTGCCCAGCAGGATCCACCCGGGCCAGCTGTGGGGGGAGGCGCCCCCGACCAACACAGGTGCCCCTGCCTGGTTGCTGGGTTGCGACCTGGGTGCGGGCCTACACGTGGCCCGGGCTATAATGGGGCTGGCAGAACCCCACCCGGGCCAGCCAGCACCATGGAGCGAGGCTGGTTGGGTGCCTGCCGGATGCACCTAGCACTCTGTGCTGAGTGGTACTGCTTGCACACAATGGGGTGCGCCACCCAGCTTGCAATGCCCATTGTACAGTGGGTATGGGTCATGGAGCGGGCATGGGGTGGTGGTCCAGGGTGCTGGCTCAGTGGAATGAGGCCACCGGGAGGGCGCACTTTTGGATGGACAGGTGCACCGTACTGTGGCTTGCGGAGCTGCTCACACCCTAGCAGGAGCAACAGCACACCCCCATGAGGACCACCATCCCCATGGTCCAGCGGGTGGCCATCGGGGTCTGGGCCCTTGCAACGCCCGACTCTTGCCGGTCCGTCTCGCAGCACTTTGGTGTCAGGGTGAGCACTGGTGCCTGTATCCTCCTGGATGTATGTGAGGCTGTGGAGGGCATTCTCCTGGACTGAGTCATCCAGCTGGTGGACCAGGAGGCCATGATGGCCGGCTTTGTGACTGGAGGGTTCCCCAATGTCATGGGCACTGTGGTCGGCACCCACATAGAGATCCTCTGCCCCTCCACTGGAGAGGCCACAGAGTATGTTAACAGACACGGTTACCACTCCATGCAGCTGCAGGCTGCCATGGACCACCGGGGGAGGCTCATAGACAAAGACATCTTCATAGGCAACTCTGGGCGCAGCCACGATGCCTGGATCATGACCATTTCTCCCTTCTATACCTGGATGTACCGTGGGGACTTTGCAGAAATGGGGATGATCGGATCGAGGGGGTGCTAATGCCCCCCTGTATCCTGGGGGACCCGGCCTATTCTCTCACCCGGTGGCTGATGAAGGTGTACCTGGTCTCCAGATCCTCGGTGCAGGCGCTGTACAATTCCCGCCTATGTGCAAGCAGAACCGTGGTCAATCGGGCTTTTGGGGCCCTCAAGCAGTGCTGGAGGAGCCTCGCTGGCTGACTGGACTACACGGTGGAGACCTTGGCCCTGTTGGTAGGTGCCTGCTGTGTGCTGCACAACATGTGTGAGACCAATGGGGCAGCCCTCGAATACCCCATGCCTCGTTGCCCTCCTGGACCTGTGCCTCTGTACGTGAATGCAGACAACCTGAGGGAGTACCGGTACGCCAAGCGCATCCGTGCCGCCCTGGCAAGGCATATCAGCTGGGCGGCTGAGGCGTGAGGGCGCTAAACCCCAAACCCACCACCTTAGGGCCCCTACCAGCTCCCTAGGCGAGCCCCTCTATGGTCATCGGTCTGCCCCTATCCCTGGGCCCATGAACAGACCAAAGGAGGCAGTAGTGGTGCCCTGACATTTATTCTCTCACCCAAGTACATGTGTCCCCTACACACACACACCCCACCACGCAGGTTCCGTGACCCCCCCTCAGACTGCCCTCCCCCTTCCCCCATCCCCCGAATCTCCTGGGCCTCCCCCTCCCTCGCCCTGTGGGCACCACAGAGCTCTGGGAGCTCCCCTCCCCCACGCTGTCCGTGTCCCCAATGGTGTCCTGGGAGGCCTCGGTGTCCTGAGGGGCAGGTGGAGGTGGGAGGGAGGACCCAGCCAGGACCCAAGGACCCCCCCTGGGCAGCTGCTCCCTCCGGAGGTCTACAGGGATCAGGAGGCGGATGCGCGGCCCCAGCTGGCTGGCATGGTGGCTTGGGAGGTTGGGGAGGCAGTGGGGGTGCCATGGGGCTGGGCATCAGGGCCCGGGCAGGAAGGGTGCCCGGTGGGGTGGCTGCCATCACATAGGCACTCATGGTGCCAGTGTGCAGGAGCAGCGAGGTCCCGATCTCATAGGACCTATCCATTTTTGAGGAATGTTCCTTCACCATCCCCTCAATGGCCAGTTCCAACTGCCCAAATGCCTCTACCTGCTTGCTGTGATCCCAGCGCTCCCACCTCCATTCCAGGTGCACCTCCACCTGAAGCCTCTGGTCCCTTGCCTCCACCTGTTACAGGGATCACTTTGTGGCCACCTCCCTGCGATCCATGGCCGCTATCATCCGCTCCCCCTGTTCTGTGGTGGAGCGGACTATGTCCTCTGCCTGGTCCTCCCTCCGGTGCTGTACCCATGCCTGGTTCTCCTTCATCCGTTGTGCTGGGGGCATGGCCCCGGGTTTCTGGGGCCCCTTGGGCTGCCCTGTAGAGTGCACAGATGGTGATGGTTGTATCCCCTCTTGAGTTCCTTGGCCTTCAATTGGTACTGTGCCATGATCTTGTGATGCCCCACTGCCTCAATTTCCTGCACGATCTCCCAGAACAGGTGTTCATTGTGCTGATTGAGTGCAAGCTCCAGTTGAAGCTCCAGGGTCCCCCAGATGCTAATAAACTCCTGGGTCTCCCTGAACCCCCATTGTCCCCCTCTGTGTTAGGGCCATCTCCCCTGTGGTCCCTCTGGTTCCTCCTCCTCCACGTCCTGCTCCTCCTCCTCCACCTGGGCTATGCCCATCTCCTCCAGGGGTTCAGGCTCCCGGGTCTGTTTCCATGTCTGTGGGACAAGGGGGTGGTGGTGGTTGGTTGCTCTTCTGCCCCTGTACCACGGACCACCCCCACTCTCCCTCCTGCCAGCTGGCCCTCCCCCCTGGGTGCCCCTGTGCCATTGGGTCCCCTTCCCTTCAGTCCCCTTACCCATTTCCGGGGTGCCTCTACCCCCAGCCCGGTTGTTGTTCCGGGGGCGGCCTGTCCCAGCTGCTGCTGCTGTCTCTCCACCTCCTCCATGTGCAGCATGACCACCTCCTCCTCCATCTGCGCCTCCTCTTCCACCTCCTCCTCCCTTGCTCTCTGGCCCGCCGCTCTCCTCTCCCTTCCACTTCGCTCCATTCCACCACGTTTCCCAGCTGCTGTGTGCCCTTTAAATCTCACTCCACAGTCTGTGTTGTTGCTTGTTGCCTGGCAGCAACGTAGCGTGCTTTGTCCCTGGCTGGGAATCATTTTGTTTGCTTCCGGCGGGTGGTTGCCGTTCAGATGTTACTCTTTTTTTGTTCCTATTGGGAATCGCATTGACCACGCTTTTGGAGATGGTACGGGCCAGAGCTCTGGAAATGTGGTTGATTTTGACCCTTGGTGAGTATTGAATGTGGTGAACATTTGGCAGCCGCTGAACACATGTTTGGGGAGCTTTGGCCCCAGCACGGGATTGACCATGGTTCACTGTGGTTGACTGTGATCTCGTAACGTCTGAAAATACCCTTAAAGGGCTCAGAGTTCTCCTTCTTTTAGACAGCTTGTGCCCCTGCTGTACTGCGTGAAGGAGCTGATCATATTCAGCTGAGGTTGGGGAAGGTCTGGTGACCTCAGGGGATGAATAAAAGCCCACAGCTCAGGGAACAAGTCAGACCAGGGGGAGGTAGACATGCTAAGTAGGGTTGTAGTGGAATGTCGCAGCGGTAGCTATTTCTGCCAGAAACAGCATTTCCGCAATTAGTGGTATGGCATGGCAGAGTCTTTCATTCTGATAGTTTCATTCCGCTACTTCCACAGTTCCGCTAATTTCATTCCGCTACTTCCACAGACTTCGCAAAATAGCGGAAACATGACATTTTTTCTACTTCCGCCATTCCGCCAGTACCACAAAATAGCAGAACAACGGTTTCCTGACAATTCCACAATTTTGCGATAGTTTCCAAATTTGAAGAATGCCGGAAGAATTAGCGGAATGTCAGCAGAAAAGCCATGGTGTGGCGCAGGCAATTTTGAAATGGCGGAATGGAATTACGGCGCAGTAACAGCTGCGGCCACATCAGCCCTAATGCTGAGATGGAGCAGTCAGGTGGAGGGGGAGGGAAGGCAGCAGCTGCTGAGTAGGAAGTTCTCCCCTAATCCTGTTTGAGTTCTTCTCTTTATGGGTGATTTCAGACATTACGGGCTGACGGGTCACCACAGTGGATTCCCGGTGGGGGTGAAGACACCAACCATCCCTTAGGGCCAAAGAAAGCCCTGAACAGACATGACAGGGCCTGGACCATGGAGGGGAATGAAACCGCCAGATCACGGCTCGGGGCAGTGCAACAGACATTACGCCGATCCCCAGCCATGGCAAGCACACCCAGAATCCCCTGGGGAGGGGCAGGACACGGACATGGCCTCCTGAGGGCATACAAAGCCAAAAGGCACCAAAGGGAATGCCCACACCAGGGAAACGGGAAGGGAGGGGGGAGAGGGAGACGGAGAACAAGCACACAGGTCCCACACACAGCAAGGACACACACGCACACACCGGGGACTCGGGGGCACCCACAGCAACAGTACATGCCAGCCGAATTCCCCCACCCACACACACGCAGGCATGGAGGGCAGCACAGACAGGGGAGGGGGGAGCAAGGGCGACCAGACCCATGGGAAGGCAAGCTGGGCTCCACAGGGGTGTGTGTGTCCGCGCAATGCGGGACCGGGAAGAGGGGAGGAATGGGCACAGGTGGAGGGCAGGGCACCGGCACCAGGTACAGCACACCCCGCAGCAGAACAGTCCCCACGGGCACCCCCCACAGCAAGCACACAGTCCTGGAAAGGGGGGACCCTGCAGCTTGGGCGAATGCGACAGCGGGTGGCCAGATGTCATAGGGAACCAGCCGGGAAGGGCCCAGGAGGCACATGCAGTCAAGGCATCCCACCTAGGGGCAAATGAACGGCAGCCAGGAGAGGCAGTCAAGCACAGCAGGTCCAAGGATGGGTGGCCCCAGCAGCGAAGGAGTTCAGGAGGGGCAGTCCTTGGGCCCCGGACCCCCGTGGCACAGAAACAGGCCAGGAAGGAGAAGAGTGGCACAGAGGGGGCCCAGTGACACAGCCAGAGCAGCAGCACACAGGGACAGTGGCCTCGTGGCAGCATGGCAGGGGCAGCAGGGTGGTGGAAGGCACCGGGGTCCGGCCCACAGCCAGGTGCCCACGCCCACACGGCCCGGGACATGAGGGGGCCAGGGAGGGACCCAGGGACTCACAGGCAGCCATTGGGGGCAGTGAGGGGCCCGGGCTCAGGGTGCCAGGCCCAATGCACCAGGTGGGGCCAATGGATCAAGCCCCGGTGGTATCGCAGCTCGGACATGTGGTGGGCGATCAGGTAGTAAATCTCAAAGGGGTCATGCACAGACAGCCCCAACTGGACATCTGGACGGGATCATACCCGCCCCAGTGCCGACAGCTCTGCCGCGGAAGGCTCCGTTACACAGCAGGCAGCAGCAGGGGGCCAATGAAGATGCCCCAGCCCCAGAAGCCAGTGATACACAGCCACATGGGCGCGCTGGTACCCACGAGCCCCGTGAACGCTGCCAAAGTAGGACACGGCCAAGGCAGGGCCCCCATCTGCAAGGCACTGTGAGAAGGCTGCCAGGCTGCACACCCACAGTGCACTCATGGTCTCCACCCCGGACCAGGGTACATGCAAACAACTATTCACCAGCACGCGCCCATCAGGGAACCGGGCCAGCCCCAGGGTCTCAGCATGGAGCCGGCAATCTTGGGTGCTCGCTTCGTGGCCCAGGTAGTGGAGTCCAGAGCTCAGGCTCGCGAAGGTGACCGAGCGGATGTCCAGCCGGCCCAGGAGCAGCTGCATGGCAGGACTACGCCACAGGTCACAGAGGGAAATGGTCTCGGTGTAGGTCCAGATATGGGGGGCCCCATGGGGGATGAGAAGCGGGAGCCCCGTGGATGGACATGCAGACATGGTCCAGGCACCCGGGAACAGTAGAAAGGAGCTCCTGGGGCCTCGCACACCTTCCAGGGCCGAGGGGCCTCCCGGGGGTCCCAAGGACAGGGAAAATGGCTGCTGACTGCAACATTGTAGCACAACAGAGAGAGGCATGGGGTGCGGACCCAGCACAGCTGCACAACACAGGAGCTCTCACATACCAACTAATCACCACTCCAAGGCCAAGGTGCCAAAAACACCGGGATGTTATTTTTGGCACATCGCTTCCAGGCAGCCGAGGGCCGCGTGGTTGTGAGCGCCCAGGAAGGGGGGGGTTGACACCACTCCGGCCCACCCCCTGGGGATACTCTGCATGGTCCCAGCACACCCGCACATGCCCCAACCCCCTGTCTCCCACATACAAGACCAGGAGCCTCTGTACCATACACACCTTTAATACCACCCATGTGTACAGTGATACCCATTCCATCCTAACCGGTTGTGCCCTTCCACCACCACCACCACCGCCCCCCTACGCTGCTCCACCCATCCTACCCCTCCCCCCCTGTCCCTGGCGGCCCCTGGGATGTCCCCGAGCACGCCCAGTCTGGGCCAAGGAGCTCATAGAGCTCACCTCCCCCCCACTGTCGGTGCTGATAGAGGTGTCCCGGGACACCTCCTGCTCCTGTCTGGCCAGCCCTGGTAGGGTGGCCAGGGGGGCGAGGCTCTGGACCCCCCCCTGGTGGCTGCACCCTCCGGAGGGCAGCGGGCACAGGGAGGTGAATGCGTGGCCCCGGGGGGCGTGTGGGCGGCTGGGGTGGCAGGCCAGGTTGCAGGGCCACAGAGGGGCCCGCCATGGGTGCCTGGGAAAGCACTGTGCCCGGGGGGCCACCTGCCATGACATAGGCACAGATCGTGCCGGCATGCAGGAGCAGTGAGGTCCCAATGTCATGGGACCTGTCCATCTTCAGACCGTTCTCCCGCACCATGGCTTGGATGTCCTGCCTCAGCCCCTCGAGCATCTCCTCCTGCCTGCTGTGGTCCCTGCACTCCCGGCGCTGCTCCAAGCGCACCTCAGCCTGGAGCCTCCTGTCCCACTCCTCTGCCTGCTCCAGGGACCGCTCGATGGCCGCCTCCATGTGGGCCACAGCCGCGAGCATCCTCTCGCCCTGTTCCTCCGAGGAGTGGACTATGTCCTCCACCTGCTCCTCCCTGCGCCTGTGGGCCCTTGCCCGGTACTGCCTCATGCGCTCAGCTGGAGGCACGGGCCCTGGGGCTTCTGGCTGCCGGGGTTGCCCTATCGGTAGAGGAGGTTGTTCTTCAGTGAGACGTGGGCCCATTGCCCCGAGCTTATACCGCCCAGGGGCTCCCCGCTCCCATGTGACCCGGCCCCTCCGCCCCCATGGACCTTTTCCATGTCCCCCTCCTCGCCATGCCTGGTTAGCCCTTTGGGGAACCCTTGCGGGCCCTCCATCCAGGGCCTGCTGCCTCACCTGCTCCCTCAGCCTGCTGGGTGGGCTCCTCGGCGGCTGCCTCCTTTCTCTCCTGGGTGCTGTCCTGGGGTGGTGCGCGGTCTATGGGCGATGTGGGGGGGTATATCAGTGTGGTGGGGTGCTGTTGGGTGCCCTGTGGCTGGCCCCCCTCCCGCCTGTCATGGGGGCCCCAGGTCTCTGCCTGGGCCTCTCCCTGGCCCATGCAGTCCCCCCCAATGGAGCATGGCCCCATGGGCATGAGGCCTCTCCTCCGTGGGGTGGGTACTCACCATCAGTGTCTGCTGTGGAGTCCTCCGAAGCCAGGTCCTCAATGTGGGAGCGCTCCCCCGGGGAGCCCCGGTTGTGTGTGGTTCGGGTCCCTGTCTCTGACTCGTCCTGGCTGGCCTGGCCCGTGTCGGTCTCTGGGCTGCTGTCTGGGGGGGGCTGTAGGATACGGAGCCCCTGGGCCGGTCTTCCTGTGGGTCCGGGGCCCTGGAGCTGGTGTCCACTGGGGGGGCGGCTAGGGGAGGGGCTACCTCCATACATTCCCTGACCTGCTCCACCGCGCTTCCGACCAGTCGCGGGGCCACTATGGACCCCTTCATGTGGAGGAAGCGGTCGAGGGCATCGTAGTATGGGGCTGTCCGGGCTCCGTGCCCAGACCTCCTGTTATTGTCCCTGATCACCTTGTACCCCCTCCTCAGTTCTTTTGCCTTCGACCGGCACTGTGCCACTGTCTAGGTGTGCCCCGACGCCTCCATGTCTCGCACTATGTCCCTGTATACCTGCTCATTCCGCTGGTTGAGGGCGATCTCCAGTTGGTACTTGAGGGTCCCCCATATCCAAATTAAGTCCCTGGTCTCCTTGTGCCCCCACTGGCCCCCTCGGTGGTATGCCTTCCTCCCTCCTCTCCGCGCTGGGTCTTCTCCCTCCTCCTCCTCTTCCTCCTCCTCCTCCCCCTCCTCCTCACCCCTCGCTCTTTCCTCCTCCTCCACTCTCTTCCTCCTCCTCCCTCCTCGCTCCATCCCGCCATGTTCAGCAGCTGCTTTTTCCTCTTTAAATCTCCCTCCGGTGAGTGTGTTGATGTCGGTTGCCTGGCAGCGCCATTACATGCATTGCCCACACCTGGGGATCATTTCCTTTGATCCCGGGCAGTGATTGGTGTCCAGACGTTACTTTTGGTTGATCACGGGTGGGGATCTCATTGACCACGCGTCCACGGGAATTGGTGCGGCTAGCCCGGGAAGCATGGTTGAAATTGACCCCATGTGGGTATTGAGCGTGGTGAACATCTGGTGTGCGCTGAACAGACGTTCAGGACTCTTTCACCCCACTGCGGGGTTGAGCATGGTTCACTGTGGTTGAGCGTGATCGCGTAACATCTCAAAACACCCTATTTTGATAGACAATAAATTAAGCCTGGACTGAGATAGGTTTGAGGAATTAGTGCAAGAGTGAGAATTAGTTGTGTGTGTATGTCTGTGTGTTTCATTAGAGAAGGGAGACAACTTCCCACAGAAATTTTCATACAAAACCCCCTTAAGTTCTAATTGAAAACGTATTCTTCAAGAGCATAATCTCTGCCATACTGGGTCAGATCACTGTTCCACCTAACCTAGTATCCTGTCTTTGACAATGAACAGTATGTTCAGGGGAAGTGTACAAGAAAGGAAATATAGAAAGCAATGTACCTCTGAATGTTCATTTAGTTAGAGGTAGCCTGTGGGTGATTTCAGATGTTACGGGGCCCATTGGCCCCGTACCAAAATCAACCCATTTTTTCCCCGCCGGCGTCACCCCATCATGCCATATCAGACGTGCTGGGGGGATCCGGGCGGGGAATCCAGGAGGGGGCAGGGCCGTGCGGCGCGGCACAGCGTGCGGCCGCTCGGCCCCACCCCCTCCACGCACCCCACCGCCCACCCTCCGAGGAGACGGGCGGGCAGTGGGGCCAATGCGGACGCTGCATCCGGCTGAATGTGCAACGGCCCGGGATCCCGTCGGTGATCCCGGGCCGTGGCGAGAAGCCAGATGTTACTTTTTTTTGGTCCCTGCCGGGGGTCCGTTTGACCACGCTTCCTAGGACATTCCCCCGGCTAGCCCGGGAAGCGTGGTTCAAATTGACCCCTTGTGCTGATTGACCGTGGCGAACATCTGGCGGCTGCCAAACAGACGTTCGAGGCACAGTGACCACAGGTGGGTATTCACCGTGGTTCACTGTGATCTCGTAACATCTGGAAATACCCTCTGATTACATCAGCTAATACCCTTTGCTTTGATGGCCCTTAATTTAGCTAATCTTGATATAGCTCAGTATTGATTAACTTGAACAATTCAAAGAAAAATAATTATTTTATTATTTATTTATCTATTTTATAAACTTCTATCCCGCCCCTCCTGCCATGCAGCTTGGGGCGGCTTCCAACATCTTAAAATCCAATAAAAACAGTTAAAATAATCACAAATATTATAAAAACAGGGCTAGCAAACCAATCTAAGAACCAAAAATAGGTGGGGGAACTAAAACCCCACACCCTACCCACCCTCCCTCTCAAAGACCTGGGCGAACAGCCAGGTCTTACAGTTCCGCCGGAATGTTAACAGGCTAGGGGCCAGGCAAGCTTCCTCCAGAAGGGAGTTCCACGACCATGGCCCCACTACCGAGAATGCCCTCTCCATCGTGGCCCCCCGCTTAACACGGGGGACCTCTAGGAAGGCACCCCCGGAGGACCGCAGGAGCCGCTCTGGGGCATGGAGGGCGAGGCGGTCCCTAAGGTATGAGGGGCCGAGACCATGTAGGGCTTTATAAACCATCACCAGCACCTTGAACTTGGCTCGGCATGCTATCGGCAGCCAGTGCAGAGCTCGGAGCACCGGTGTAATATGCTCCCGGCGGCCCGTCCCTGTAAGAAGACGAGCC
>QEPC01002150.1:1181306-1205408 GCA_003113815.1 Sphenodon punctatus | reverse complement strand
TCCAGTATCACCCCCAGACTCCTGACCTGCTGAGCTATAGGAGGGCAAACCCCCCCAATCAGGGGGGGCACTACCTCCCTCACTCTCCCCACCAACATCACCTCCGTCAAATCGGGGTTGAGCTTCAGTCTGCTCTGCCACATCCATTCTGCCATGGTCTCCAAACACTGGGATAGCAATGAGACAGCAGGGTCTGGGTCAGCTGAAAAAGAGACGTACAGCTGAGTGTCATCAGCATATTGGTGACATCGCACCCCGAACCCTCTCACCGCCTCCCTCAAGGGCTTCATATATACATTAAAGAATAATGGAGACAGAATAGAACCCTGTGGAACGTTCCATGATAATTCGCGGGGCCAAGATGTCTCATCCCCCCAGCACCACCCGCTGGCTTCTCCCTGAAAGGAATGAACAGAACCATTCAAGAACAGTCCCATCCAGACCCCCCAGGTCACGCAGCCATCTCAACAGCAGCCCATGGTTCACGGTATCAAAAGCGGCTGAGAGATCTAGCAGGATAAGAAATGTTGAACATCCTGCATCCATCTCCCCGCGGAGGTTGTCGACCAAGGCCACCAACGCCGTCTCAGTGCCATAGCCAGGGGAGAACCCAAATTGAAAAGGGTCCAGGAAACCGATGCTATCTAGATGCACCTGGAGTTGGATTGCCACCGCCCACTTATTAGCACTTTACATTTATGTTGCCAGTGTTTATGCTCTTTTGTATTATTTTCATTGAGACTAGCCGTCCATTTCTTAAAGGATGCCTTTTCGGCTCTAATAGCCTCCTTCATCTCTCCATTTAATCACAGTGAAAGACGTTTGGTCATCCTGCTTCCTTTTTAACTTGTGGGATGCATTTAATCTGGGCTACCAGAAGGGTGCTTTTAAACAGTCTCTACGTCTCTTGCAAACTTGTAGGCCTCGCAACTGGGCTTTTTAGGTTCTTTTTAACTAGTTTCCTCATTCCCTCATTTGGAGGAGAGAGCTTCTTTCTTCTCCAAAGTCAGGCATAGACTGCCCTTCTGTCTGCAGAATGACTTCTTATATACACCAAAAGGGTGTGTCTTGCCCTCTAGACTGCCAGCCCTTAAAGAGAAAGTGTCCTGCCCCATTCTCCTTTAAGTCTTTGCTGGCTTTTCACTTTGCCCACTGGAATGGCTCTGCCAAGCCCTTACCAAGTCTTTGCTCAGTCTGCGGCTGGCACCCTCTGATTTTAAAGGGGCAGCAGCCCTTTAATGCTGCATCTTGCTACACACTGTGGACAATCCAACGGCCCACATACGCCAGCCCCCATGCATGGCGCATAACCAGAATTTACGTGCTCACATGCAGATGTGTGTTGTGTGTACAGTGCAGCCCCAGGAGGCAGTGCTGCGCATGTGGCATGCATGTGCACATGAGAGTGTGCATTCTGGACAAAGCATGATGCCTGCAGGCAGAGTATGCAGGCTGTTGAGTTGTCCCCCCCCCCCGACTTAAATGATGGCAGATGGTCCTTTGATGTCCCATTCTGTGGTGTATGTGTGGAGTTCTGCAGTTCTATCCACCTTACATCCCCAGGCCAGTAGCTTTTTTCACTGGGACTGGATCAGTTTGAGGCAAGTGGCTATTTCAAATTTTCATAAACACATGAACATTTATGCAAATTAATAATGTCCTGTGTTCATCTCTTAGACAGAGGTTGAAATCCTGCCCCTATTGTTGCAAAAGAGCAAGAGCAAAAATACAGCAGCTGAACTAGTGGCTGCGGTGGCTGGGTTATTATGTGTGATCATCTCCACTAAGGAGATGATTAAATGCTTTGCATAATAGAAAGCAAGAAAAAGTTGTGTTATTTAATTCTGAGGTTTTATTTGTATATGCTGCAATATAGTTTTATGTTCCTGTTTTGTTTTTTGCTAATTTCATGTTGTTTTTTGATTATTTCATCCATGTGGGGTGTGTGTGTGAGAGAGAGAGAGAGATATATCATAATTGTGGCCTGAGACTGGGCTTTTCACAGCCTTGCTATGCCCCTGTGATCTTCAGTTAATATCCCATATTCTGGATAGCTTGGCAGTTATAAGGATATAAGGACTGGAGCTGTCTAACTAAGCTAGACCAATGGTCCATCTTCGCTAAGTATTGTCACAACCTGATACAACAGCAGGGTTTCAATCCAGCGGCTCCAGAGTTTCTGGCAGAGGCCTCACCCAGGTATGCTACCAGAGATCCTGAATTAGAGATGCTGGGGGATGAACTTGGGATGCTATACATGCAAAGCATGTGCTCTACCACCGAGCCATGGCCCACCCCTATCTGGTAACTATCCAATAATCACAGAGATTAACAGTCAATCACTCTGTGGTTAACCAAGAGGTTAACAGTTGCCTGGTTGGCAAGGTTGATTAACAGTCAAACTGGAATACTGGATATTACCATTTACTGCATTCCCATATGCCACATTTCTGCATAACCAAACCAATCTGGAAAGAAGGGAGGAGTTTAAAACTATCAGATGGTGATGTGATAAATGGTAATCAGTAAATAATATGCAGTAAATGGTAATCTGGTTAACAGGATGGCCACTGGATGGATAGCCTGTGGCAGAAGTTAGAAAACGGTGGTTCTAGAGGCATATTTATTTATTTATTTATTTATTTTAAATGTATATCCCACCCCTCCTGACCACAGGCAGCCCGGGGTGGTGAACAACAAGCAATAAAACAATAAAAAAATTAAAAAACAATTTAAAAATACAATATGGAGGGGGGGGAATCCAACTGGATACTGCAGATACTATGCTATCCAGCTGGATACTGAGGATATTTTCAGACGTTACAAGATCACGCTCAATCCACAGTGAACCACGGTCAATCCCGCGCCGGTGCCAAAGTGCCCTGAACATCTGTTAGGCCGCCGCCAGATGTTCACCATGGTCAATACCCACATGGGGTCAAAATCAACCACGCTTCCGGGGCTCCCCGCCGGACAATCTCCGGAATTGCGGTCAAAGACATTCCCACCGGAAAACAACAAAAAGTAACATCTGGATGGCAATCACCAGCCAGAACCAAATAAAATGATCCCCAGCTGGGGACAAAGCATGCAGCATCACTGCAAGGCAACCAGCAACAACACAGCCACCGGAGGGAGATTTAAAGGGAAACCTGCAGCAGGGAAGTGTGGTGGGATGGAACAAGGAAGGAGGCATAAGAGAGTTCCGGGCAAGAGAGTGAGGGTGATGGAGGCAGTGGCAGTGGTGGAGGGAGCGCAGGCGGAAGAGGGGATGGCGGGGGCCATTCTGAGGATGGAGGAGGCGGAGGGACAACACCTGCAGCAGCCAGGACAGAACGCCCCGGGGACATCAGTCGGACCAGGGAAGAGGCACCGCGGAAACAGGTACAGGGAAGCAAGGGGAGGGGAATGGGGGGCACAGGGGCACCAAGGGGGGGGCAGGGGACCCCTAGAGGACACCAGCCCAGCCTGGGCAGAGGAGGAAGTGGTGGAAGAGGCTGTGGGGGAGGTGGCGGCAACAGAGGAAAACCCACAGGTGTGATGAGGGAGGAAGCCCTACCACAGAGGGGGCCAGTGGGGGCTTCAGGAGACCCGGGGCTTCATATGGATCTGGGGGACCCTGGAGTACCAGTTGGAGCTCGCACTCAACCAGTGGAACAAGCACATTTACCAGGATATAGTGCGGGTAATGGAGGCGGTGGGGCATCATCTCACCATGGCACAGTGCCGCTCCAAGGCCAAGGAGCTAAAGAGGGGGTACAAGGCCATCAGGGACAACAATAGGCGGAGCCCGGACTGCCCCTTCTATGATGCCCTGGAACGAATCCTGAACATGAAGGGCTCGATAGTCCCCTCATGGCTTGTGGGGAGTGCAGTGGTCCAGGGCAGGGAACAGGCTGTGGTAACCCCCCTCACGGTCTCCCTGGTAGACACAAGATCCAGGGCCCCGGACCCCCAGGAGGAACGCCCCGGGACCTCTGGCACCTACAGCCCCCCCCAGACAGAATCCCAGAAAGCACCCACCCCCAGGCCGGACAGGTGGAGTCCGAGGCCAGCACCCTTATCACCCTCAGCCAGTAGTCCATGGGGGAGCAGTCGCACACCAAAGGGCTGGCCTCGGAAGGATCAGAGACCGACATCGAGGGTAAGCGAGCGACCAGGAGGGGAGAGGGACCAGGCCCACGGGGGCAGGGCCAAGGGGGGGATGGATGGGCTGGGGCCTGACCCAGACCCCCACAAGCAAGGCAAGAATGGGGCCCAGTCACCCAACCGCACACCCCTACACCAACAACCCCCCATCCTCATCCACAGGGCATGGAACACCCTGGCACCAGACCCAGGTGAGTGAGCAGGCAGGCGCCGAGGAGCCCAGGCAGCAGGCGGATGAACCAGGTGAGACATGCGGTCTGGGTGGGAGGGGCCACTGGGGTGCCGAGAGGGGCACCTGGCTGACCTGCCCACCAAGTGATATTGAGAGGGAGATCCACCCAGGCAGGGACACCTGCTTCACTGTTCCACTGCTTCTTCTCCCTGGTACCTACTGCCTCAAAGGCTAACATACTGAGTGAGTCTGATGGCTTTCTTCTTTCTCCCTGTTGGGGGGGAAGGGCTGGGCAGGCAGCAGTGGTGGCTGGGGGCCCAGGGCCTTGATAGGGGGAGGGGGAATTTGAGGGAAGGGGCTGCTCCTGACTGGGGTCCATGATCTGGGGGCGAGGGGGTTTAGGAAAGCGGTTGCTGGCTGGGGACCAAGAGGGACCACATCAAATCTTGCTGATAAGGGCTGCGTTCGGACTCTGGGCCTGAGGTTCTTTACCCCCACTTTTCATGGGGACTTCTGTGACTGCTGTGTGTCGATTATGGGGTAGTGTTGAACTTGAGGGTCCAGATCATGGATCCATCTTTCCCCATATCCTTGTGTGCATGCCCTCTCTGCTCACTTCCCTTAAGTTTTTTTTTTGTTTTTTTTTGGTGCTTTGGTGTTTTGATATCCAGGCTGTAATTCAAGAACTGGAAAGGGGCCACATAAAATCTTGATGAGGGCTGTGTTTTCCCCCTTGACTTGAGGTTCCTCACTTTCATGTGGTGTGCTGTGGCTGCCATGTGTGAGGGGGAGGAACAGGGTTGAACCTCTTTGATCTTGATCAGTTAATCTATGTTTGAACTGAACTTCTGTATTGGGGGTCTAATAGGGGAATATGCTCAAGAAAAGGAGTGTGAATCCATCTGTCCCCCTATCCTTATATGCATGCCCTCTCTGCTCACTTCCCTTAAACTCACTTGTACTGAGAGGTTAAAAATAACTTTTATATGGCAATTCTCTGTAATTGTCAATGAGAAAGTGGGTGGAGTCGAGGGGAAGCAGATGGCCAAGGAAGGCCCAGCATTTTGTCTTTGCCCTGAACCCCACAATTTCTAAGGCTGGCCCTGAAGACATGCACGTACACACACACACTCCACACACGTCCACACACACAGACACCGGGCACTCAAGCTGGGGTGAATAGTTTTGATAACATTTTTTAAGTGTCTGTAAGAGTAGATAATGTTATTCTGATTCAGGAACTTATTACCACTCAGGGAAGTGCTGAAGAACATGCTTAATTCTGTGAACTAAGCTGTATGATACTGAAGTGCTCTCCTGATCCAGTGCTTCATTTATTTATTCTTCCTATGATTTACTGAATAAAAACTTTCTCATTTCACAGATACTAATTTCCCTTTTCTCTCAAGCTACTAAGCACATTCTTCTCAGACCACATTCAATGAATATGCTTCTCTCTTAATCCAGATGCTGTAATTCATGCCTGCTTGGTACAGGTGTCAGGAACGTCTTGTTCATATTAGGTTTAGCAGAAGATAGAATTTCTTCCAATGTTTTTGGTGTGGCCCGTGGCTTGTTCCCCATCTTCCAGCTAGACTGAAGATATGACAGAAGAGTATTAATGACATGCAGGGGAGAAATAAATCTACAAAGAAGGACAGATCCATCACCAGTTTTAACTAGGTATTTAGTCCAGCTTTAATGGAGCTTTGCAAATTCAGAAAAAGATAAGAGATAAAATGAGTAACCTCTGCTATTCAGGGTGATTTCAGATGTTATGGGTGCCCGGTACACCACAGTGGATTCCAGGTTGGGGCAAACCGAACAACGACCCACCGGGGTCAATAAAAGCCCTGAACAGACATGACGGGACCGGGACCACGGCAGGGAATCAGGTCTCCAGACCACAGGCCGGGGCAGCGCAACAGACATGATGCCAATTCCCGGCCGTGGTCTAAACACACAGAATCCACTGAGCAGGGGGGGGACAAAGACATGGCCGCCTGAGGGCAAGCGAAGCCAAAAGGTACAAAAGGGAACGCTCACACAAGGGAAATGGGAAGGGAGGGGGGAGAGGGAGAAGAGCCAGACAGGTACCACACACAACAGCACACAGACAGTGGGGGCACAGGGGAACACACAGCACAAGCACACGGCAGGGCACACACACACACACACACAGAGAAGGGAAAGTAAGGGAAGGGGAGACACGGGCACCCAGACAACACGCAAGGCACAACAGACATGGGGGGTGGGGGGTGGAACAGGGAGGAGTGGGGGAAGGGCACAGGGCCAGGGCAGGACACAGACAATGGCAACCACAACCCCCACAGCAAAACTGTTCACACGGGCACACCCACAGCAACACAGGCAGTCCCGGAATGGGGGGCCCCAGGAGCTCAGGACCAAGGCACAGCAGGAGCCCACACGGCACAGCAAACGGGCCGGGAATAGTCCAGGAGGCACACGCAGACCCCACACCCTGGAGAGGGGCTGATGGAGGGCAGGCAGGAGAGCTGCTGCAGTGCAGCAGGTCCATTGATGAAAACACACACCCAAAGGAAGGCGGGAGGGGCAGTCCGGGGGCCCCAGGACCCCGGGCCACACAGGCACCCAAGGGGAGGGCTGCAGGTGGCAGCGCTGGTGGGTGGGGACAGTCCACTAGACACAGGCGGGTTGGTGAGGCCATGCAGAGCACCGAACCCAGGCAACATGAAAGGCAACCATGGAGGGGAACACCAGGTACAGAGGCAGATGGGGGTGGGGGTCAGAGGGGGCCCAGAGCCATAGGCAGGGGCAGCAGCACCCCAGGAAGTAGGCAGAACAGCAGAGACATCAGGGAGGGAACAGCCAGTGGAAACCGGCCCCCAGTCAGGGGCAGGAGCCCCCACAGGGGCAGGCAACTGGGGGGCCAGGAGGCACACCAGGACTTACAGTCAGCTGCTGTGGGCCACAACAGGCCCAGGGGCTGGGTGCCCCACCCAATGAACCAGGTGGGGCCAATGGATCGTGCCCCAGTGGTACCCCAACAAGGACATGTGGTGGGCGATCACATAGTAGGCCTTGAAGGGATCCTGCATGGACAGCCCCAACTGCACATCCGAACGGGACCACATGCCTGACAGCGCCGCCAACTCCACCGCGGTAGGCTCAGACACGCAGCAGTCAGCAGCAGGGGGCCATGGAAGCTGACCCAGCTCCAACAGCCGGTGATACACTGCAACATGAGAGCGCTGTTACCCACAGGCCCCGTGAACACAGCCAAAGTAGGACACGGCCAAGGTAGGACCCCCCTCCGCAAGGCAGATCATGTAGGTGGCCAGGCTGCACACAGACAGTGCAGACACTGTCTCAGACATGAACCAGGCCACATGAGAGCACCTCATCTCCAGGATATGCCCATCGGGGAAGGGAACCAGCCCCAGAGTCTCCGCATGCAGTTGGCAATCATGAGCGCTCACCTCATAGCCGAAGTAGCGAAGACCAGAGCTCAGGCTGGCATAAGCACCTGACTGGCTGTCCAGACAGCCAAGGAGCATCTGCACAGCCGGGGTATGCCACAGGTCACACAGGGACATGGTCTCACGGAAGGTCCAGCTATGCGGGGCCCCATGGGGGCCGGGAAGCAGGAGACCGGTGGATGTATAACCAGCCATGGTCCAGCTAGACATGGAGAATAACACCACAGACAGGGGGGTACACATACCCACCAGGGCTGGGGCGGCACCTACGAGGGGTCCCAAGGACAGGACAGGCGGCCACGGGCTGCAACATTGTATCGCAACAGAGCAAGGCATGGGGTGCGGACCCAGCACAGCTGCAGAAAACAAGCGCCCAAACAGGCCAGCTAATCAGGCCGGCAAGGACACAGTGTTGCAAACAGGGAGAGGGGGTTGGGGTGATGACTGAAGGCATGCAGCTGCACAAGGAACACACAGCCTCGCGCGCCCGTATGTGCACGAGGCCCCATGCGAGGACAGTAAGTGCATCCAACCACATGCCCACGGACACCAGCATCGCATTGCTAGGCCCGGCCAGCTGGGGGTGGGGCCCCAGCCCCCCCAGGCCATCACCGGGCCATCAAAACCATTCCCCATCCCCCGGGTCCCCCACCACCATGGAGCAGGACAGGGCAACAGCCTACTGGATGCACCTCACACTCGCAGCTGAGTGGTACCGTGACTACACCGAGCAGCTGCACCTCCTTACCGCGGAGCTGCACCTGGGCACCCGCCTGTGGGTTTCCCTGACCTGGAGAGCTGCAATGACCCACAGGGCCCACCATGGGCACAGGAGAGCCCTTGCCCGGCTCAGGGCGCAGAGGCTCTCCAGGGCAGACCAGCAGACTGTGAGCCGGGGCCGGACCTAGCCTGCGGCGCTCCGTGAAGCAGTCGGGTGCCTCCAATGGGGGAGGGAGACCATGCTCTGGGCAGCCCTGCTCGCTATGCCCATCAACAGGTGGATATGGGTCACTGAGCGGGCACAGGGTTGGTGGGAAAGGGCACTGGCCCAGTGGGACGAGGCAGCCTGGAGGGCCCACTTTAGGATGGACAAGCTCACCCTGCCCCAGCTCACTGAGCTCCTTACACCTTGGCTTGAGCGACAGCACACCCCCATGAGAACCCCCATCCCCATGGTCCAGTGGGTGGATATAGGGGTCTGGGCCCTAGCTACGTCTGACTCCTGCTGGTCCATCTCCCAGCCCTTCGGTGTAGGCCTGAGCACCGTTGCCTGTATCCTCCGGTCTGTGTGTGAAGCTGTGGAGGGCGTGCTCCTGGACAGAATGATCCAGCTGGTGGACCAGGGGGTCGTGATGGCAGGATTCGTGGCTGGAGGCTTCCCCAACTGCATGGATGCCATGGATGGCACACACATTGAGATCATCCGCCCCTCCACAGGGGAGGCTGCAGAGTATGTGAACAGGCACGGGTATCACTCCCTGCAGCTGCAGGAGGTTGTGGATCACCGGGGCCGGTTCATAGACATCTTCACGGGCAATTCCGGCTGAAGTCATGATGCCCGGATCATGACAATCTCCCCCTTCTATGCCCAGATGTTCCAGGGGGACTTTGCTGACATGGGGATGACCTGGATCGAGGGGGTACCTATGCCCCCCTGTATCCTGGGCTACCCTGCCTACCCCCTCACCCGGTGGCTAATGAAGGTCTACCCAGTCACACACAACCCTGCGGAGGTGCTATAAAATACCTGCCTGTGCTCCAGCAGGACTGTGGTGGAGCGAGCCTTCGGGGCCCTCAAGCAGCGCTGGAGGAACCTCGCTGGGTGGCTAGACTACACTGTGGAGACCTTGTCCCTGGTGATCGGTGGCTGATGTGTGCTGCACAATGTGTGTGAGACTGAGGAGGCAGCCCTGGAATACCCTCAGCCCAACCGTCCTCCCGGCCCAGTGCCCCTGTACGTGAACGCTGAGAACCCGAGGGAGTACTGTTATGCCAAGTGCATCCGGGACACCCTGGTGAGGCATATCAGTCAGGAGGCCGAGGTATGAGGGCTGCAACAACCCAGCCCACGCCCGGGGGTTCCCTGGCCTGGTCCCTAAATGGGAGGCGGTCTAGTAGCCCACCACACCACCCCTGTCGCCCAAGAATGGGCCCGGGAGGCAATATAATGTAACCGCAATTTATTTCACTTGCGCATACATGTGAACCCACCCCCTCTCCCTCCACCCCAGCCAGACCCTGCCCCCTATAGTGCCCACCACCTCGCACTGCCCTTCCCCTTCCCCTCCTTCCCCCCCATCCCCCACGTTTCCTGGGATGTCCCCTTGAGCGCCCAGTGTTCACTACGGAGCTCTGTGAGCTCCCCTCCCCCCTCTGTCCGTGTCCCCAGTGGTGTCCTGGGCTGCCTCCTGGGTCGGCAAGAGGGGAAGTGGTTGGGGGGAGGGTGGGCCCTGAACCCTGGGGGGACTCCCTTAGTGGATGCACCCTCCAGAGGGCAGAGGAGACCAGGAGATGTATGCGCAGCCCCTGCGGGTGTGAGGGCGGCTGGGGTGGTTGGGGATGGGGTGGGGGTGCTGAGGGGCCCAGCATGGGACCCTTGGAAGGCAGGATACCCGGGCGGGGTGCCTGCCATCACATAGGCACACATGGTGGCCGCGTTCAGGAGCAAGGCAGTCTCAATGTCATGGGACTTGTACATTTTGGTGGAGTGCTCCAGCACCATGCCTGTGACGGCATGATCCAGCCACCTGAGCGCTTCCACCTGCCTGCTGTGCTCCCAGCACTCCTGCCTCCACTCCAGGAGCACCCCGACCTGGGCAGGTCAGCCAGCAGGCAGCAGGGAAATGAGTACCTTGGCGGGCCACTACCACACATGTGGCACATCTTGTGGGTCCTGCCAGGCACATTCAATTCATGCATGGAAAGCTGAACCCAGGCAGTCCCAGCTAGGGATGGGTGAACACATTGCGATTTGGCTTCGTCCATTCAGTTTGGTCTGGTTCAGTTCGCCTGTTCGTGTCAGTCGTTCGGGTCTGTCGCCACGTTCGGGTTTGGCCATTCAGTTCCGTCGTGTTCAGTTTGGGCATTCAGAAAAAGACACTCTGTGCGAGGAATGATGGCCCCAGCCGCATGATGGTGGGTCCTGGGGCTAGAGTGGCAGCTTCTAGATATTGGCCACAACCCTCCCTGCCAGTAATGTAGGCCCCAGAACCCTGACGGCGGGTCCTGGGGCTGGAGTGACTGTTTCTTGATGTGGTGGAATGACATCGCCTCTGTGCGAGGAATGATGGCCCCAAACCCATGACGTTGGGTACTGGGGCTAAAGTGGAAGCTTCTAGATATTGGCCAGCCACAGTCCTCCCTGCTAGTAACGAAGGCCCAGGAACCCTGATGGTGGGTCCTGGGGCTGGAGTGGCTGTTTTTTGATGCAGTGGAATGACATCGCCTCTGTGAGAGGAATGATGTCCCCAGACCCATGACCATGGGTCCTGGGGCAAGAGTGGCAGCTTCTAGATATTGACCACAGTCCTCCCTGCCTGTAACTTGGCCCCAGAACCCTGACGGTGGATCCTGGGGCTGGAGTGGCTGTTTCTTTTTTTAGATATATCTATCTCTACACTAAATCTAACTGCTATTAACTATTCTAAACCTATTGAACTAAATGGAATATCCTAACAATTAACTACAAAGGCCTTGTTCTACAAACACAGTGTATCTCTATCTATCTCTATAACTAAGCTAACTGCTATGTATATCTATCTCGTAACTATCTATCTAATAGCTATCTATCTATATATACAATATTACACAGGAGGAAACACAAAGGATACAGGGAAGGATACACAACGGAAATGAAAATCAATCTAATAATAATCCTACTCTAAATAAATCCAAAACTTGAAACAGGGGAAGGGAATCAGGGATGGAATAAGAGGAAGAGGGAGAGGATTCAATGGAGGGGGGAGGAAGGAAGGAAGAGTGAACACAGGGAACACAGGGAGGGGTAAAAACAAATATAACACCTAAATCAATCTAATATTATCTAAATACATGATAATATGGAGGTAAATGGGTTGAATGGGTGAAATAGGAGGATGATGG
This sequence comes from Sphenodon punctatus, assembly GCA_003113815.1. Lineage (NCBI taxonomy): Eukaryota > Metazoa > Chordata > Lepidosauria > Sphenodontia > Sphenodontidae > Sphenodon > Sphenodon punctatus. Next base: position 1,193,525 of record QEPC01002150.1, on the reverse strand, counting down.
CAATGGATTAGGAATAGGAAGGAACCAAAACTGCTGGGAGAGAGGGAGCCTTCTGAAACGCCTGCTGTTCAGAAACAGTGACTAGCTCAGAAGGTGTTGGGAAGGGGGGAGGCAAGCAGTTTTGTTTCTTGTTGTGCCTGCCTCACCGTAAGCCCCATTGGCCCATGCAGCCTAGCCCATGGCCAATCTAAGACTGCAAAGCCAGTAGTCTGAGGCAAAAAGGGATGGTGATTGGGCAGGCTGGCTGCTACTTCAAGCCTCTACACCCCTGGTGCCTGGAAGTCTGCTCCTCAACTGATGCCCCCTCCCTGTCACGTTTTGCCTTCCAGTGACACGTTTTTGCCACCCAAACTCACCCGAACGTGATCTGAACTGACCGAACTGTTCGGTCATTTCAACGTTGGAAATCTACTTCGGTTTGGTCAGTTTGTGTTCGGATTCGGGTTCGGGTTCAGTCGTCTGAACAGGCCGAGTTCGGGCTAAACTCTGAACTTCTGAACCATGTTCGCCCATCCCTAGTCCCAGCCTGGGGGTTGGCCAGGAGCGGGATTCACCTGGAGGCAAGGCAAAAACTTAGCCTGATGCCATGAACCTCCCTTCATGTCACTGCAGAGGAGGAGCTGCCCAGAGGTGGGAGCTTACTCAGCTGTCAGCTCAGGACAGTCATCTGACCATGATTCTTCCTCGCCACGGTCATGACCCCAGCAGCAGTGGAGGACCTAGGGCTATTGCTGGTTGGCTGAACCAACCTTACCCTGCTACCCAGCCTGGGGAAGCATGAGGAGCCTGAAGCCTGCTTGTCTTGTCCAAAGTCAAGAAAGGTGTCTTACTGTCACAACACACACACGCAGAAGTCAGTGTGGAGGGAGGGAGCTGGCAAATGAGTGAATGCTGACAGAGTCAGAACGAAGCATGCACCATGCCACCCCAACCCCCCAGGAAGTGGGACCGGGGGCAACTGCCCTGGTCTGCCATGTGGTAAGACCGGCCCTGCACGCTCTGGGCCTCCTGCCCACTGGTTGTTGGAGGTGATCCCTGGAAGGAGGGGAAGTAGCATCAGTGTCCCCATGCCACATCACCGTGCTGGCCTCTCTTGAGCTTGCATATGGCTTGAAATAGACCAGTGTGGATGGGGGTCTCCTTTCCAGAGACAGCAGAGATGTGCTCCATAGCACGGATTCCCCACATGTCAATTTCAATCGGTGAAGCACTTCTTTGCTTGAAACTGACCAGTGCTGTGGTCCCCAGCAATTATCACCCCACCCCATGTCAGTACAGAATTTAATTATCCAATTCAAGAAGGAATACATTTTCTAGACCTGAGATTAGGAAAGATGTGGTCCTTCACATATACTCAGAATATTAATTATGCAGGTTCAACTAACATGGATCCCACTTTAATTGCTTCTGCAAAGTTCGCTGAATTTGTTACTTCAGCAGTTTTTTGATTTGTTGTTCAGTTCTCCAGTTATTCAACGATACCTTTGAACATCATATGGTTTGAGTTAAGTCTATCAGTGATTTACAAATTTCAAAAAGAATTGCTGAACAGCATACAAAAGAACAAGCAGATGAACAAATGCAAAATATACTTTGAAAAACAACCTTTTCAAATCTGAGCAATTAATTATTTACAAATCTGACTGTAGCAGTATGGCCTCTAAGTGTTTACAGGTCCAGGATCAAGAGGGATGTGATAAGTCCTTGCAGGGAGCATTCACTCTGCCCGTCGCTTCGACTATGTGCAGCCTCTCCTCTCCTCTCTCCACTGGCTCCCCATTCCTGAACGTATCCTGTTTAAACTCCTGGTTTTCACGTTCAAAACACTGCACAACCAAGCTCCCCCTTACCTCTCGGACCTAATCTCCCTACGCACTCCTGCACGCGCTGTCTGCACTTCCGCTGTCCCCTCCCTCACTCTCCCTCATTTCTCCTGCTCACCTAACCGCCTTCGACCCATCTCCCTCACTGCCCCCCATGCCTGGAACTCCCTCCCTGCCCACATCTGCCTTGCTCCCTCCCTCCGCTCCTTCAAATCCCTCCTCAAGACCCACCTTTTCCTCGCTGCCTTTCCCAATGCCTGCTAGTCGTTCCCTGTATACTTACTGTCTGCCCTCCTCTGCAGACTGCTGCAACCATCCTGATTGTAACCAAGCCAAGCACATGCACCTGAGACTTCGCATCCACTTGAATGTTCGTTTGTCTTCTCCCCTGTCTCTCCCACTGTCCCCTCTCTCCTTGTCTCCCCCTCCTTGTCTTTTAGATTGTAAGCCACAGGCAGGGACCGCGTCTATTGTATGTTTCTGTACAGCACCAAGCACATGACTGGCGCTATATAAATGTTTATAATAATAAATAATAATAAGTCCTGGGGGAATTGGTCAGGGAGTGGCAAGCACTGGTTCCTTTAAGGGAGACATAGAGGGTGTTTTAAAAAATACAAGATGGCCCCACATGAGGGCTGCCTGTCCCTGTGTCTTGTTTAAATTTCATGAGGGGGAGGGGTGGTGCACATTCCCATCCCCATCTCCGCACCCCTCTCCCCATGCATGGGACTTTCAGCAAAAAGCCAGAGTTCCCAATGCGGGGTGGGCGGGGTGTGGGTGGGGAGGCCATACCTGGAGCCACCCATGTGAAGTGCCCCCCCATGCTTACACCCCATGCAATGATTGTGTTCCTCCCTTGCCTGCCTGTCTTGTCTAAAACACTTAAAGAATCCTTTTGGGAATGGCTGATTACTAGGGATGGGACATCTGGCAAAAAAATGGCTACCGGTTTTACCGGTTACCGGTTTCCAAAAAAACGGTTTACCAGGTTAAAACTGGTTTACTGGTGCCGGATCTATTCCTTTGATTTCAGTGGGGAACTGTCAGTGTCCCCATTGAAATCAATGGGGGGGGAAACAAATCTCCCCCTCCCAGGCTGTGCGGGTGGAAGAGGGGACACCCCCCACCCACCCTGCTCAGCCTGGATTTTTTTTTAAAAAAATTTTTCCCACAAAGTCCCTGGCTCCGGGCTGCCACCGGCGACCCAGAGCCCGCACCAGCAGGTAGGTAGTAGGGTGATCCCTGGGGTGGGGGATGGTTTAACACACACCCCAGCCCAGGGATCACCCTACCCCCCCACCCAAGGATCGCTTACCTTTGGCGATTTGGGTGGCGGTGGCAGCACGGTGCTCCGGGCGACTTCAGTGCCGGCTGTGGCTGCCGGCTTCAACACTTACTAGGCCTTTTGGGGAACTTCCTGGTTTCCCCAGAAGGTCTAGTAAGCACTGAAATCGGCAGCCACAGCCAGCGCTGAAGCCGCCCGGAGTGCCGTGCTGCCGCCGTCGACACCGCCGCCACCCGGAGTGCCAAAGGTAGGCGATCCTTGGGTGGGGGGGTAGTGTGATCCCTGGGGTGGTGTCTGTTTTAAACCACCCCCCACCCCATGGATCACCCTACTACCTACCTGCTGATGAGGGCTCCGGGTCGCCGGCGGTGGCCTGGAGCCAGGGACTTTGGGGGAAATTTTTTTTTAAAAAAAATCCAGGCTGGGCAGGGTGGGTGGGTGGGTGTCCCCTCTTCCACCCGCACAGCCTGGACGGGGGAGGGAAAAGTGGTTGGGTTGGGTTTTTTTCTTTTTTTACATTGCGGCCATTCATTTCAATGGCCACAATGTAAAACAATCCGGCACGGGGAACCGGTACAGGTACCCCCAATATCCTGATTAATCTGATACTGCCGGTACAGCAAAATACCGGCAGTATCAGATACCGGATAATCCGGACTTCCCACCCCTACTGATTACCCCCAGCTGAGTGTGGGAGGAAACTGCAAGTCAACTTCGGCAAGTCTCAGTCTAAAAAGCTGAGTTGAAGCTCAGAGTCAGATCACCAAGGAAATGTCTCCAAGCTACATGAGTTGTCGTTGGATTAGGTGGGACCTTGCATCACCAAGGCTGACTGGCCTGAGCCTGAAGCCAAGAGATAGACCAGCATGCTGGAGACAACAGAACACTTGCAGGACAAACTAAATCAAAGTCTGGGAGCTCAGGTAGGGCCTTGCTTTGCATGTAAAACCCTGATTTATGAGGTGTTTAAAGCTGATCACTGTGAAAAAAAAGTGAACTCTTTGAAAAGGAAGCATTTTACCAGGACCAGGTCACCATGTTACACTGACCATTCAGTAAATTCTCAAAATTCAATGTTTGCTTCATCGCTTCAAGTATATCTCCCCCCTGGATTCCAAATGATGATGATATAGCACAAAGGTCAGTCATGAGGGAACAAACAGCTAGGAGAGAAGAGGGTGTATCTAGATGGTATCCTTGGAACATACAAAGACTGATTCAATTCCCCTCCCATCTTACTAGGGTATATCATGAGTAGCTCTACTGATGCCCTCAAAGCAACACTGATGAAAAACAGCATGAGCAGAGAATCAAACCCATCAATGCAGACACCTGTAGAAAGATTAATCTGATTAGACTCAGGCATCAGGGGCATTCTTTGGGCCCAGCAGGCCCCTTTATGACCTTTTCACAAACACAACATTTCTGATCAACTTGTCAGAATGTTGTGAAAATTATATTAGCTCCAGAACTTTGTTGTCAGGGTCACAAAGGTTTGTTCCCTTTCGTTCTGTTTTCCGTGCTAGGAATGCAGTTTCCATCTTGAGCTCGCAGAATGTGTCTTCCTTCCTTTTTTCCTTCCTTCCTTCCCTCCCAAAAAGCCTGTATAAATCAGCACACATCCACAAAACCAATAGCCAGTTTTATCTTATATCCAAGAGTATTTCTGTCTTCTACAACCTCTTTCATACACTGTGTATGTTTTTAACCTCGTTTCCCTGTACGAGTTTACCTTCTGCCAGGCTGCAGCCAGAACTCTTGACAGGTAGAGTCAGGAACTAATAAAGTTAGTATTTCAGCTGCGTTTGCTCCTCAGAATATAATACCATTAAGTTATGTTCAATATAAGGGGAGTCTTCAACATAAATGGGTTAGGAAAAGAAATGATATTAAGTAAGCGGGCGGAAAGCTCAATATAAGATTCTTGGCATTGGAAATTTCCTTTAGTTAGAAAGATGTAGAGCAAAATTGGACCAATAATAAATTGCTGATTGCATTTTCCCATCTGTTGCATTAGCTTATTAATAATCTATACAGCTTTCCCACATGGCCCCCTGCTGGTGAAGTATAGTCAATGTCTGTCATAATGGACAAAATGCATGGCACAGAGCAGACCAAGCAGATACCTAACCTCTGCTAATGTTCCACTTAATTCCAGGTGGAATTCATCTTTAAAAAAATAAAAATACCTCTTTGAGAAATGCAGGGCTATATCAATAGTTGGTGTAAATCGGTGTAGCTTCACCAAAGTAAATGAATTTACACAACGTTCTGTTTTATGGTTTTTAGAAAACTCCAGAAGACTGATAATAAAGTAAAGTAACATAAATCACAAATGGATAAATGACCTTTTTAGGAAAAGTTCTCAAACTGTGGATCAGGACCCTAAGCTGGGTTGCACCAGCTGCAGATGAGCTCATTATTCCAATTGATATGGGAATTATTTTGGAACTCCCTTCCCCCAGAGATTTGTAAGGGTGCTTTTAGACCCCTTTAAAATGAAACACATCCACGTATCTCATTTTAATCTGCGTGGGTATACATGGGTGAGTCTTGTGTGTACAGTGGTGGCAGCATCAGTGGGTGGGCATGGGTGCATGCGTGCTCCTGTGAAACATGCATGCCCACCCACCTCTATCCATTACCCATGCACGGAGCAACCGGCGACATGGGGATGCATGGGGATGGGTATTTGCTGGGGTATGTCCATGTACACCCCTACCTCCTGCATACATGTGTGCACACCACCGCCCACCCCCCAGTGTGGTCCGTTTAAAAGTGGCCTTAAACAAGCATCTCCCACTCGCTACCACTGACCTCCCACCCATTATACATCTTGCAGGGCACCCATAGGGCACCACTGCAGTCCTGAAGCATTTATACTGGGTGGGAGGCAGGTGGGTAGTGGGTGGGGAGGTGCTTGTCTTAAGCACCCTAAATCTGAGTCTGCTCATCTTCCGAAAGCAATGTGAGAATTTTTTGTTTGGCCAGACCTTTGGCAGACAGAGTTTGGGACATGCAATCATGACTTATTCAGTAGCTATTAGGTTTTATTCCATTTATTTCATTAGCTATTAGGTTTTATTCCAATGAAAAGCTGACTGTATGTAAGGTTTTTAAAAAAATCTTCCTGCACAATGTCTATACAATGAGACTGAGTAAAGAACAATCACATATATTTGTAAAGCACAGGTTCTGTCAATAATGGGTGTTTTAACACAGTACAGGCCAGTTTCTCTACTGTAGCTCCACTGACTCCAATAGACTTACTTGGAGATTTAAGCATGTGATTAAAGCTCACACTTAAGTGCTTTCCTGAACAGGAAGAGAATTTTCTTTGCTTCCACGTCTTATCCCAAGATTATTTATCCCCCCTCCTTTTTTCTCCTCCATCTAGTCTCCACTTTAACCCTTATTAATTTATTTTAATTTTGTGTGTGGCATGTAATCACACTTTCTAGTTTACTTTCACCAGTTCTCAGGATTCTCTTGAGGCTTATGTTATGGACTCAACTCTAAGGATAATAAGAACTATGCCTTGCATTTAAATACATACAAACCTAGCTTCTGTGTTGTGAAGAAAAGCTTGAAAATCTGACCTCTATGGGTGAAAACAGACATGACGCTAACCACCCTTTAACCAACTTTGGTGGTTATTTATGCATGTTGCAGGGCTGTATTGGTTCCCTATGCAGCCCTGCAACATGCATAAATAACCACCAAGGGCGGTTAAAGGGTGGTTAGCGTCATGTCTGTTTTCACCCTAAGTCTCCCCAAAGATTGAGAAAGCAAAATAGAAATAAAAAGAGCTCAGCTTGTATTTGTTTGTTTCAAATCCCATGGTTTTTAAGTCAATCTCATGATTTCATAGCAGATGAGGGTGGGGGTACAGGGAAGGCAGCAGAGGAACCTACTCATTTTTTCATGCAGAGCTTGGCAACACTATATCTTTTTCTGCATGTTTTTCTGAACTAATATTTGAAGGGGAGCTCCCTGATAGGCAGAGAGGAACAGTCAAGCTTGCATGTAATTATTGTAGGAGATGCAGTGGATGCATCCCCCCACAAAGTTATTGGCATGAGGAACAGCAATAGCCCAATACCTCACTAAATTTTAACATAACTTGGGCTGCCCAATCATGCATGGTGAGCAGATGTAGCCAGACAGTGGAGACAGGAGACACCTGTAGGGAAAGAATGGGAGTTCACTTTTTCCACACAGCAGTCAGAGTGTAGGTCATTTGGGAGAGCTGACATAGGGTGATAAAAGGTGTGACACTGGATGACTATGACCCACTAAGGCCCACCTGGGCCAGAGACTCTCCAAGACGTAGTTTCCAGGCCACCAAATGTGGGTCTGCTGCTGCCCTGACCTGTGTAGGCGGCTGGCCCAGAACTGGTCCCCTGGATGATCCCGGGCCCACAGCCCAGGCCAAGAACCACCAAGGCGGGCGATAGTAGGCTAGCACGTGTATTTTCAGACTCCAGTGCAGCCGTGCAACCTGTATTTCTAATGTGTCCTCTAAAGATTTGCACATATTAGGGATGTGCGAACGTGGTTTAAATGTTCAGAGTTCAGGCCAAACTTGGCCTGTTCAGATGACTGAACCAAATGTCCGAACCGAACGTTCGAATGGCCAAACAGTTCGGAAAATTTGGATGAGTTCTGATGAGTTCAGGGGTGGGAAAAACATGACTTTGGGTGGGAAAAACATGACTGGAAGGGGGAGGCAGCTGAGGAGCAGACTTCCTGGCACCAGGGGTGGAAACCAGGGGTGGTTTTAGGGCCAAATGATAACAATATTGAAAAAAAAAATCAATTTCGGTATCGATAGTGCTATTTTCGGAGGTTCGGACGAGTTTGGCCAAACCGAATTCTGACAAACCGAACCAGAACTCAGGTTTTGAACCGAAAGACCGAACGTCTGAACATCCTAACCACGTTCTATTCGCACATCCTTAGCACATATGGCAACACTAGCCCCCACTGAGAATAATCATATGCTGCCCCCCACCACTGCCATCAAGAGGAGATGCTCTGTACTGGGACTTGGTAAATCAGAGGGTCTCATCCCACACTATTTGCCCAGCAACCCTACCCCACCTCTATTCCACAAGTATCCCTCACAGTGTTTGGGAGAAAAAGTACACTTGCCATGAAAATGCCATTTAAGCCCTGGTTTAAGGTGTTGGCCACCCATACGTTCTGGCAGGATTGGCTCTTAGCCTGTCATTCCCAGAACCCTGGCCCCAGCAGAAGTGCTGATATGAAGGCCTTAGGCCAATTTGGCCTTATCAGGGCACAGAAAGCAGAAGAAACTCTCAGAAAGGAAGCTGGTAAGTAAAACACAGAACCTGTAAAAGTTAAGGGCAGAAGTCCCCAAGAGGACTGGGAGAACTAAAAACTCCCTAGAATGTGGACAGAGACCTCTAAAGAGGACAATGTTATGTGTGAAAGAAGGCCTGCCACTAAGGCACCACACATGGTACAAAAAGAGCACTATGGTGACTAGCATTCAAGTATCTGTTTGGTGTGCTAGTAAAGGACACAGTAATCCTGTGGTACAAACCCAGCTCAAGGGCCATCCTGTTATAAGTCCTGATAAACGAGGCTTATGTCCTGCCCAAATCTCACATTTAACCTCAACACAAGGGTAAATTTCACCTGGAGATGAGTCCTCAGTATTTTGCCATTGCAGATTAATTTTCTTCTTGCCTTAGGCTTTGTAATTAGCAGAGGTTCATTTGTTTCAGCTTCCATTTCTTTTAATTTATGGGGTTTATTTATTTATTTTCCTGGTGACAGGTTGCACTAAAATTATCACACACACCCCGTACCAAAAAAAACAGGAGGGGGGGGAGGAAGAGGCGAGAGAAAAAAATCTGGGGACGGGCAGCACTCTGCTGAGAATCCCTTTGCATAATGTGATTGTGGAGCGGCGTGGAGCTGTTAGCACTCCTGCTGGATTGTATTCCTGTCTCGCCTGCTTTCATTTTCGCTCGCTCTCTCCCAGACTTTCTTTTCCCCATTGAGAACATTCTGTTGATTTGGCTTTGGGGAACCACTTTAGCATTTTTCTTGATCTGTTTAGTGCTGCTCCATGGCAGATATCAGAGAGGAGTCTAAATCAATATGCTTAAAGCAGCAGCACTGATAGGGAAATTAGGACCTGTGGTAAATTGAAAACAATATTGAAAAATAAAAGAAGAATAAAAATGAGAATCTGCTTTCAAATGTCTGTGTTTGTTTCTCTGCTGGGGCTCTCTGTTTGTGATGACAGTGCCCAGACATTGGGGTGGGTGGGTGGGAACGGATTCATAGACTCGTTCTTAGCTTTCCTGGCCAAAAAGGACGGGTCTTCTCATCCTGTCTAATCTCCTGTGTAAGGAAATCCAAGACATAGCTTGCCCATACATTCCTGAATCAGTCCATCATCCTTATTGTGCTACAAGGACTTTTAGAGAAATCCCATCATCCAAGAATGTGCATAATGGAAAATCTGCTTGACAACTATTTACCTTGTAATGTAGTTCTTTGCCTTCTTCAGATCACCCTGGTACCACTAAGACCATCTTCAGACCTCCCCCCACCCCCATGTATATTCTGGCTGTGGGAGGGAATGCGTAGCCAGGATATGTGCAGGGTGCTGCCTGTCTGAAAGCCCCCCCCCACGCAGCTTTTCTGGCAGACACGCACAGGGATGCAGAGCTGGATTTCCTGTGCATATCTGCCGGCAAAGCCATGTGTGTGTGTTTGTGGGCTTTCAGACCGACCGATCCCTGCACATATCCTCGCTGTGCATTCCCTCTCACAGCCAGAATATGCACCGGGGGGGGGGGGGGGGGGGAAGAGGTCTGAAAGTGGCCTTAGTTTGGCTCAGCTGACCAAACAGACCCACCAATCTAACACTAACTTCACTTTAACACAATTTTAACATTTCTCATGCATGTTGCATGACTGTATAGGTGCCCCATATAGTCCTGCAACATGCATAAGAAATGTTAAAGCAGTGTTAAAGTGGAGTTAGCGTCATGTCTGTTTTCACCCTTAGACCTTAATTCAATGGAATGGCTGAAATAACAAATAAGAATTCCCTTCCTTAGGTTCTTTCTTGGAGACCAGAAATCAGACCAGGCCTTCTGGGTCACCCCTCAGTCTGAAGGCCAGAACTCAATGATACAGGACTATATATGCATTTCCACAAGTCAAATCTCCATCTGGGAGTTTCTGTTCTGTGACCTTCTCCTCACTGTGGTCATCTTCACTGAGGTTCTGGCTCCAGCTGTTGCAGGTTACTATTCTGTTTCTTCTTTGTGTCCTCACAGGACTCCATCCTACAAAGACTTCCAGGATAGTATCCAGCAGGTAATTACTTGGCATCTGTTATATCACTATATTCCTAGGAAGTCGCCCCATTGGTTAATCACTATCCCTGTTAATTCATACCTTATTTGCACTCTTAATTTGTGTAGCTTCAGCTCAGTGATTGGATCTCATTATGTCTTTGTCAGCTAGAAATTATCTCCTCCACATGTAAACACTTATGGAATGCAATCAAGTCACCTCCTAACCTGCTTCTCCTTAATAAACTAAGTGGATGGAGATTTGTGGATCCACCCCCATCAAGCAGGCTTCTTAGACCTTGAATCTCTGTGGTAGCTCTTTTCTGAGTCCTTTTCAGTTTGCAACATCTTTTGTGTGTGTGTGTTTTTTTAAAATGTGGATACCAGAATTGGGCGGTGTGTTCCAGGGTGCAAACTGGATTGATGCTAGAATTGTTTATATCAGAAATCAGGAACTGAATTGTTGCATCATGATACTGAGTTTGGAAGCAGCTCAGCTCAAGAACCCCTGTGTGTGCTCGGCCTCTTATGCAGTTAGGTGTCCTTTACCGAAGATGTGCCATGATAAGTAGGCCCTTTTCACACATATACTCTAACACCAATAAAATGTGTGTTACATTTTATTATACATGTTACAAGGCAACACTACAGCCCTGCAACATGGGCCCTTTTCACATGAGATGCCTCCATGCAGTTTCACTGTGTGGGGATGGGTGGAGGTGTCTGTGTGAACGCGGTGGGTGTAGGTGCGTGTGTGCTCCTGTGTAACACCCATCTCCACCCACCACCCACCCATGGAGCAAGGTGGGTGGTGGATGGGGATGGGTGTTGTACGGGAGGCCACACGCACCTACATCCACCACCTGCAGTGTTCACACAGACACCTGCACCCATCTCCACCCTGCGAAACTGGGTGGAGGCATCTTCTGTGAAAAGGGCCCATGGTGCAGGGCTGCCATGTTGCCCTGTGGATGCCCTGTAACATGTAATGCCTATTTTATCGGTGTTAGAGTGTCTGTGTTAGAGTGTCTGTCTGCCAGTGGCAGTCCTAGGTTGAGGGAACCTGGGGCAGTGCCCTGCCCCCGCTCTCCCCCATCGCCGGTGCCACTGACAGGAGTACTCACTAGCACTACTATCAGTGGCACCAGGAACGGGGCAAAGCAGGGGCAGGGCACAGCACTCTGACTGAGCAATTTCTGCCTCCCTCTGTCTCTGCCGGCAGCGCAGCCTGAAATTCGCTCCCATGTCAATTTCAGGCTGAGCTGCTGGCAGAAACAGAGGGAGGCAGAGACCGCTCAGTCAGTGAGCACTAACCTCTGCCTGCCCTTCTGGGAATCCAGAGTCTGGAGTCTCAGAAGCGACAAACTTAGCCTCAACGCAAGCCAGATGGCTCAGCGTTCAGACCAAGTGCGCCGCTAGGGAAATGAAATTTCCCTAGCAACAGCTTTGCATTGAGCCCTATGGGCTCAATGCAAAGCCTTAGTTGGGCATTTGGTGGAGGTGCTTGGTGGCGGGAGGTGCTGCAGGCGCATGCTTGAACTGAGTTGAGCATGCGCTCCGCAGCACATCTCCCCACCGAGCACCTCCATTGAACAGTGAACTGCCTGCTGTGCCAGCCCAGCAGCCACTGCCCGGGAGGGACCCGTGTGACAATGGGAAGTAAACGTGCGGGTGTGTGTGTCGGGGAGCAAAGGCTGGGGGCCTGGGATCATGGAAGGGGGGGAGGGTGTGTGAGACTGGGGAATGGGGGAGGGCACACCCACCC
>QEPC01002150.1:1155371-1180967 GCA_003113815.1 Sphenodon punctatus | reverse complement strand
TAGTGGGTTAGAGCAGGGGGGGCTGGGAGCCAGGACTCCTGGGTTCTCAGGGAGGGGAGTTGGGGCTAGTGGGTTAGAGCAGAGGGGTGCTGGGAGCCAGGACTCCTGGGTTCTCGGGGAGGAGAAGTGGGGGCTAGTGGGTTAGAGCAGGGGGGACTGTGTGTGGTAAAATTGAGGTTTTGAAATCCTGAGAGAGATGTCACAGCAAGTCATGCAATTTATTTCAGTTGTGTTCAAAATGCTGGAAATGGGATGTGCATGGTAAAATTGATGGACCCCTATGTTTTGGGTTTATAAACTATTTATTTTAAACTTGATGTGCATGTAGACTGTGTTTTCTTCCATCTGATGTTAATCCTGGGAACTCCTTGCTGCTGGGTTATGCCAGTGTTTTGCCAGTTTTTCCAGTGTTATGCCAGTGTTTTGGGTGTTTCCCTGTGTTTGGGGTTTATAAATTACTTATTTTAAGCTTGATGTGCATGTAGACTGTGTTTTCTTCCATCCAATGTTAACCCTGGCAACTCCTTGCTGCTGGGTTTTGCCATGCCACTGACCTACCATCCCCTGGCTCCACCTACCATCCCTTTGGCTCCACCCCTAGGCCCGCCGGCCTTACTGCCCCAGTGCCCCTCCAACATCAAAACCCACCAGCCATCCCTGCTGCCTGCTGATACCCTCCATCCAGTACAATCTGTTACCTGAGGTCTGTGTACTCATATCTTCACCACATGGACCAACCAGCCATCATTCTTGATTTAACCAAGCCAAGCGCATGCACCTGGGACCTCGCATCTTCGTGAATGTTATACCCCTTGTCTCGCCCTTCCTTCATCTCCACCCCCACCCCATCTCTCAGATTGTAAGCCCTTGGGCAGGGTTCGTGTCTATTCAATTACTTTGTAAAGCACCAGGTACATTGCTTGTGCTATATAAATGCTTGCTAATAATAAAATAATAATAAAAGGGCAGTAGAGGTTAGGAGACTAGAGAGGCAAATTCATTGGTGTTGTTAACTAGGGAGTTTATACTGTCCACTTTACTATGGAGTTTTGGTACTTAAAAAATAGACTGTGTTGCAGGGCTGAGCCACAAATTGGTGCATGCCATGAAGGCTACCTAAAATGGCCTCCCACAGGAAGAAGAGATAGGTGGCCAGAGTTATCTGTATAAGAGAGAGGCAAACAGGAAGCAAAGTCAGTCAATTCCTGACCAGAGAGGAGGACACGTCTCCTGAGAGGCTGCCTGGAGGTCTTGAAGGAAGGAAGGATACCTGAACCTGATTCTGAGCCTGGAATCTGAGGAAGTTGCCAGTGAGCCAGTCAGTGGACTGTTACCTGACTGGGCTGGGCATTATGTATGGACCTTATATTTCGATGGGACTGAGGTGAGAGGTTGGTGCCTGGACTTGGACTTTGGGTGTGAATAAACTGTTTTATGCTGATACCCAATCTGACTCTCTTGTTGGGGCCTTGATCTTGCAATCACTTACCCACTAATCTGTGAGCCCTGCTACAGACTTATTCCCACAATATACCAGTGAGATAGAAAATACTCATAATGTCTCAAGTGACACAGAACATGGCAGTGAAGTGAGGACTAGAACCCAGAAACAAAAGTTTCAATTAAACCACTGGATCATCTCTTTCTTCTGTCCTCTGAATCATGCAAGGTGTGCCATTTGTTTCCTTTATTTTTACATAGTAAAAGAACCTCCATCCACACAGCAGTGAAAGAATTAGGTGAATTAGCCTTCTAGCTTGGATGATCAGATTTTTTTAGGTACAATGACCCCTCAAATATATGCAATGATGTGAAAAATTTGTGCAGCTCTTATGCCATTTACACATCCACTCTCTCTTAACAAAGATTCCCTTCCACCGCATAGTTGGACACGATGACGTCAAATCATCTTAATCTCTTTCCAGAGAATGATTTATGCATTCAACAGCTGGAAATAAATAAGCAATATAAATCTCTTTTACTTGCAAAGAGAAATGAAGTCTATACCTTGTAGATAACTTAATATCCCCTTGCATTGGTAATAAATATCCACCTTCTTCTGTAAAGCACTTTGAGTATTGTGCGCACAACCCTGAATTATTTGTTCCATCTGTGCAGCATCTCTGGATATGCATATTAAAAACAAATATTTTGCTGTGAGATTCAATTGTGGTGGTTGTTTTCTCCCTCTCTCTTTTTTAATTCAGTCTAGTCCATGGTAATCAAGTGTTTCAGGTTTTTGGAGATTTTTCTCGTTGGTTCACTGTGGGGGGTGGGAATAATTTAATGATATATGAATAGCTTCTTTGCCTGGTATATCAGCTGGAATAACTCAACACTGCTCTGCAAAAATCAGCTCTTATGTAGAGGGCAAGCAAAAGGCATATGCACCTGCTTTCTTCTCCCTATTTTGAAGGATCAAGCGAAAGTTCAGTAGAACTATCATTTGCACCAGCTGAGAAATTTGCATTTTGAAGATTCCCAAAGACTTAAAGCTGAAATGAATTTGCTTTGTTGTATTCATGATGATTATTCAGGTTTGGATACACTGCAGAATATCTAAATAATCTTTGTTCAGATATGTGGTATTTGCATATTTGTTTTGTTGCTTCTTTCATTTTGGTTATTTCCGTTTATTTCAGCATTTTGGTTATTTTGGATTGGTCATCTGTCATTTGGTATTCACTCAGCTGTTTAGTACTATTAAGGGCTGTTGTGCACCAAACAGTTTAGTTCCACAGCAGTGCTACTGGATTTTGGTATTAGCACAATAACACTGTTGCATGACTGTTTGGTGTGCAACAGTACTAGAACGGTGAACTGAATACTGAAATAACCGAGATAATCAAAATACCAAATTACTGCAGGACCAAAACATTATTTCTCTGGACCCGGTACATGGGCCCCACCATGATCCCAACCCATACACAAAATCTTATGAGTCATTAAAGAAAAAAGTCTATTTTATTTCTGAAATGATAGACCATATCACTTTACAGTTTCATTTTTCTGGTCTTTTTCAAATCCCACAAGATCTTACAAGATCCAGACACCGCATAGATACAGAAAAACAAGTTTGCATAAATGTTCTCAAGCATCTACAATTGAATTTAGCATCAATTTGTTTTCCTCAGTAAAGTGTACTCATCCCCACCCCCATGCTTGAGCTCTGAATGCCCGAACCAGTAACCAAAACAAGTTAACCACCTCTTTGCTGAAATGGATAAGAAGTGGCCAAATTTGTTGAATTCAGTATTCACTTGGGATATTTGTTTTGAACCTTCAAAAAACCTTTACTAATGTCCCATTTCCTTCCCCTAAGCACCTTCGTCCCTTCTCACTTGCTGCCCCCCATGCCTGGAACTCCCTCCCTGTCCACATCTGCCTTGCCCCCTCCCTTCATACCTTCAAATCTCTCCTTAAAACTCACCTCTTTCGCTCTGCTCTGTCTGACTCTTTATCCTGCTGAGCCACTATTCCTATACCTACGATCGGTTTACCCTTATCCTTGCAACATGGACCTGCCTGCTGTCATTCTCATCGTAACCAAGCCAAGTACGTGCACTTGAGACCTCGCATCTTCATGAATGTTAGACCCCTTGTCTCTCCCTCTGTTCCCCTTCCTAAGTCTCTCCCCCAGCTCCTGTCTCTCAGATTGTAAGCCCTAGGGGCAGGGACCGTGTCTATTTTATTACTTTGTAAAGTGCCAGGTACACTGCTGGCGCTATATAAATGTTTGTTAATAATAATAATAATAATACATACAATTTAAGTGCAAGCATTCTTGGGATAGAACACAAGAAAGTTGTATGACCTCTCAGCAACACAAGAGATGAAGATGGAATTAAGAATTGTGGCCATGATCCACAAACCACTTACTCCAGAGTAGATCCACTGAAACCTATGTAACTTTAACTGAGCTATTCTGGTGAAAGTGGTTTGTGGATCAGTCATTATCTCTATCTGAGACCTTGTCTAAATGTCTACACATAGATGAGTCAGTTCAACCACATTCTCTAGTTAGACTAGTTATTCTGTGGTAAATGGACTCTCCAGTTTCAAACACTCTAATTTCAGATTTAAAACAGTTTTTATTATTTCATATCAAGTTAACTCCTAGCCAAGTTAAACCAATACATAAGAAACCACTTAGAGTCTGAAATAAGAGTATCCACATGAGTTTAATATGACCTAAACAGCCTGTATTAAAATCCACAACATTGGTTAATCTAGAATTAATCTTTTTGCAGAAAAGGCCTGGAACCACATAGAGGGATTTTAGACAGAATGTGAGTAACTAAACTGGAAATTGGCCAGGGCACCATACTAACAGCCTGTTCCATACTAAAAAGGAGGCATGGGACCTTTAACGACTACACATGGTTATACGCATTTCCCAAAGCTGCAACTCCTGGAAGCATGGTACATCAAAAACATTGTCGGTGCAACCATGATTCAGAATAATGAAAATCAGCCCCCTGCTGACTCATCATTACTGCTTTCTTCCTGTTAGAAGGGCTGACATATTGAAACCTTTTGTAGAAGCCCTATGGGGTTGCAAGCCCTGGGGCTGCTAGCTCTACACCTAGAACTGCCGCTGAGCCTGGATTGGAGGCATACCCTTTCGTCACCTCTATAATAAGTATTCCATCAGGACATGGTGGGGTTCAGAAAGCAGCTGGAATGGGGGGCAGAGGTCAGAGCTTCACCCAGTTATGTCTTCCGTCCCCTGAGAGCACACATTCCCTGTACTTCCGCTCCTCATACCTGCATCCCATACTCTGGTTGCTTCCCAAAGGGCTAATGTGTGGTACAGAAGAAGAATCAGGGATTCTGAGGCAGAAGGAAGTGCTATGCGTCACCACGGCCCACCTACAGCTATTTGCCTCTGGGAAAAACAACTTCTGGAACCACTTGCTGCCAGGTGAACCATACAGAGAACTGGGAAGTACATGAGAGCAACAGGAGGGGAAGTGATTTCTTTCATGGGACCCGGTGAAATCCATTAGCCCTGGGCCCCAAAAAGTCTTAAACTAGCCATGAAAGAGTGGTGCCACAGACCAAACCAATTTAAAGGCTAGGGACCAAGCCTTGAACCCACATCCTCAGAGGTTCTGTAGTGGTGACTGGCACTCCTGTATCACTGCCTCAGGTCCAGCTACTTCCCCACAAGAGGCCTCTCTGCCTTGCCCTTACCATGACTCTCCTCAGCCAGTGTCGCACCTCCCAGCTTCCCGTTTGTCAGTCAGCCAGCATACAAGGCTTTCTGGTAGCACCAGGAAACTGGATGGAACACTACCCTCATTTCCTCCCTGGCCTTGCCCTTGCTCCTTGACCCAGTTCTTGGTCTTGTGCCTTGCCCTTGTCTCTAGCCCTTTGCTCTTGTTCTTGCTCCCAGTTCTGCATCTCTTCTAGCTGTTGCCTTCAGCTGTGGCTCCTGTGTTTTCCCCTTCTGTCTTGTCTTGCAGCCTCATCCTGACCTCCTTCCATCCACATCCTGGATGCCCCTCGGCTCCCAACCCTCACCCTATTTCAGAAAGCTATTCTGACTACAGAGCAGGAAGAATCTTCATATTCTGCTGCCCTAAATCACAAGGAAGGAAAATACTCTCACTGAGTGGATTTTCTGCCAGAAGGAAATTATTACTCAAACAGCCACTTAGGCCCATTAGTCGGTAACCTCAGGTTGGTGGATATTCTATTCTGGCCACTAGCTCCCTCTTCCCAAGTGCTCCATCCTCAAAGTGGTTTGTTAGCAGTTTGCTGAAAACAACCACAAGTCAAATATTGTGATACCGTCAACCGGTGCAGAGAATGTGCTTGGAGCAGTATGGGCAATCAGTTGTGAATTAGATCCTTGCCCATCCTAGCTGCTGAAAGCCAGCTGGGAGCATTGGGGCCTTTGCTGACTGCGGTTGTCAATGCCTCTCTTTGAGAGGATAGGTTGTCAGAACCCTTAAAATTATGGTGGTCCAACCCCTGCTTATGAAACCATCTTTGGACACTGACTCCCCATCTACCTATTAACCTGTTTTTACCCTTCATTTTTAGGGAAGGTAATTGAATGGGTAGTTTCAGGTTCATCTCAATTCTTTTGGATTGCTGGACACATTTCAATCCGATTTGTGTTTGGGTTATAGCCCAGAAACTGCGCTTGTGACCATAGTTGATGATCTACACCTGGAGATTGACAGAGGGAATTGTGCCCTGTTGATTATGTTAGATCTTTCAGCAGCTTATGATACCATTGACCATGGGTATTGTTGACATGACTGTGGGACCTGGCAGGGGTGCATGGGACTATTCTTGAGTGGTTCTGTTTGTTTTTGTGGTAGGTGGTCCCAGCGGGTGGTGATAGGCGATTGCTCATCGTCCCCTTGGGACTTCCATTGTGGTGTCCCACACTGTTCCATTCTCTCTCCTCTAGTTCAATATGTATCTGAAGCTGCTGGTCGAGATCATCTGGAGGTTTGGAATGAGGTGCCATCAGTATGCTGTTAACACCCAGCTCTATCTCTCTTTTTCATCTGACTCGGGTCCTGCAGTCACAGTGGTTTCCCAGTGCCTGACTGCTGTTGGGGACTGGATGATCGTGAGCAGATTGAAGCTGAATCCAAACAAGACTGGTGTGGTGATGATTGACTGATCTTATGACTTGGAGGGAATTGGGACCCCCTGCACATGGGAGGCCCCAGGGTGATCATGAACAGTCCCCCAGGATCAACCGCTGTGATCTCCCAGCTAGGAAAGAATGGAACTGTTGCAAAACCATCCTGCTCACTCCAGCCAGCTCATGCAGGGGCATCACCAACACCTCATGATCAATGGTATCAAATGCTGCTGAAAGATCTAACAGAATCAGCAGGGTCGAATTTCCCCTGTCTAATTCTAGGTGCAGATCGTTGACCAAAGTTACAAGTGTGGTCTCCGTGCCATAGCCTCAATGAAAACTAAACTGCAACAGGTCTAGAAAGCCAGTGCTGTCCAGATGTGCCTGTGGAACTGCTGAGCCACCACTCACTCAATAACCGTCCATAAAATGGGGAGGTTAGAGACAGGTTGATAGCTGGCAGGGGAATCAGCATCAAGTGAAATATTCTTGAACAAAGGCTGAATCAGAGTCTCCTTTAAAGACCTAAATAGCTTGGGCTCCATATATGTGAAAGATCACCTCTCCTTCCATGTTCCACTGTGTCCCATGTTCCACTGTGACCCCTGTGGTAGGCCAAGAGTGCCCTCTTGAGGGTACCACTGGCCCATCTTGTCCATATGACAAGGGCCCGCAGAGAGGCATTCCTGGTTGCTGCCCCAGTACTATGGAACCCCATTCCCCCTAAAGGTTCACCAGAGCCCGAGCTTGAGCATATTTTGGAGGCAGTAGAATACTTTTATTTCAGCAGGGCTTTTTATGGGCAGGGGTGGGGTGAGTGGGATTTGGGGGAAGTGGGTAGAGATTTTTAGAGGATTTTAGTGTATTGTTTTGCATTCTTACTATTTTTTTCTTTGTATTCTTGTTGTTGTAAGCTGCCCTGAGCCTTTGGGGTAGGGTGGGGTATAATTTTTAATAAATAAATAAATATTACCAAATTAATAAGAAAAAGCAGACCCCACGAAACATCTGTTAAGATTGTTCTGTTGGCATCTAGTATTCTTTGTTTTGGTATGAACAAATTGACTTTGGGGATGGATCAGTCCCAAACATGTTTTTCACGTAATTTTGCTAAAGCAAAACTGAGGAAATGTGTGCAGTTCATTCAGTGCCAGCAAGAAGGAATAAAACAGGCCAGTATTTCATTGTCAATTCTCAAGAGAGCATGGCTACGTGCTCTGTACTTGTTTGTCTTTCTGTTCCTCTCTCTCTCACTCACATTCACACATGCAAACGCACTCACACCTCAGCAAGGATGAAATGGAAGGATGACAGAAAAAATATTTTCCCTGTAACTAGTTTTCTCTCTTTTCACACTCACTCCTTCATTCCTATAAGGATAAAGCAACAGAGCCTGTAAAATGCACAATACATCATTCCTCTAACCACCTTTCTCCATCTTCTTATCTAAACCATGACTGAAAGTCATTCTTCAGAAACCCCTTGTTTTACTATCATTCTGGCTTCTGTTCTCTTGACATTAAGGACAACAATCAAGTATTACATTCACCATATTATTATTTGTGCTATATAGCCAAAAGAGCCCAGAGGGAAGAAATTAAATATATGTGTCTCCAGCTCCCTGTAAACTGCTGTTGTGAGAAATGCTTGATTCTGTGTCTTTCCTCTAAAAGCTTTTGATAAGGTTTACACTGAATAAAGAGCCCATAAGTCAAAATGGCAGGGCATTTAATTTTGTAGGAACACACAGGATTGGACCGCCAAGTCAGAGATAATATTCCTCCACCTCTTCCGCTGGCATTGCTTTCCTAGGAGTGGAGATTTTGACTTCTGCTCACAACATGGATTAATAACAGTGTGCTGGGGATTTGAAAGGAACAGGTAGTGCTGAGCCTGAAAACACATCCACCTTAGAATGAGCCTATCCTTGTGCTGCTGCCAGCTGCATCACACCTCTGCACCGAAACACTGGTCATTCACAGCAGAATCTTAGATATGGATGCAAAAGCATGAAAGTCTGCCAACTTCTGAGATCCAGGCTGGAGCCTCTCCTAGATATTAGGGTTGGGTGAACGTGGTTCGAAAGTTCGGAGTTCAGCATGAACTCGGCCTGCTTGCATGACCGAACCCGAAACTGAAACCGAACCGACTGAACCGAACTCACTTCCGAATGCCGAAATGAGCAAACAGTTCAGTCAGTTTGGATTGCGTTCGAGTGAGTTCGGGTGGGTAAAATGACAAAAACATGGTGTCACTGGAAGGCCAAATGTGGCAGGGTGGGGGAGTCAGCTGAGGAATAGACTTCCAGGTGCCAGGGGTGGAGAGGCTTGGACTAGCAGCCAGCCAGCCCAATCACCATCCCTTTTTGCCTCAGACCACTGGCTTTGCAGTCTGCAATTGGCCACGGGCTAGGCTGCACGGAGCCAATGGGACTTGCGGTGAGGCTGGCACAGCAAGAATAAAACTGATTGCCTCCCCTCGTCCCAACACCTTCTGAGCTAGTCACTGTTCCTGAACAGCAGGCGTTTCAGAAGGGTCCCTCTCTCCCAGCAGAAGGGTCCCTCTCTCCCTCTTCCTATTCCTAATCCGTTGCCATCCTCCTCCTATTTCACCTATCCAACCCATCTACCTCCATATTCTCATTTATTTAGCTTAGTTTAGATAGATTTAGTTTTTATTTTTTGTTTTTATCCCTCCCTGTGTTCCCTGTGTTCAATCTTCCTTTCTCCCTCCCCCCTCCATTGAATCCGTTCCCTCTCCCATTCCATCCCTGATTCCCGTCCCTTCCCCTGTTTTTTTGTTCTTTTAGAGTAGGATTATTATTTGATTGATTTAGGTTTCATTTCAGTTTTGTACCCCTCCTTGTGTTGTTTGTGATCCCCCCCATCTATCTATCTATCTATCTATCTATCTATCGAGAGAGAGAGAGAGAGAGAGTAGACAGTTGTAGGAGTTAGCTTAGTGATATAGTGTTTAGTTCATAGCATTTAGAATAGTTAATAGCAGTTAGATTTAGTGTAGATAGATATATATAATATGAGATAAAAATTTAAATAATAAAATACAATAAATATATAAAAATATTATTTTGGAGGGAGAAATGGAGAAGGGAAGGAGAGGCCGATCTGCTGCCCATAGGGGAGGCAATGGGGCACGTGACAGAGGCGGGAGGGGCCGTGCCAGGGGAGTGGCAGCAGGCAACAGCAGTAGCCAGAGGCAGAGAACATCACCACCTCCTAAACTCAGCAGGCCAGCTTTAGGGCAACAGGCTTCAGCAGATCAGCATCGCCTCCTGGCAGTACCCTTCTCCACTGCCACGCAGGGAACTGGGAGGCCTGTAGGACTTGAGGCTGCATCTGTCTCTGCTGCTGGTGGTGCTGGAGCAGGTGCTTGGGCTGCTTCTGATGTTCCTACAGGGCCACCAATGTCCCCCACTGTAGAGGCGATCCCCAGCAGTCTAGAGGTGGTGGATCCCACCCCAGCTGCTACAGACAGGGCCAGATCCCCGGGAAATGTCAGTAGGGAGAAGAGTAGCAGCAGCAGCACTAGGGGGGCACAGGGAGAGTGCCAGTAGCATGGCGGGCATGGGCAGTCTAGCCTCAGGGTCCCAGTACTCACCCTCATGGGACATCACTGTGATCGCGGACATTGAGTCAGAGGCAGACACTAGTGCCACAGAGGAGATGTCTGGAGCTGAGCAGATGACTGAGTCTCCTTCCAGAGCTGTGTTTCCAGAGCCACCAAGTTCTCCCCCTCCCATTAGCACTGGCAGCAGTGCGTTGGCTGGGTTGGGCAAGAAGGCAGGGGGGTGGGGAATCCTCAGTCTAGGATCATTTTAAGCAGGTGCGGATAGATGATCCCAGAGAGGTGCCGTGCACATTGTGCAATAAGGTGGTGAAGCATGGGCAGCTTCTCACCAATCTTGGGACAACTGCAATGGCGAGGCACCTGAAGTCATGCCACAGTGCTCTGCTGCTCAGCAGAAAGGCAAGGGAAGTGGATGCCAGCGGGTTCCTGACTGCACCGTCCAGTCACCCGGCTCTTTCAGCAGGCCAGCATCCTGCACCAACTGCTGCTGCCTCTAGAAGCAGGAGCAGTATGGGGGCAGACAGGAGCCTTGCCAGCAGTGCCATCATTCCATCATGGAGGAGCTGGGGTGGTGGGATCTGTCAAGGCTATCGGCAGGGTGCCGTGGCACTGGCTTCCAAGAGAATCCAAAGCGCCTGTTGGCAGAAATGATAGCCCTGGATGGCCAGTCCTTGTCAATTGTTGAGGACAAGGGTTTCCAGCAGCTGATTGGGTTCCTGGCCTCCAACTTTAAGCTGCTATCCCGCTCCACCCTGAGTCGGATTGTGGTGCAACAGCTCTACAGGGCTTTGAAGGAGTGGGTGAGGGATAAGCATGCAGAGGCTGCGGGGGCCACGGTCCACTTCACCACTGACCTGTGGTACACCATAAACGCCCAGCATGCCTACCTGGCAGTGACTGCACACTGGTGGCAGGACCCAGAGGCAGCGTTTGGCAGTGGCAGGAGGGGTCCTGAAACAGGGTATAGGTGGGCCCTGCTTCAGGCACAAGTCATGGACAGTTCCCACACCTCAAGGAACCTCAAGGCATCCCTGGCCACCATGGTGAGGGAGTGGGTCACACCAGGCATGGCCTTCACCAAAGGGTGTGTGGTAATGGACAAAGTAGCCAATATCATGAAGGCAGTCCATGACAGGGGCTTTGCAAGCATCCCTTGTACTGTGCACACCCTCAGTCTTGTGGTGAATGACACTCTGGGCTTGGGGGGAGAAGGGGATTAGGCCAGGTACTCTTAGCTCCCTGGTCGAATGGGGGAGGAAGCTGACGGGGTTCTACAACCACAGGGTGAAGGGGAGCGAGCTCCTCCGGAAGAAGCAGGCCGAGCAAGGGTTCCCAGTGCACACGCTCATCAAAGATGTCTCCACCAGGTGGAATTCCACCTTCCTGATACTCGAGCGGCTTCTTGAACAGAAAGCCACCATGCATCAGGTGGAACTGGATACAGACATTGAGGCATCTCCAGGGTACAACATGGAGGAATAGGAGATTCTAGCTCACACGGTCTTTGTCCTCAGACTGTTCCTGGCCATGATGGAGACCATGAGCAGCTCTACCACCACCCTCAGCCAGGGGACCCTGCTGGTCCATTGTTTCAAGAGGAGCCTGGACGAGATTCTTGGGGGGTGGGATTGTGGCCCTCTGGGCAGGAATCTCTCCGATGAGGTGCTTGACCTGGCACAGAAACTAAAGGGGGGCTGAGTGCGTGCTTTGATGAACTCCTGCTCCGGGAGGAATATGTCCTGGCAACCATGTTGGACCCCAGGGTCAAGGGCAGCATGACAAGTGAGACATCAGTCTATGGCCTCCGGAGGGTATGCTGGTGCAGAAAGTCCGGCAGACAGAGTGGGCCATGCAGAAGGATGCTCCTGGGGATGGTGGGAGTAGGAGAAGCGACCCCTTCCACCCATCTGGGTCTATCCCTTCCCCCAGCCCTAGTGATAGCAGCGGCACCAGAAGTAGGATGAGGAGCAGCAGCAGGACCCCTACTAGGGCCAGAAGCTCCTCCTGTGTGCAGGCCATTCTTGGGAGCATGGGACCCAGCACAAAAGAGCAAGCAGTGTGGCTGAGGGCAGTGAGGCAGGTGGTGCCCACCCAGAGCTACCAGAGGGAGTATGATGGCACCTTAGCAGCAGTGGAGACCTACCTGGAGGAGTAGCCATGCATTGATCCCAGCAGCAATCCCTTGGCCTACTGGACCGGCAAGACCAACATGTGGCTGGCCCTGTCGAAAATGGCCAAGGGCATCCTGTCCTGTCCACCAACCCATGTCTCCATCGAGAGGATCTTCTCCATTGCGGGGGACATTTTCTCCCTGACTGGGGGCCAAGTTGGTTGAGCAGTTGTTGTTCCTGAAGGTGAACCTTCCGCTACTGGGATTCCCCGAGCTTCCCCTGGACAAGGAGTGATGGTGCAGTGGCACACACCATCCCATGCCATGGGCAGTCTTGGGACGGGGCTCCTCCTCCTCCTCAATATGGGCTAGGGCTACTGTTCCTGTGCTGCTGAGGTGCTGTCCCTCCCTCCCAGTGCCTGGCACCCACCCTCTCCCTCCCTCTCTCTCTCTCTCTCTCTCTCTCTCTATCTCATACTAGATGGTCTCGGCTGCCTTATCTGACTGACCTCATGATGAAGGGTGGCATTGGGAAACAAACTGTAAGCCATCTGGCCTATAACTAGTTACACACTCTCAGCCCTCCAATGTGACACTGACTGGCTCTTGCTCTCTCGTGCTGCACAGAATTTGCTAGCCTATCTGGGTGCCCTGATGCCAATGTCCCAGCCTGCCTTCCCTACTTCCTCTCATGCCACACTGCCTGTCTGCCTGCCCAGCTTGCCACCAAGCAAAAAGTATGCCTCAGTCTGCTTTCCTGCCTCCCATGCCAAGGTGCCTGTCTGCCCACCTAGATTGCCTAGCTCAAAGCCTGCCCAAGCCCGCGTTCCCTACTGCCTCTCATACCATGCTACCTGCCTGCCCACCCAGGTTGCAAAACTTGAAACCTGCCTCAGTCTGCCTGCCTTCTGCTTATACCACGCTGCCTGCCAGCCCACCTGTCTGCCCAGGTGGCCTAGATCAAAGCCTGCCTCAGACTGCCTGCCTCTCATGACACAGTGCCTGTCTGCCTACCCTGGCAACCCTGGGTGATGTGCACCACTGGTCTGGTAATCCTGCTTCTGCTGTCTGCTGGTCTCTGGGTCCTCTGCTACGTCCAATCCAAATGTGCCCACACAATCCTACTGCTGCTGTTTGCTGCTGTATGGGAGCTATTTCCTGGCAAATCCAACCATCCTGGCTCCATGGGTGCTGTGTACAGGCAAATCCTGCTGCTGCTGTCTCTGCTGTTCCACGGGTTCTGTGCCCGGGCAACCGAATGTCTGTTGCTGCTACTGCTAATGCTTCCTCTGCTGTCCATGCCACAGGTCCTGTGCCCCGGAAATCCAGTGTCTGCACCAGCTGCCAATGCTGCCTCTGGGAAATCCAATGTCTTCTGTCAATGCTGCCTCTGTTGTCTGTGCCATGGGTTCTGTACCCTGGCAATCCAATGTCTGCTGCTGTTGCCAATGCCGCCTATGCTGTCTGTGCCATAGGTTCTGGGGCCCATCATTCCACACACAGAGAGCCATCGTTCAACTGCATCAAGAAACAGCCACTCCAGTCCCAGGACCCACCGTCAGGGTTCTGGGGCCAGGTTACAGGCAGGGAGAGCTGCGGCCAATATCTACAAGCTGCCACTCTTCTAGCCCCAGGACCCACCATCATGGGTCTGGGGCCAACATTCCTCGCACAGAGAGCTGATTTTCCATAGCATCAAGAAACAGCCACTCCAACCTCAGGATCCACTGCCAGGGTTCTGGGGCCAAGTTACAGGCAGGGAGGGCTGTGGACAATACCTAGAAGCTGCTACCTTAATCCCAGGACCAACCATCCTTGGTCTGGGTTCATGATTCCTTGCACGGAGGCGATGTCTTTCCACTGCATCAAGAAACAGTCACTCCAGCCCCAGGACCCACAACCAGGATTCTGGAGCCATGTTACAGGCAGGGAGGGCTGTGGCCAATAACTAGAAGCTGCCACTCTATCCCCAGGACCCACCGTCATGGGTCTGGGGCCTTCATTCCTCACACGGAGACGATGTCATTCCACCGCATCAAGAAACAGCCACTCCAGCCCCAGGACCCGACGCCAGGGTTCTGGGGCCAAGTTACTGGCAGGAAGGGCTGTGGCTAATATCTAGAAGCTGCCACTCTAGTATCAGGACCCACCGTCATGGGTCTGGGGCCATCATTCCTCGCACAGAGAACCTTTTTCCGAACGCCCGAACCAAACCAAACAGGACCGAACCGAACGTCCGAACCCGAACTGCAATCTGTTCGCGCATCCCTACTAAATAATTAATATGTGGGAAACCGTAAGACCTATGATACTAAACATGGACTCAGAACACTTGCGGTGTAGTCCAAGAGCTGCCACAACCCACTCCGTTCATCTCTCTGTGACTGCATTCATACTTGCCTTTTCTGCCACCTCTTTAGTTTCTTGTGAGAGTTTGCAATCTTGCTTTTAAAATGTTCCCACATCTCCCCACAGCTTTAAAATTTACCCCTGTTGCCATGCTTGGTGTTGGGTATCCCATAATGCTGCTAGGCTCTGCACTGACTGTATGGGTATTTTCAGATGGACAAACTATCCTGGGATAATTACAATAATCTCCAGTAATTATCCTGGGATAACAAAGTGGGATCTGTTTAGACAGACATTTCTATCCAGGGATAGTCCATGTGAACAGTACATTGTGATTAGAGTCTCTGGGATGAATTAAAAACCTCATGCTGCTTTTCTGCCGAGTTCAGTTTGATGTTTTCTGGGACTCAAACGTTGCATCATTTCTCTGCAACAACACATCTTCCATGCAACTGAGCATTTCTAAGCATTTCTGAGCACATACCTTGCTGTTAGACTCTGTGGCGCAAATCACAGGGATAGTTGACTATCCCAGGATATGTCGTTCAGACGGACATTATTCGGAGATGTTTTAACAACCAGTTATTATAAACACCAGCGACTGGGTTTTTATAACACCCTGATATTTTTGTTATCCTGGGATAATAATCACTGTTGACAGCATTTAGATGGACAAACTATCCTGGTGATAATGCTCTTATCGCAGGGTATTTAAGTGTCCATCTGAAAATGCCCTATGGTGCAGACCGATAGAAGAATTAAACCCGTCACAAAATATTAAAGATGTTTGTAATGGAGTTAGCACAATTGTTAAACCTTGGATTTCAATTAATTTTTTTGGGACTAGACATGCATTACACCTGCTGCTATAACCTAGCAGTTTGTCTTTTAGAAAGAAAAAAAAAAAGAGGTGGGGGGAGATTTCCTTCGACTTAGCATCTTGTGCAAATGCAGTTTGAGGGAGCTTTACAATGTGCATAAACACTCAGAAAAGTGGCCAATTTGCCTCTGCAAGAAACTCTGGAGGACAAATCAGGCACAGCTTTGTTTTGTCACATGGGGAAATTAAGTTATGCGGCTTGGGTGATGATCATAAGGTGGATGCAAAGCTGGATTTTTGTGCTTTGCATCCCTCACATGATCTCTGTCAAAGCCACGCACCTTTGTTTTCCCACATGACAAAAGTTGCACCTGATTTTCCTCCCTGAGTTTCTTGTGGAGGCAAATCATGCTTTTAGAAACATTTATGCACTTCAGAAAGCACCCTAAGTCTACAAAAGGGGGATAACAACACTTAGGCTGGTATTAGACGTGCATGAAATTTGCAGATTTGAGCAATATCCTGTGTTCACAAGGATGTCTCAGTATATGCGCGAGTGCTATTTGGATGCCCACCCCACCCCGTGCATGAAAAAAGTCACGTGGTACCTGTAAAGTCACATTTTCCCTGTCCTCACTGCTGAGGGTCCCTGAGGAAAATAGTGATATTGAAGGGACCCTAAACGTCATATGCAGAGTGGAGCACATCTCCATTCACCTCTGTATGTGTTCAAAATGGCGATTGGATAGAACGTGATCTTGCACGATCTTACATGAGTTTAGTTTAGATGACCAATCCATGGCCTTAGTGCACAAGTTTGTGAATGTGCATTCTGGAACCCTCTATTTTCAGGGGGTGTATGTGTTTCTAGAAACTGGATTAAGACATGGAAGTTTCAACCTATTAGGTTCGAGAGTTATTTAAATGTGAAAAACCACACCTTTTACTCATGGTTTTATTAACTGCCTGCATGCGGGAGTTTTGTCTCATCTGTGACCTTACTTTTGCTGTAACATCATGTAAGCCAAATGGATAAAAAGTGTTCAGCTGCTACGCATTCAAGTTTATATAATTTATATTTATTTATATAAAAAAATGTATCCCGCCCCCTCCTGCCCACAGGGCAGCCCAGGGCAGTGAACAACAAATAGAAAAACAATAAAAGTTTTGTTGTTACATCTTCTGGATCAATGTAACCTTCTTGATCAGTTTTGATGTTGAGTGTGTACAGGGCTATAAACACACTTGGCTATAAAGCCAGCCATCCCTTTGTTAACTGCCAAATGTGCAAGCAGAGCAGAGGTGGAGCAGGCTTTCTCTGATCTGCTCCAGCCCCTCTTGCGGTGATTTGGAACATCCAGGGGAACTGCCAGTGGAGTGGGTCACCCAAACCTGGGGCACCAGTCCAAGGCAGAGTTGCTGTCTATCTGTTTGGCAGACAGCTACTGCAGCTCTGCTCTCAGCTAGGGATTGTCCCAACAACACCATAGAGCTGCGGGTGTCAACCTAGAGTGTTGGGGGATTCACCCACAACTCTATGGTGTCAGGGAGGGGAGTGATGCATAAATAGACCGTGGTCCATGGCAGTGGCTGGGTCTATTTAAACCTGACCCAAGCAGAGCTGCAATCAGGCAGATGTAGGGGGTGCATCCCTGGATGAGGTCCGGAGGTACTCTGCCCTATGTCTGTCTCAAAACACCAAGTGTAGGAAGTAGTGTTTGAATGCAGGCAATGGTTGCAGAGCTTGTGGTCTTGGCAGTGGTGGAATTTGAGACCTTTGTGCAATGGTACCAAGGTCTCAAGGTGCCATGGTCCAGCCCTCAGCACTGCTTCTGCTGCCTTGCACTTCCAAGATAAACAACCTGGTGGGAGGGAGGGAGATGCTTGCTCACTGTTGTACTCCAGGTACCATGTGGATACACTGCAGGTACCCACAGGGTACCAACTGGGTGTGTTCCTGTGGGTACAATATTGACTTTTGGGCTCTAGTGCAGTCTCTGCCTCCACAGAAGGAAACCCAACCCAGGAAAGGCTACCGTAAAAGCTTCCACTGCTTGGAAAGAGGAAGCACCAATATTCTTTTGACTAGGCACTGCTGACAGAAAACCATGAGTGATGGTAGTCTCTTTCAACCTTCCTCTTAAATTGGAAGTCAAAACATCTTTAGGTTTGAAAATAACCAATTATTCTTACCGCTTAATTTTTGTTGCCATGAAATGCCTAAAATTGGACGAGGGGCTAGATTGCCCATGCCACAAAATTCCAGCTCTCATCACCTGTGAATTTTATCTCTGTTGCTCTGTGTGCATGAAGAAATCATGTCTGTTGGCAACCAAGGGGCCAAATGAAATAATTCATCTGAATTCAGTAGTCTTGAGTAGCCAAGTGTTCTTTGGGACGCTGAGAGAACATGATTTGCCCCAGGTCACCCAATGAGTTCAGAATTCAAACTCAAGACTGGCACTTCAGAAGCTCACACTGGACCACACTGGCTCTTTTCTGTAGAATATTATACCAGCTTGTCTTGCATTTACAAAACTTTACAGAATACTTCTAGGCAAGATTTTGGTGAACTGAAACAACAGTAACCTTTTCATTTTTCAGTTCCTTACAGTTACCAGTATATTCTGCCCTGGAGTGAGGCTTTCTCTTATTATGTGCATGTACAAGACACAGCACAATAAAACTGTCATCTCAGTTGAGGCATCTTGGTACTAGGTATGTGAAATTACTCAGGTACTAGGTACTAGGTATGTGAGTTACTAAAACTCCCTTCTGGTGGCCATAGCCTAGGTGCGGCCACCAAGAACACCCTCTCCATAGTGGCCCACCGAGGTACTCGGAGGACGTCAAGAAGGGTGCTTCTGGCGGACCGTAGGGTCCCATTCAGAGCCTGGGGTGAGGCAGTCCCATAGATAGGTAGGGCCCAGGACATGTAGGGCTTTATAGGTAAGCACCAACACCTTAAATTGGACCCAAAAGACTATCAGCAGCCAGTGCAGAGCTTGGAGCATTGGTATAATGTGCTCATGGTGATCTGTCCCTGTCAGGAGATAGGCCACCACATTCTGCACCAGTTGCAGTCTCCAAACCACAACTATGGGTAGTCTCACGTAGAGCATGTTACAATAGTCTAGTCCTGAGGTGATGAAAGCATGGATGATAGTGGCCAAGTCAAAGTCTGAAATATGCAGCCAAAGCCATCACACCAGATGTAATTCGCAAAATGTGCTCCTTGCCACAGTTCCCACCTGGATATCCAGATGGAGCTGGGGACTGAGGAGCACTCCAGACTACAAACCAGGGGGACCAGTAGGGGACAAACCCCATCAATGATGAGATGCCACATCCACTGCGTTACCCACTAGCATCACCTCAGTTTTGTTGGGATTCAGCTTTAGTTGGCTCACCCTTATCCAGTCTCCCACAGCCACCAAACACTGAGCAAGCACTGAGACTGCCGGGTCTGGGTCAGATGTAAAAGAGGTAGAGTTGGTTATCATCAGCATATTAATGACACTAAACACAAAACCATCTCATGACCTCATCTAGCGGCTGCATATACACATTTAACAGAAGAAGGAAGAAGATAGAACCTTGCAGGACTCCACACAAGAGGTCTCAGGGAGATGAAGAACGATCTCCGAGCACGACTCACTGAGTTTTCCTGGCCAGAAAGGAATGGAACCATTCCATAACAAACCTGCCCATCCAGACTCAGTATCACAGTTGGGTCACCAATATCTCATGGTCAATGGTATCAAAAGCAGTCAACAAATCTAACCGAATCAGCAGGGTCGACTGACCATGGTCAAATTCCCAGCGGAGGTCATCAATCAAAGCCAGAAGTGCAGTCTCAGTACCATATAGGGATGTGCTAACAGAACAGGGTTTGGATGTTTGGACGTTTGGACGTGCAGTTAGAAAACTGAATTCGGACGGTTCCGTTTATGAACCGAGTTCGGGTTCGGTCTTTCAGTTCAGCGGAGTTCAGTCCCCCCCAAATTTTTGGCAGAGTTTGGACCTGCTGCGAGGCTTGGGGTGTTCCAGGGACATCCAGGGGTGCCCATGGCAGCATGGCAGGCCATCAGAGACCCAGCAGCAGAAGCAGCAGAGACCAGGAAGACTTGACGCTTGGTAGCCCGGGTCTGCTCCCTCTATGCTGGCTGGGTTCTCCATTTCTAGTCGCCATCACAGCAGGCAGTGACTGGCTGGCTGGCCACGTGAATCACCACCGGGCAAGGCTACTTGACCAATTTTCAGAAGAGTTGGTTGAGATTTGGCGAGTAGGATACCAGCCTGCAATGCCCGGCCCCGTATAGGTGCTGTGCCAGCCACCAAGCCCTGGCCAGGCCTCTTCCCTGCCTGTAACGTAGGCCCCAGAATCCTGAGGGAGGGACCTGGGGCTGAAGTGGCTGGCTGTGATGCAGTGGAATGACAGCTCTCCATTAGCGGAATGACAGCCCCAGAACCCTGAGGGTGGGTCCTGGGACTAGAGTGGCTAGATTCTGGATGCAGTGGAATGACAGCCCTCCCTTCCTGTAACATAGGCCCAGGAACCCTAATGGTGGGTCCTGGGGATGGAGTGGCTGGCTGTTTCTTGATGCAGTGGAATGACAGCTCCCCGTGAGCAGGATGATGGCCCCAGAACCCTGAGGGAGGGTCCTGGGGCTGAAATGGCAGATTCTGGATGCAGTGGAATGACAGCCCTCCCTGCCTGGAATGTAGGCCCCAGAATCCTGATGGTGGATCCTGGGACTGGAGTGACTGCTACTTGATGCGGTGGAATGACAGCTCCCTTTGAGATGAATGACACCCCCAGAACCCTGACAGTGGGTCTTGGGGCTAGAGTGGCAGCTTCTAGATGAAGTGGATGGACAGCTCTACCTGCCTGGAATGTAGGCCCCAGAACCATGACAGTGGGTCCTGGAGCTGGAGTGGATGGCTGTTTCTTGATGTGGGGGAATGACGGCTCCCCATGAGTGGAATGACAGCCCCAGAACCCTGATGGTGGGTCCTGGGACTAGAGTGGCAGCTTCTAGATGAAGTGGAATGACAACTCCCCATGAGTGGAATGACAGCCCCAGAACCCTGATGGTGGGTCCTGGGATAGGAGTGGCAGCTTCTGGATGAATTGGAATGACAGCTCCCACATGGAGGGTCCTTATTCGCTTACAGCGTAGCCCAGGGACATCCGGCTCTGCTCCTGTTGGACACAGACATCTATTTGGACTTAGTGGAGGTATCCCTGAGACAGGTGAGGAAATAGCCAAGAGGAGCTTGCAGGCTGGCTGGCATGGGTCGAGCAGTGGCAGAGGCCTGGCCAGCACCCCCACTCGGCCGGGCATTGTAGGCTTGGCTCGTACTCAACAGAACTCAAGAAGCTCTACTGCCAATTGGTCAAGCCTTGCCTGGTGGTGAATCATGTTGACACCCAGTAGATATTGGATTGCCAAGTCTCAGAATCCATGGCACATCAGAGGCAGAGTTGACAGCAGCATCAGACATTGGATTACTTGGTAGAAGAATCCATGGCACAGGAGAGGCAGCATTGACAGCAGCAGCAAACATTGCATTTCCAGGGCACAGTACCCGTGGCACAGCAGAGATGGCAGCAGCAAGATTTGCCTGTGTGCAGCATCCATGGAGCAAGGATGGTAGGATTTTCCAAGGAAGAGCTTCCAGACAGCAGCAGATGGGAGCAGCCACATTGCTTGGGCACATTTGGATTGGCCAGGGCAGAGCACCCATGGACCAGCATACAGCAGCAGTGGGATTACCAGGCCAGTGGGGCACATCACCCAGGGTTGCCAGGGCAGGCAGACAGGCACCTTGGCATGAGAGGCAGGCAGACTGAGGCAGACTTTGAGCTCCCCTGTCTCCCCAGGTGGGCTGACAGGCAGCGTGGCATGAGCAGAGGGCAGGCAGACTGAGGCAGGCTTTGAGATTTGAAACCTAGGCAGGCAGACAGTTGCCGGGAAAGTCCAGACCCCCCGCAAATGATGCCTTCCGTTTGATGACTGACTGGCAGAACAGTTCGAGGGCATACTTCTCAGTGCGGAGGTACTCCGTGTATGCCCCCACCTTGTGCTCCTTTACTTGGAGCTCCTCCAACTGTTCCACCAGCCAGCCCTCCATGGTACACGCTTAGACCCTTAGCCCATCCATATATATATTTTTGTGGGCTTCTCCAGTTTGGCACAAAATGCCCTTTGCATCATAGGTCTCCTCCTGGGGGGCTGGAGATTCCTCATCGGAGCTGGAGGGGGAAGGACTGTGGTGGTGGTGCTTCTACCGGGTCTGATTGTGGGTCCTGGGGCTAGAGTAGCAGCTTCTAGATGACATTGATGGACAGCCCTCGTTACCTGTAACATAGGCCCCAGAACCCTGACGGTGGGTCCTGGGGCTGGAGTGGCTGCTTCTTGATACGGTGAAATGACAGCTCCCCCGTGAGAGGAATGATGGTCCAGAACCCTGACAGTGGGTCCTGGGGCTAGAGTAGCGCTTCTAGACGATGTGGATAGACATCCATCCCTGCCTGAAATGTAGGCCCCAGAACCCTGACAGTGGGTCCTGGGGCTGGAGTCGCATTGGTGGAGCAGCGGCAGAGGCCCAGCCAGGGCTTGGTGGCTGGAACCCCTGCTTGGCCAGGCATTGCAGGCTGGCAGGCATAATTGGAGCAGTGGCAGACAACTTGAAGTCTTCAAGGCCCTCACGGATAATGGAAGATACATCACTTACCTGGAGGAAGAGCTGGCTGAGTATGTCCTGCAGTGGATGGATTTTGGTTTATCTTCCAAGTTCCTTCTGGTTCTAGTCAAGTTGATGACGTTCAACAGGTGCTACCTGGATGATTGTGTTGTGGAAATGGCCCATATGATCTGTAGGGATGTGTGAACAGTCGGTCCTAAGAGATAGGCGAGCGCCGTTCTGAAGAGACAGGCGATCGCTGATGGCCTCGTTGCTGCTGGCCAATCGAAAGGTAGTTGGGTTCAGATCCCTGAATCTGGAGTAGAGGAGACACTGGAGTCACGGCCAGGAACAGTCTCAGCACAAAGAGCATGTGAGTCACGATCTCCCATTCCGCCCCATTGTAATGTTCACCCAGTGTCACGAGTCCGAGGAATCAGGGCCCAGGAATGCAGCTAAGAAGGTAGGAAGGGAAGCAGCAATAGAACCTCTCAGCCAGTTCCTGATGCAAGGGAACCAGTATTTCAGTGAGAAGCTGATGTGTCCATGACTTGCTGCTCATCATCGAGGTAGAGAGAGAAATGATGAAGTGAGATAGGCAGAGGGAGTGGGAAGGCTAGCCATGCCTCAGAGGAGGGAGTGAGGGCTCAAAATAGGGAGATCCCACTGAGACAGACTCTAGAGGGTATAGCTCGCACCGAGCGGGAATAACTAAACATGGATCTCACATGGAGCGGGGGGACACTAAACTGGGGGCTCACATGGAGTGGGGGTAACAATAAGCAAGAGGTTCACACTGATCGGGGGAACAACTAAACAGGAACTCACATGGAGCAAGGGGAACAATAATCATGGGGCTTGCAAGGAGTGGGGGAAACAATGATCAGGGGACTCACATGGAGCAGGGGGAACAATAATCAAAGAACTTGCCAGGAGCGGGGGAAACAATGAGCAAAGGGAACAGGGGACTCACATGGAGTGGGGGAAACAATAATCACGGGACTTGCAAGGAGTGGGGGAAACAATGATCAGGGGACTCACATGGAGCAGGGGGAACAATAATCACAGGACTTGCCAGGAGAGGGGGAAACAATGAGCAAAGGGAACAGGGGACTCATGGAGTGGGGGAAACAATAATCATGGAACTTGCAAGGATGGGGTAAACAATGATCAGGGGACTCTCATGGAGTGGGGGGAACAATAATCACGGGACTTACAAAGAGCAGGGGAAACTAGGGATGTGAGAATGCAGTTCGGATGTTCAGAGTTTGGCCTGAACTCGGTCTGTTTGGACGTCTGAACTGAATGTCCAAACTGAACTCGAAAATGGCTAAACAGTTCAGTTATGTTCGGGTGAGTTTGGATGAGTTCAGGGTCAGGAAAAATGTGACTTTGGGTGGGAAAAATGTGACTGGAAGTGGGAGGCAGCTGAGGAGAAGACTTCCTGGCACCAGGGATGGAGACCAGGAGTGGTCCCAGGGCCAAATGATACCGATACAATTTTTTTTTTCAAATTTGGTATCAATTTCGGTATCAATAGCTCTATTTTTTGATGTTCGGCCAAGTTCGGCTGAACCAAACTCCACCGAACCAAATAGCCAAACCCGAACTCAGGCATCGAACCGAACGACCGAACGTCCAAACATCCGAACCGCGTTCTGTTCGCACATCCCTATGGGAAACAATGAGCAACGGGAACAGAGGGCTCACACGGATCGGGGGAAACAACATGTAAGGGACTCATATGAAGCGGGGGAACAACCAAGCAGAGGGTTGACACAAAGCAGGGGGTACAACCATTCACAGTCACCCAACACTTAAGGGGGTGGTGGTGAGAGAATGGGAATCGATACACACAGGGGAACTGGGAAAGGCCCACCTGGTATACCACAACTACAATACTTAGCCAGAACAGACAAGTAGTGCGGGGGAGGCAAGAAATGTTGCTCCACCAGCTTCCTGTGGCCACACCAAGGCTTACATAGTCCCTGTGGCCAATCAGGAAGCAGGGAGGCAGGACTAGGGCAAGAAGTTACAGCTGGGGAAGGGTGCGGCACACAAGGTGCAACTACACAAGGAAAAACAGCAAGGGACAATCAACACACTCACAGGCCCACCAGGTGGCACAGGGCACTAAAACACACTCCAGCACCCCAAGGGCCATGGGTTCAAGGCTGAGTCTTGACACCCAGTCCCTGCCAACCGGTGTACTCATCCGAGCTATGGCCATCAACAAGATTAAGGAAAAAATGGCTGATGTGGAGTACCAGCAGCAGCAGACACTGGATTGCCAGGGTACAGTAACTGCATCTGGCACCCCTGCTTGGCCAGGCATTTCAGGCTGACTGGCATGGGTGGAGCAGTGGTAGAGGCCCGGTGAGGGCTTGGTGGCTGGCAACCCCACTCGTCCGGGCATTGCAGTTTTGGGTCATACTCAACCAAACTCAAGAAGTTCTACTGCCAATTGGTCAAGCCTTGCCCGGTGGTAAAACATGTGGACACCCAGCAACAGACATTGGATTTCCGGGGCACAGAACCCGTGGCACAGCAGAGACAGTAGGGATGGGCGAACGTGGTTCGGTGTTCGGCCCAAACTCAGCCTGTTCGGACTACCAAACGCGAACACGAACATACCGAACAGAATCAAACACCGAACAGTGAACTGGCTGAACATACCGAACAGAACCAAACACCGAACGGTGAAATGGCCGAACAGTTCGGTCAGTCCAGATTGCGTTTGGTGGTGTTCGGGTGGCTAAAACGTGGTCTACTGTCACTCTGTCACTGTCAGGTCACTGGAAGGCTAAATGAAATGTAGCAGGGAGGGGGAAGTCATCTGACTCAGCTAGGAGCAGACTTCCAGGTACCAGGGGTGGAGGGTGGAGAGTGGCTTGGAGTAACAGCCAGCCTGCCGAATCACCATCTCTTTTCACCTCAGACCACTGGCTTGGCAGTCTGCGATTGGCCACGGGCTAGGCTGCATAGAGCCAATGGGTCTTGCGGTGAGGTGGGCGCAGCAAGAAACAAAACTGTCTGCCTCCTCCCTTCCCAATACCTTCTGAGCTAGTCACTGTTGATGAGCAGCAGGCATTTCAGAAGGCTCCTTCACCCAGCATTTTTCCAGCTCCCCAATCCATTGCCATCCTCCTATTTATTTTATTTATTTATTTATTTATTTAAAATATTTACACCCCGCCCCTCCTGTAAACAGTTCGGGGCGGCTTCCAACAATATAAAACAATATAAAACAATTTAAAACAATCAACAATTAAATACTTTTAAAACAGGGCCCCAGGAAACAATATCAACATTAAAACAATAAAACAGGGTAGGGGAGAAAAACACAACCCTAACCTCCCCTCCCCCCCTCCCCAAAGGCCAGGGCGAACAGCCAGGTTTTACAACACCGCCGGAATGACAACAGGCTTG
>QEPC01002150.1:1113205-1147370 GCA_003113815.1 Sphenodon punctatus | reverse complement strand
CAATGGTCTGTCAAGCCCTGCCTGCATTCTGTCTCCACGAGTGGGTGGACTGGGTGGCCATCCAATCTCTCTCTGCAGGGGACTTCCATTCCTAACAGGTCAGAGGGTAATTCATTCCCTGTTGTTCCAGTCCCCGTGACATACCTTGCATGTGGTGGTTCTGTCACCCTGGATGTAAAACGTCCAGACATCCGATGACTGGCACCGAATGTCTGGGGGTGAAGCTGGTGAGCTCTGCCTCGGGGTCTGGCGGTGACAAGTTGTCATCCTAGACCTGGAAGCAGGGCTGGGCCCGGGGCCAGAAGAATCCAATTCCTCTCTAAAATGGGAACACATAAGAACACCAAGTAAATATCATGCATTTATGATGATGCCTCTAATCCTCCTACTTTGTGGGTGCTAGGGATGGCAACCATAAAGCACGTGTAAATCCTGCCCTCCCAGGGGTGCTAGGGGATGCTAGATATTGCAACTAGAAAGCCCTGGCTGGCACATGCAAATCCTGCTGCCCTCCTTGGGATGCTAGGGATGCTAACGCGAGGTGTGACCCTGGCTGGAGGAATGAGACTGCTCTTATTTGGGGGTGCGTAGGGAATGGGATGGCAACTGGAGAGTGGTGACCCTTGATAGCTGCTGGCACATGTTTGGGTGGGGGATTGCTCATGCCTGACTGCTGGAAGAGTCCCCCACACTACAGTACCCTTTCTCTCTGTGGCAGACATC
Source organism: Sphenodon punctatus (assembly GCA_003113815.1). Classification (NCBI taxonomy): domain Eukaryota; kingdom Metazoa; phylum Chordata; class Lepidosauria; order Sphenodontia; family Sphenodontidae; genus Sphenodon; species Sphenodon punctatus. The sequence continues at coordinate 1,146,647 of QEPC01002150.1, read as the reverse complement.
TGCTGCCACCCGCTGTTGTCCACTGTTTGCATCTGACTGATGCCCACCACCCACGCACCCACCCGCATGCCAGTGAGCTGAGCTTGCTCTAACTGATACAACTTTTCTTGTCTTAAAAGTAAAAAAAAGGTTTACAAACCTGGCAGGAATGGTAGTAGAGCCTACTGCTTCCTCCTCATCTGAGGAGGAAGCCAGTGCCACCGGTGCCACGGGAGGTGTAGCGGGGCAGCGGCCTCCACCAGTTCCTCCTCCTCCTCCTCCACTGGCAAATGTGCCCCCAAACAGAGGATGCGAGCAGCCTTCTTCATTTTTTTTTTCCAAAAACCCCATACAGCACAAGCCAACAGTCATCCACAACACATACCAACCCACCCAAACACACAGCACAGCCAAACCCAACAGAATCACAGCCAAATCACACGAACCAAGCAGCCACAGACTCAAACACACACCCACTCGCCTCACAGCTCCATACGCACACAAATTTCCTGTTTCCAGCGCGATTTCCAGCTTCCCGCGCGCTCGCGATATTTTTAGGCCGAACGCGAACTCAGCGATCCACCTGAATGGCGAACGGCTGAACAAGAACACACAACCTGAACGTGGCTGAACCGAACGGCCGAACATGAACTCGGAGATCCACCCGAACGGCCGAACACAAACACACGAACCATACGCCGCCGAACCGAAAGGTCGAACACGAACCGTGATCTGTTCGCCCATCCCTAAGAGGCAGCAGCAGCAGCAGACGTTGGATTGACGGGGTACAGAAACCATGGCACAGACAGCAGAGGCGGCATTGGCCGTGAACTTTGGATTGCTGGGGCACAGAACCCGTGGCACAGATAGCAAAGGCAGCATTGGCAGCAGCATCAGACATTGTATTGCCCAGGCACAAAACCCGTGGAACAGCAGACAGCAGCATCAGGGTTTGCCTGTGTGCAGGTTGAAACACCCATGAAGCCAGGATGTTAGGATTTGCCAGGGAAGAGCTCCCATACAGCAGCAGACAGCAGCAGCAGGATTGCGTGGGCACATTTGGATTTTCCAGGGCAGAGCACACATGTACCAGCAGACAGCAGTAGCGGGATTACCAGGCCAGTGGGGCACATCACCCACAGTTGCCAGGGCAGGCAGACAGCCACTTTGGCATGCGAGGCAGGCAGGCCAGGGCAGGGCTTCAGCTTTGCTCACTGGGTGGTTGGACAGGCAGTGTGGCATGAGCAGAAGGCAGGAAGACTGAGGCAGGGTTCGAGCTTTGCAACCTGGGCAGACAGAAAGGCAGCGTGGCATGAGCAGAAGGCAGGCAGACTGAGGCAGGCTTTGATCAAGGCCACCTGGGTGGGCAGGCGGGCAGGCAATGTGGCATGAGCAGAAGGCAGATTGAGGCAGGCTTTGATCTAGGTCACCTGGGCGGGTGGGCAGACAGTGTGGCATGAGCAGAAGGCAGGCAGACTGAGGCAGGCTTTGATCTAGGCCACTTGGGTGGGTGGGCAGACAGCGTGGCATGAGCAGAAGGCAGGCAGACTGAGGCAGGCTTTGATCTAGCCACCTGGGTGGGTGGGCAGGCAGCATGGCATGATCNGGCGGGCAGACAGGCAGCATGGCATGATCAGAAGGCAGGAAGACTGAGGCAGGGTTTGAGCTTTGCAACCTGGATGGGCAGACAGGCAGCGTGGCAGGAGCAGAAGGCAGGCAGAGTGAGGCAGGGTTCAAGATTTGCAACCAGGGTGGGCTGACAGGCAGTGTGGTATGAGAGGCAGTAGGGAAGGCAGATGGGAACTTGGCAGGGCACTCACATAGGTTGGCAAAGACTGTGCAGCGCACGCGTGTGAGAGAGAGCCAGTCAAATAGGCAGGCCAAGATCGTCTAGCCAGAGGCTGGTTGGCAGGCTTACAGTTTCCCAATGCCACCCTGCATCATGAGTACAGTCAGATAAGCCAGCTGAGGCTGTCTAGTATATGAGAGAGAGAGAGAGAGAGAGAGAGAGAGAGAGAGAGCAGGCACCATGCATTGGGAAGGAGGGACAGCACCTCAGCACAGCAGGAGCAGCCCAGATTGAGGAGGAGTCCCATCCCAAGACTGCCATTGGCATGGGGTGGTATGTGCCAATCACCATCAATCTGTGTCCAGGGTCAGCTCAGGGAATCCCAACAGTGGAAGGTTCACTTTCAGGAACAGCAACTACTCCACCAACTTGGTCCCCAGTCTCAGGAGGTGTGGAGAGCAAATATCCCCCGCCACCATGGAGAACACCTGCTTGCTGGGGACACTGCTTGGTGGGCAGGACAAGATACCCTTGGCCACTTTGGACAGGGCCAGCCACATGTTGGTCTTGCCGGCCCAGTAGGCCAAGGGATCGCTCCTGGGATTGATGCATGCTCCTCCTCCAGGTAGGTCTCCACTACTGCTGACGCGTCGTCGTATTCCATCTGGTAACTCTGCCTGGGAAGGGAACCACCTCCACCACTTCCCTCAGCCACACTGCTTGCCCTATTATGCATGACCCCTGCTCCTGTTACCAGGGTAGGGGAAGGGGTGCACACACACTCGCACTGCCACAGGGTATCGAGGTCAGAGCAGGGAGCAACCGGTAGTAGAATGCCCTTCAGGATAGTATTTGGGCTCTCACCTCTAATTAAAGAGAACAAGCCCCTATCATCATAGGGCGCTGCTGACCATGAACCCAAGGCTGCCCCACACGCGCTCACCGCACTCAACATGCACAAAGAGGGGGGAAGAGTGGGGTTGTTCACCCTGGGGGGTGCTGAGTCCCAGGAGGGGGGAAGGGACACGGGACGCAGGGCACTCACCTCCGAGGATCAGGACACCAAACAGGGGGAATGGAAGAGCACTCGATTTCACTCACACTTCTCTCACTGACTCACGCACTCACGTATTCAAGGGGTTTTCAATGAAGGTCCACACACAGAGGCAATATTCAGACAAAAAGGTCATTTGTAGCTCATGCTCACGCTCACGCTCACGCTGCACACAAAGGGCCGGTCTCTGCGAATCACCAGTGCCATTCCCCAGATGGCGCTGGTTCTTATTGCCCAAGCCCTGCCCTTGTACGAGCCCGCAGCTACTCTGAGCGGCGCTGCGGGGGCGGGGGAATTGCCACAAGCTGTTTCCCTGGTGGGGGCGTGGCCTCCACTCGACGTTTCACCGCTGTTACCAAAGGTGGTTGTAGAGGCGTTCCATGCGGGGCCGGGCCCATCCCTTCCTGACTAATTACTCTTGGGGGCGTGACTACAGCTCCAGGCCCTGCCACTGTTGTTTGCAGGGGCCGTGGGGCTGCTTCCGGTGGTGCCGGAGGATGTCCTGCCTGTCGGCTTCTGACTGGGGGTGTGTTATCAGGGCGAGGCCCTATTGCTGCCATTGGAGGGGGACCCGAGGGAGCTCTTTGCATCTGCGGACTGCAAGGTTGGTTTGGGGATTGCGGGGGCAACTTCAGGGGCCTGCGTCCTTGCCTAACCCGTGTGCCACGTGCGCTTCTGACAGCTCCCTAGAGTGCCCTGCACATAGGAGGAGCTGCTACTGCTGCTTGCAATAGGGTTTCTGGGGCTGCTCATCCTGCTGCTGGGGCTGCTACCACTAGGGCTGGGGGCAGGGATAGACTCCTCCAGCTGAAAGGGGTGACTGCTCACACTCCCGCCATCCCCAGGGGTACCCTGCTGCTGCTGCTGCTGCTGCACACTCTCCAGAGCCCGCTCTGCCTGCTGGACCCTCTCTACCAGTTCACCTTTCCAGTCATGATAGAGGGGTGTCTGGTGTGCCATGCTGCTCTTGACCCGGGGGTCCAGTATGGTTGCCAACACATATTCCGCCCACCCCAGGAGCTCATCAAAATGTGCCTTCAGCCCTCCCTTCAGCTGCCGCACACGGTCAACCACCTCATAGGCCAACTTCCTACCTTGAGGTCCACAAACCCACCCCTGGAGAATCTCCTCCAGCCTCCTCAGGAGACTCTGGATCAGAGGGGTCACTTGGTTGATGGTGGCCCTGGACAAGCTCATGGTCTCCGTCATGGCCAGGAATGGTCTCAGAATGAAGACAGTGTGCGCCAGGATCTACCATTCCACCCCAATCTACCCTGGAGGTGCCCCACTGTCCATGACCAGTTGCACCTGATGCAAGGCGGCTTTCTTCTCAAGAAGTCACTTGAGCATCAGGAACATGGAATTCCACCGGGTGGACACATCCTGGACTAGCTGGTGCACTGGGGAGCCTTTCTGAGCCTGCTTTTCCCAGAGGAGGTAGCTGCCCATTATGCTCTGGTTAAAGAAACCGGCCAGCTTCCTCCCCCACTCAATCAGGGAGATGAGGGTGCCTGCCCAAATCCCCTTCTCCCCCAAACCCAGAGCATCCCTGACTACCAGGTGAAGGATGTGTGTGGCGCAAGGAATGCTAGTGATGCCCCCCTCATGGACTGCTCTCAAGTTGTTGGCTGCGTTATCGGTCACCACACACCCCTTAGTGAACAGTGCACCTGGCATGACCCACTCCCTCACTATGGTGGTCAGGGGTGCCTCTATGTTCCAGGATGTGTGGGGGCTGTACATTGCTTCTGCCTGAAGCAGGGCCCACCTATACCCTTTTTCAGGACCCCTTCTGCCACTGCCAAATGTTACTTTCAGGTCCTGCCACCAGTGCACCGTCGCAGGCAGGTAGATGGGCTGAGCATTCCTGCTGGACCACAGGTCTGTGGTGAAGTGGATGGTGGCACCTTTAAAGCCCGGTACAGGGCTGGCACCACCTGCCGACTCAGGGTGGTCACAAGGGCAGCTTAAACTGGGTGGCCAGGAAGCCAATCAGGCACCTGAACCTCATGTCCCCAACCATGAAGAAGGGCTGCCCATCCAGAGCGATCACTTCGTCCAACAGGCGCGTGGCTTTCACTTGAAAGGTACGCCACCCTCCACTTCCTGCAGCTGCCGAGGGACTTGGCAGCTTCCACCACCCCAGCTCCTCCATGGTGGACTGATGCTGCTTCTGCTGCTGCTGCTCCCCCCTAGCAGCAAATACTGCTCTTGCTGCTAGATGCAACTGTTGGAGAAGGATGCTTGCCCGCTGATGGAGGTGGACGACTGGCCACTGCAGTCGGAAACCCGTCTTAGTCCACTGCCCCTGCCTGACCGCTTAGCAGCACAGAGCTGTGGCATCCCTTGAGGTGCCTCACCATGGCAGTTGTGCAAGGTTAGTGAGCATCTTCCCACGCTTCATCACCTTCTGGAACAAACTACACTGCACCTCCCTGGGATCATCTGCCTGCACCAACTTAAAATGCACCCATACAGATTATGTTTGCACCCTCCTGCCTTTTGGTCCACACCAGTTGATGCACCACTGAGAAGGCTGTTGGGAGGGGAAGAACATGGTGGCAACACAGCTCTCTGAGGGACAGCCCTCGCCTCAGCTCCAGACATCTCCTCTGTGGAGACTAGTGTCTCCCTCGCTGTCCCCAATCAAAGTAATGTCCCACAAAGAGGAATACTGGGACCCTGAGGCTGATCGACTACCCACCATGCTGCTGCCACTCTCCATGTTCCCCCTATATCTGCTGCTGCTTCTCTCCCTGCTGCCATTGCCTGGGGATTGGGCCCTGCCTCTAGAAGCCGGAGTGGGATCCACCAGCCCTGGACAGCTGGGGATTGCCCAATAATGGGGGCGATGGTGGCCCATGGTGAACTTTGAACCCTGTCCCTGAAGCACCTGCACCTACTCCTGCAGCCATAGCCTCCTGGACTGCAGGCCTTCCAGTGCCCTGCAGGGCAGTGGAGGATGCTGGCAGGAGGTGCCGCTGAACCACCCCCTGGCTAGTACAACTGCTGGAAGCCTCAGCAGCCTGACTGCAAAAATCAGACCTGTGGAGTTTGGGGTGTGGTGATGGGCTCTGGCTGCTGCTGCCTGCTGCCACTCCTCTGTCACAGCCCCTACAACCTCTGTCACATGGCCCATTTCCCGCCTTACAGGCAGCAGACCAGCCTCTCCTGCTTCCCTTCTCCATGCCTTGGTTGTCTTCCAACCCAAAAAATGCACTTGGAAATTTTATGTATTTTTTATTTATTTATTCAAAATTTGAATATTATATATATATCTACTACTACATTAACTCTAACTGCTATTAACTACTATTCTAAAATCTATGGAACTAAATGAAATATTATATCTACAAAGGCCTAGTCCTACAAACACGATAAAATATTAAAACTGAATCACTACACACTATCTCTATCTATCTCTATAACTAAGCTAACTCCTACAACTATCTATAGTATCGAATATCTAATATCTCTCTCTCTCTCTCTCTCTCTATATATATATATACACACACAGGGATGGGGGAGGGGGACACAGACATCTCACAACAAACAACACAGGGAGGGGTACAAAACTGAAATGAAACCTAAATCAATCTAATACTGCTTTAAATAAATCCAAAAACAGAGGAAGAGAATCAGGGATGGAATATATACTGGGAGGCAGGAAGGATTCAATGGAGGGTAGGGAGAAAGAACACAGGGAGGGGTAAAAAATAAAAATAACACCTAAATCTATCTAATCTAATCTAAATAAATGAAACTAGGGAAGTAAATGTGTGGGATGAGTGAGAAAGGAGGAGGATGGCAATGGATTAGGAATAGGAAGGAACAAAAACTGCTGGGAGAGGGAGACTTCTGAAAATGCCTGCTGTCAGGAATAGTGGCTAGCTCAGAAGGTGTTGGATGGGGGGGGGGGCAATGACTTTTGTTACTTGCTGCTCCCATCTTACCACAAGCCCCATTGGCTCTTTGCAGCCTAGCCCCATGTCCCCCATGTCCAATCACAGACTGCGAAGCCAGTGGTCTGAGGAAAAAAGGGATGGTGATTGGGCAGGCTGGCTACTACTCCAAGTCTCTCCACCCCTGGTGCCAGGAAGTCTGCTCCTCAGCTGACACCCCCCCTTCCTGGGCCTTCCAGTCACGTTTTTCCTGCCCGAACTCATCCAAACTCACCCGAACGATATTGAACTGTTCTGTCATTTCTGAGTTTGGCTCAAGTTCGGTTCAGTTGGTTCGGGTTTGGGTTCAGTCATTCAGTTCAGTCATCCGAACGGATCGATTTTGGTCCGAACTCCGAACATCCGAACCACGTTTGCAGATCCCTAGTGCCATAACCCAGATGAAAGCCAGACTACGAGGGATCCAGAATACTGATGTGGTCCAGATGCCCCTGCAGCTGCCAAGCCACTACCCATTTAATAACCTTTCGGTGGGCCCAGGTGGCCCCGGACCTCCCATCCTTCTGATGTCAATTAAAGACCTGGCTGTTCTGTCGGGCTTTTGGTGACGGTGAAGGGTGGTGGGGATTTTGTTTTTGTTTATTCCTTTTGACATCCCCCCATTGTGGACTCTACTGTTTCATGTTTTTATGTGTTATGTATTTATTATATTTCTATTGTATTTTTATACTTTTATATTTATTAGCTGCCCCAATCTGCTTTGGCCAGAGGGGTAGGGTATAAATTATGTAAAATAAAATAAAAATGAGTGGACTTGAGCTCCATTTAGTTTTAGTAAGAACCCAAACTGAATGAATAAGGAAACGACATTCATTTGCTTTCATTCTTTTCAGTTAAAAATAAACAAAATAATTTTTTTTTTAAAAATCATTGTGCATGCACAAAAATGTCTAACATACCATTTTGTGCATTTACCCCCTTTCCCAAAATGCTGTCATGACCAGCATTACAGGATAAAAATGTAAAAAAAGAAAAAAGAAAAGAAAAAAATGGTCCAGCAGCCATTTTGCACATGCACAATGATTTTTAAACAAACAAATAAACAAAATTAAGTTATTAAACAAAAAAAGTTATGAAAATGTACAGGTTTTTAACAAAATTGTTTTTAAATTTGGTGCACATAATGCGTTCTATTGGAAGAAGAGGTATCTCAATTTTCAGCAACATAGCATAAAAACCAAAAATGTTACAGCCAATAATGTGTTTTCCATTGAAACCAATGGAAATTAAATTCCGAACTCACCGAACGCATCCGAACCAAATGTTCGAATTCGAGTTCGGTTCAAATGTTCGGTTCAGTTGACCAAACTATTCAAGTTTGGTCCGAACTCCGAACTTCCGAATTCGAGTTCGGTATGAACGTTCGGTTCGGTCGACCAAACTATTCGAGTTCGGTACGAACTCTGAACTTCCGAACCGCGTTCGCCCATCCCTAATAATTTGAAACATCCACCTGTTGTAATTAGATGAAACGCAAGTGGGGTATTATGTGCATATATTGGCAGTGGCGCATTTTTAAAGTCCGCAAATTAAATAGCTCACAATTCGCCTCTTCTAGGCCTTCTGGGCACTGAATGAGGTCTTCCGGCCCCTCCCTTTCAATCACCAAAACCCTTCTTCAATTCTTGGAAGGCCTAGAAGATGCCTGAAGTGCTCCAGAGCACCATCAGAGACGGACCCGCCACCGTTGTCACCTCTGGACTTGAGGCCGGAGCCCCGGCACCACCAGGTAAGTTGATCCCTGGGGTGGGGAGGTTTGTTTTTTTCCCCACAGGCTAGGCAGAGTGGGGGAGGAGGTGAGCCCCAGTGCCCCTTCCACCCACACAGCCTGGAGGGGGGAGGGAAAGCCAGGTTCCCTCTGCCCCCTCTGAACGGGTTCAGGCCAAACAGCCCAAAACCCAAACGGTTTTGGGTGGGTGAATCCTGAACGGGCCAAACACTGAACCCCCCCGGGGTTTGCACATCCCTTTAAACTGAGCTTCACTCTCCTTTACAGAGAGACAGGCTATGGCTATGTCCTCTACTTCTTCTCATTGGGGTGCTGGCTGCTGGTTGCAACTGGAGAATATACTAATAGCTGCCTTCCCACCATTTCTGAAGCACTTCCCCCTTTTCAATTATCTCCCACATCCCCAGATTCCCTCTTTCCCCCTGAGCCTCACCCCTCTGCACCCCGTTCCCTCTTGAAGTGTCCCAATGTCACAGCCATGGCCATGACCCTCCCTGACTTTTTTTGCTGTTGCTCAGATGGCCCCTTTTCTCTGAACCCTAAACCTCATCTTGAAGAGACTTACCCCTTTCACCCCATGATCCCTCTGAGCCCAAGATCTAGACTGAGCCTATGCCCTAATTTTCTAAACCCTCCATCCTCTTTCCCACACCACAATTTAACCTTTTTTAAGAACTAAAAAAATAAAACAAGAAAACCAATCCAATCCCTTACCTGGCCTCAGTCAGAGGCAGCAGAGACCACGTCAGCTAGTTTCCCTGAGCCTCCCAGCCTTAACCACAGAGTCCACCAGGCAGCCAGTGACTGTGCTTGAGCTTCTTGCTTTGCCTAGTCCCTTTGCTTTGTGTGATGTCCAGCTCTGGCCTTGGCAGGCTCTCCCTGTGTCCCTCCTCCCCTCAGTCAGAGAGACAGTGACTCTGAAGACTCACAGTCATGTCCAGTCACACCCTGGCTCCCCCATCTTTTTCCTGGACAAAGATTGTCCAGGGCGATAGCTCTATCACCCCAAAATTGTTTTTTTTCCTGCTGGAGGTTTCCTATGGAATCCTTTCACGTGCCGCCTCCATGCCCACCCCAGAATGAGAAGTGAGCACATGAGAGAGTTGAATAAAATGGGCGATAAGACTATTGCCCTCTCGCACATGCTCAGACTGTACTGCCAGTGCCCCATCACTCAGCCCCCTACCCCCCGGGCGACCCTGAATCGAACCTCAGAAGTTGCTGACTGCCCACTCCAACTTCAGATTCCTACCTCGGATTCTCTCCACTCCAGCTGAGAACTTCATATGTGCTGTGAGGGAGGGGTCCTCTAACATTGTGTTGAGTGCATGTGTAGCCAGCCTGAGGCTGGCTCCTCCTCCGAACAAGCAAAGGAGCGCTGTGGAAAATCTGGCTTCCACCTTACCTCTGCTCTGCTGCACTGAGACTCCACCCCTAATTGGGGAAGTGGGGAGCCAGCCAGGGAGCAACAGAACTGGCCTCATGCTCTGAGTGAGTGATGTCAGAGACTGACTGTGTGTGTGACTGACAGGCTGCTTCAGCCAATCAGCCCTCCTCCTGGTTCCTGGACCTCCCCATACAGCCCAGAAATGGATCAATCGCAGGCTTCAGTACGGAGATTCCCCAGAAGGCAGCTGAACTTTGAATCACAGCATGTTGATGAGAGTGAGTGACTGAGATCAGATCAGTCTTTTTCAGCTGCAGCGCTGGTCCAGCAGCACAGAGGAGGGAGCCAGAGGGATGGCAATGCCATGGCAGAGAGAGAGTGAGTGTTTGTGTCAGCTCAGCTGGGAGCCACCCCGCCCCCCAGGATGGAAAGTCAGCGTGTCTTGTCAGCATATACACGCCCAATTCATTTTATTTTATTTTTCTTGCAGCAGGGAAGTAGCACCCCAGCACTTGTGCAGCAGCACCCAATAACCCTAAGGGTAGAACCGCCACTGCTTCCCAGGCAGACAGGGGGGCTGGGCTGGCCAGGGGGGCAAGGAGGGTGGGTGGGTATGGGTTTATTTAGGCTGTTTTAATTGTAGTTTTATTATTGTGTATTTTTAATATGTTTTTAAAATGTTGTTAGCTGCCCTGAGATGCCTGAGGCAGGAGGGGGCAGCATATAAATTTTAATATAAATAAATAATATAAATACTCACATCCCGCCCCCTCCTGCCTGGCCCCTACCTAGCCTTTCGACTCTTGTTGGTTCTTGGCAAGGATTGGGGGTTCTCGTGTCTTGTCTTTTTTAGGGAACAAGATGAAGAAATCCACATTCTCATAGCGAACTGGTGAGACTCGAGAAGTGTGTTTCAGCCCTATTGAGAACACTGCTGCCCTCACCCTCACTGTCCATATTTGAGGCACAGAAAGCATGGTCAGAAGACCATTCTTGGCTGACTGAAGACACCATAACAATCAGACTGGGCCATTTATGGGATATTCCCTAGTCCCAAACCTCTTTTAGCCAATCAAAAAGGCACACACTGCCTTTCATGAATCTTGCTCAGACCCTCAGGAATTTCATGAACTTGCATAGCCAGCAGGCAAGCCTCTCAGACACTTTAGAGGCAAACTCTTAAAGGAGGTCTCTGAGCTGGCCTAAACACTAATGCAGTGCTGGATGTGCTCATGCAGTGAGGAGCCCTATTAAATATTTAAACCTTGTCCTTCCCTCAAATGCAGAGCAGAAAAGATGATTTTCCATGGAATTTAACATTAAACTCTGGCAATTTGTACAGCTGTGCATATAAATGGCTTGCACATATTCTCCAGAGCCTAAGGTCAGTGTGCCTCATACATTTCAATACTGTAAGTTACATAGCAACATCCTTCCCACTTCTGTTTCCATGTTATTTATTGAAAGGGGATTAAAAAGAAAATCTAGGGACGAAGAAGCATTGGTTTTGGGGTGGCAGATTGTAATACTTTGAGTTGATTGTAATTCTTTCCCCCTTAATCATTTAATTTTTTCCTCTTCATAGAATGAATGTCATAATAGCAGTCCATCAGCAGCGGATGATGGGTACTAGATTTTCCAAGCACAGAAATCGGACAACTAACTGCCTGATTTTACTGTAATAAAATTTGTTCCATGATGGTTCGTCAGGACCTTCAATTCATTATCTTGTCAAAATTTAACCTGTTTTCCAAGAAGAAAACTCATCTTACTTGCTTTCAGAATTACCCCATTACACACAGCTCAGGAAAACAACATGCAAATGTAACTTCAATAGATAAAGGCTGAAATTTATACAGTAGTTTATCTCCCTCACCCTCCCATGCCATTACAAACATATTTGTCCAAATAACTGGTATTTTTTACACGTGATGAGCATTTCATCTGCCACGCTTAAACCCACCCTGGGGTAAGGTCTGCCTGGCCACTGAAAAAATGTTCAGGTGGCCAGAGCTGGAGACAGGGCAGAGAGAGGGCAGGGAATGTGCGGACGTGGGTCCACACAGGCCCGCCCCTCCGCATTTCTCAGTGCTGCCCTGCCTCTTCCCTAACGGGTGGGTGTGGTGGCGTAAGAAGCCGCCACACCTGCCTAGAACTGCTCTGGCCATGGGACAGGGTTAGATGGAGTGGGCTATCAGATGTGATGGTCTTCTCTACCATGGTTTGGGGTTGCCTACCCAAGACTGTGGGAGGGTTCAACACGGAATGTGCACTGGCTGGGAGCCCTGTGCACATCCTGTGTTAGCTCTACCATGGTCTGGTGTAACGTCTGCTCCTGCCTATGGTAAACATCTGGCAGGAGCATATATGACACCCCAGCCTGCGGCCACACTGGGGTAAACATGACCACGGGCTGGGGTGTCACATTTGAAAATACCCAATGAATGCCTCATCTTCCATATCAAGGAATAATCCCATATTACCAAAAACAAGTTAATTAAGGCCTAATTCTCCCATCACTTTCCCTAAGTATACTTCTCTAACACCAGTGACACTGAAGGAAATGTTCTGGGTCAGATTCTCAGCTGGTATAATTCGGGATAGCTTCATTAAAGATAAAGGCAATGCAACAAAAGTGGATTGAACAGTACTTAATTTGTACCTGTCTCCTCTTCCAGCCCCTGTCACTGTCGCTACTGTACAAGACTCCCCTCCTTTTCAACCTGGCCTGATGCAGAAGCACCTGACTCAGTCTCTTCCCTGACAAAGTTGAGACTGATCAGTTGGTCAGCAGCAACAGTGCCAGCCCTAGTCCCCATCAAACCTAATCCAGGTCTGAGCACGGGGCAGAAACAGAAACCGGCAAAGTTGGAGTGGGAGCCCGGCTGCGTATCTTCACTGGCCTCTTTGAATGGTCAAGGGTCAGAACTTCCAAGGCAGACTTGAGCCCTGGCATATCTTAAGCACTGGGGCTGTAAAAACCTGACTTCTATTCCTGTGGCCTCAAAAAAGTCTCTCCCCACACACCCGTCTTTCCCTCCTGTAAGGACTTCAGGGCACAGACTGCCTTTTATTTGTGTGTGATCAGTCCTGGTACCACTGCCCGAGTTACCTACGGGTCATTAGGTGTTACCAACAGAGTAACTACTGGTAACATGTCCTGGAGTTGTATCCAGAGCTGCTGCAGGGGCCTGGTGCAGGGCCACAACAGTTAGGGCGCTTTTAAACGAGCCCTCTCCCAAGTGGGAGAGGGCTCAATGTGGCGTCTAAACCCCGTGTTCCTCTCTACGACGTGTCTGATGTTCCCAAGAGCATCAGACACATCTCAGAGAGTATGTGTGCATGCGCCTCCTTCTGCGCATGCGCTTGCACCTCCTTCTGCGTGTGCGCATGTGCCTCCTTCTGTGCGTGCGCATGCGCCTCTTTCTGCGTGTGCACATGCTCCTCCTTCTGCGCGTGCGTACTCTTCTAGGGAACCCGGAAGTGCGGGTTAAAGCCGGCACATCGGCAATCCGCGTTGAAGGAAGCAGGATCACCAGGCCGGCTTGACGCAGAGGAGACTTGGCTGCGCTCCACGTCGGGCATTTAAATGGACAGTCTCAATGGTGTCTGTTAAAGGGCTCAGTCGCCATTTCCATCTCATTTAAAAGCACCCTTAGAGCTTCTCACTGCTGCTGACACTTGAATTTGCCCAGCAGCTGGGGGAAATGATCATGGGTAGTAATAACTCAGATGGTTCTGCCAATTCTGCCAGCTTCTGGGGAGAATAAAAAACTGGCAGCTGCAGAATAGCACAGCTGGCAGCCCACTTCTTAATGTAATTATCTCATTTTAGGTACTAAATACTCCAAATCTATCACTACACCTCAGACTCAGTGTGCCTTATTTTACATCTTTGAATGCTATTCTGACATTTATTTATTTATTTATTTATTTAATTAATATAATTACATTTTTACCCTGCCCCTCTCACCTATGGCAACTCACATCATTAATAGCAATAATGACCTCATATTCTCAATCACACTTTGGCTCTATTGCAAGTACAACTTATTTATTTAAAAGTATCAAAAACTAATTGGTAAACTTTCCGGCATCCATTTTAGATGGAGCTAATATTTGCTACTCTCAGTCTTGCAGATTTTTATCTATTTATTTCCTCCTCTTTTCTGGGTAGATGTATGCTAATTGGCTCATTGGTAATTCAAACACCTCCCGCTGTGGGTGCGTCAAAGGGAATGGGTTGTGTTTGCTGGTTTCCAAACTTGTTAATTGAGGAGCTATTCAATTATACGTAATATTCTTTTATTGCTAATAAGCTCTTCTAGTATCAATAACAACCATAGCTCTGAAATGAAATCTGCACCCTTGAAATTTATATATTCTTGGTATAAAACATTTAAATTAGAGAGAGAGAGAGAGAGAGAGAGAGAGAGATTTAACCCTAAACATGAGCACTTGAATCAAGGCCAGCTCCAGAGAACTGAAAAAAGAATCAATAAAAGATAAAGTTATCTTTCCATTTGCATGCTCCAACGTTATGATAGTTTCATAGAGGAAACTATTCAAATGTGTTAGACTAGAAATAATATTGTCCTTAATCAAAATGATCAAATATGGCATCTAAAACATATAGTTACAATTGATCATCTATATGCTAAGAGCAGAATTCCTTTGCACACATGAATTCACAAGTTCATGTTGAGTTATGGTATGCATTTGTTGAAGATTTTAGAGAGTAAATTTCATCTTATTACTGCTATTTTTTACAAATAAAAATCTGTGGTTTTTTAAAATTATTACAGCTGCACATGAAGCAGCATTTCTCCCTTAATAACTTTTGGTTTGGTCTAGAGCTGAAATGAGAATGCATGAGATTCTCATATTCTCCCAGCTAGATCTCATGGGATCTTGCCGAGACTGATTATGGAAAAACTCAGATGCGCCCTGTATATGCCAAAAATGACTGCCGTGGCCATTCTCTGTATGTGTTTGGACTAGGGCTGAACACCGGTGGCCATATTGTGCATACGCATGGCATTCTTTGAGGGTGCATGTGCAAAATGGCCACCAGAAACTACATATCTGCAGAATGGCCGTGATGGCCATTTTGCACATGCATGGAGCCAGTTTTCTGCTGCTCGAGTTTCGCATGAGAATGGGTTGAGAATTGGATTATTCTTGACCCATTTATATTCTCGCAAGTCTTGGTGAGAACCTAGTTCTCACCAAAATTTGTGAGAATAGGCAAGGGCGAGTTTCAGCCCTAGTTTGGATGCGCATGAAGATTTAATCCAAAACAGAACAAGAATTCTTTCAGTCACCTGCAAAATTTTGTTTCCTTCTACTTAAAATTTTCCAATCTATCAACTTTTCTTTGCAATGAAAAATTGCAATGGGAAGTCACAGAAAATAAATAATCAAAATGCTTTTGATAATTTCTAAAAATGATTCATTTTTATCTCATTAGATGCAGCTTAGGGTCCTAATGTATCAGGTACTTTAGAACCCATATACTGAGACACAGAGGCAGGCATTTTCAGAAGTGAGCAGCTCCCACTTACTTACCTGAGTAAGGGACAGATTTTTACATGTGCTTAGCATCCAATAACTCACATTGGGTTGGGTGTGATTCTGTCCTGTTTAACTGCACCCACCGTGTCAATAAAGATGAGGTTTGTAGAGGAAACCAGAATCCTGAGAAAATGGAAGTTGAGCTTCTTTGAAAATATAGCTCAAGTTGTGTAAATTGAGATTTTTTGAAAATATGAATAAACAAGCGAAGCAGAAGATGGGAAAACAGAAGTCTTTCTTATCCTCCTTTTTTCAGAAGGGGATCTGTGGTAGAGAGGAATTGACATTTCCAAGGTCATCTATGGGAAAGTCAGAGAAAAACACCTCAACATACATTTTGGAATTAGAACTGAAACAACTGAATCTGATATTTCATTCACTTACGTTTTATTTATTGATGTATTTATATCAGTATATTTATACCCCCCTCCCCCCTTGCCTAATAGCAACTCGGTGCAGTGAACAAGAATATAAAAATATTAAAAATACAAAATATAAACTATAAACAATATATTATAAAATCTCTGTTAAAACAAAGGCCTGAGGAAAAAAATAAAGAACCCCTTACCCCAAAGAAAAAGAACCCCTCCCCATCCCCATTACCCATTCCCCTCACCAAATGCCTGGCAAAACAGTCAGGTCTTACACTGTCTATGGAAGGAGGGAAGATCCGGGGAAAGGCGAATCTCCATCGGGAGGGAGTTCTACAGCTTCAACACAGCCACCGGGAACGCCGTCCGGAAGATCATCACCCGGGAAACATGGGGGACCTTCAGGGAGGCACCCACAGCTGACCACATGGGCCGATCTAGGACATGGGGGATGAGTAGGTCCTGTAGGTGAGTGGGACCCAAGCCATATAGCACTTTAAGGGTAATAACCAACACCTTGAATTGGGCCAAGAAGACTATAGGCAGAAAGTGCAGAAAATGAAGCACTGGTGTTAAATGTTCCTGGTGACCCAACCCCACAAAGAGACGAGCCATCACATTCTAGACCAGATGCAGCCTCCAAGCTGTCACCAAGGGTAGCTCCATGTAGAGTGTGTTGCAGTACTCTAATCTTGAGGTGATGAGTGCATGGATGATGGATCCATGCATTTGTTAAATTACATCTGGTTCGCCACCTCTGACCGTATGGTCAGAGGTGGCGAACCAGATGTAATTTAACAAATGCATTCCTCATAGAGATGTGAGAGCGCGGTTCAGGGGTTTGGCGTTTGGCTCAAACTCAGGGTGTTCGGCTCGTTCGCAAACACCCCAAACCCAAAATGCCCCCCACCTGAACCGGCGGAACAAAGTTTGGGTTCCGAACCCGTTTGGGCGGGGAACAGGGGGGAACCTGCTTTTCACCCCCCACTCCAGGCTGCACTGGTGGAAGGGGTGCCGGGGTTCACCTCCATCCCCCCCCCACCCTGCCTAGCCTCATAATTTATTTATTTTTTAAAAAAAAAAACACCCCAGGGATCGCCCTACCTGGTGGTGCTGGGGCTCTGGCCCTGGGTCCGGCAGCAGTGGTGGTGGTGGTGGCAGTGGGTCCAGCAGCGCTCCAGAGTGCTTCAGGCCTCTACTAGGCCTTCCGGATCACATGACCCGGAAGGCCTAGTAGAGGCCTGAAGCACTCCAGAGCAACACTGGATCCAGACCTGCCACTGCTGCTGCCGCCAGACCCATGGCCGGAGCGTGATCTACCTGGTGGTGCCAGGGCTCCGGCCTCGGGTCCGGCAGCAGCAGTGGGTATGGCGGTGCTCCTCCAGAGTACTTCAGTCATCTACTAGGCCTTCTGGGTCATGTGTCCTGGAAGGCCTAGTAGAGGCCTGATGTGCTCCAGAGTGCCGCCACACCTGCTGCTGCTGCCACTACTGCACCCGCTGCCACCACCACTGCCACCGCTGGACCTGGGGCTGGAGCACCAGCACCACCAGGTAGGGCGATCCCTGGGGTGGGTATTTTAAAAAAAAAATATTATGAGGCTGGGCAGGGGGTGGAGGTGAGCCCTGGCACCCCTTCAACCCACACAGCCTGGAGTGAGGAGGGGGGAGGGAAAACCGGGTTCCCCCTTGTCCACCACCCCATGCCCAAACAGGTTCAACCCCCCACAACAGGCTCGGGTCAAACAGCCAGAACCCAAATGTTTTCACGGAGGATGAACACCAAACGGGCTGAAAACCGAACCCCCTGTGTTCACACATCCCTAACTCCTCATCACAGCTGTCACCTGAGCATCCAGGTGGAGCTGTGAATCAAGGAAAACTTCTAGACTCCAAACCTGAGGGACCGGAGAGGGATGCATCCCATCAATGATGGGGACCTCCACTCCCTCGCCCTTACCTACCAGCATCACTTCCATCTTATTGGGATTCATCTTCAGACACCTCATCCTCATCCACTCCCCCACCACAGTCAAGCACCCCTGTAAACACCGAGACTGCCGGGCCTGGGTCAGTTGAAGAACAGAGGTACAGCCGGTTGTCATCAGCATACTGATGACACACACTTCAAAACCTCTCATGATCTCGCCCAAAGGCTGCATGATCTTGCCCTAAAGCTCTTCACAACCTTGCTCCCCCACCTCTCTGCGTTAATTTCCCTCCATATTCCAGTCCCTGAACTCCGCTCCTCCTCTGTCCCTTCTCTCAGCATCCCACGCCACCCCTGCTCCCCTAACTGCCTTTCTCCCTTTTCCCTAGCTGCCCCCCCATGCCTGGAACTCTCTCCCTGCCCACATCCGCCTCACCCCCTCCCTCCATATCTTCAAATCCCCCCTCAAAACCCACCTCTTCCACTCTGCCCTCCCCGACTCCTCTCTCCTCTCACCTAACTCCTGCTGATACCCTTCATCCAGTACAATCTGTTACCTGAGGTCTGTGTACTCCTATCCTCACTACACGGACCAACCAGTCATCATTCTTGATGTAACCAAGCCAAGCACGTGCACCTGGGACCTTGCATCCTTGTGAATGTTACACTCTTTTTCTCGCCCTCTGTTCCCCTTCCTTCGTCTCCCACCCCCCACCCCCCACCCTCGTCTCTCAGATTGTAAGTCCTATGGCAGGGACTGTGTCTATTCAATTACTTTGTAAAGCACCAGGTATATTGCTGGTGCTATGTAAATGCTTGGCTTATTAATAATAATAATAATAATAATAATAATAATAATAATAATAATACATTAATACTGTACACTTTGTATAGGAGAGGGGACAAAATAAATCCATACAAGAACACACACATGAAGCTCTGGGGTACGATGTACAATCCTCCAGCACCACACGCTGAGTTCTCTAGGCCAGGAATGAGCAGAACCATTCAAGAAAAATCCCATCCACCTCACTCGCTGCAGGCGAGTCACCAACATCTCATGGCCAACCATGTCAAATGCTGCTGACCGATCTAACAAAACCAGAAGGGTGGACTGACCTCAGTTCAGCTCCTGGCACAGATTGTTGACCAAAGTCACAAGCGTGGTCTCAGTGCCATAGCCCAGATGAAAACGGGACTGATAGGGATCAAGGAAACAAATGCAGTCCAGATACCCCTGGAGTTGCTGGGCCACTGCCAATTCAATTACTTCCATAGAAAGGGAAGGTTAGAGACTGGCCAATAACTGGCTAGGGCATCAATTCAAGAGATGATTTCATGAACAGGAGCCACACCACATCCTCCTTCAGGCACCCTGGGACCCTGCCCTCCCTAAAGTAGGTATTGACAACCCCTGCCAGCAAACAACCCCAATGTCTCCTGGTTGGCTTTCACCAGCCAGGACAGGCAAGAATCTAGTTCACAAATTGTGGCCCTCATAGTCCCCAGCATTTCCACCACATTGGGGGACAATACCTGCTGAAACTGATCCCACAAAAATGAACCATATGGGGTATTCAAAACCTCAGGCGCTTCCATTGCATTAAGTGCAGCATCAAAATTGTCATAGATGCAAGCAATTTTATCCACAAAATAGTTGACAAACATATCACAGCGAGCACTGGAAGATTCCAGTTCGAGGTGGAGAGAAGCCGGACTGACCAGCCCCTTCACGACCCAGAAAATTTCAGCCGGATGTGACTTTGTGGACGATATAATGGTAGCAAAGAAACTTCGCTTTGCTGCCCTCATAGCGATGGCAGAGGCTTTTAACAAAGCTTTATGCTGCAATTGGTCAGCTTCAGTATTAGTATGATGTCACTGTCACTCTAACCGTCTCCCCTCTTGCTTGAGCAAATTCAGGTCCTCTGTGAACCACAGGGTCCTACATCGCCTATGCTCAGGGAGCGGACACTCTGCCCAGTTGATGGCCCCAACCAACAAGGTGTTCCACAAGGCACTGAGGTCATGAAGCAATCGGCTGACAATATTCACTTTGACAATATTGTCAATATAACATAGTAAATCATTTAATTTATTTATTTATTAACATTTTTACTCCACCTTTCCTTGAAGGCTCAGGGCAGCTTGCAAAAAACATAAAATACAATTAAATGACATTAAAATGCAATTCAACAAAAAAAACCTATCTACTACAACCCCGGCCACCCAATGACATCCCACATAATCCCGATCAGCACCTGCCAAATGCTTTACTAAAAAGAAAGGTCTTACACTGCCTCTGAAAGAGACTTCGGCTTGGATTCAGATGAGCCTCCAAGATGAGGGAGTCATACAACATTCAGGCAGAAGCCAAGAACAGCCACTATACCGGCTCCCATCACATAGATAAGAGTAGCAGATGGAACCCACAGGGGCCGCGATGGGGCATGATAGGAAAGGCAGTCTTTTAGTTATATAAGAACCAGACCATTTAAAACTATAAAGGTCAAAACCAGCATCTTGAATTGTGCCTGGAATAGTGGGGCGTCATAGCTGGAAATATCATAATTATTGTGCATTTTGTGATAAAAGCAAATGTGGCATAGAGGTAGACAAATATATTTTTAACAGATCTGGAGATTGAGCTGTCACAAAATTTCCCCCTGACAGCTGTGACAGCCAACTTACAAAATGGCTGACATTGGTTACAATTTCTTTGCAAAACTGCTCAACTTTGGTGGACTAGATGGCACTGAGGATAATTACATGGCCAAAACAGTCATCCATGGCACCATGGGATGTTGTTTATTGAATAAAATATTAGGTTACTGTGCTGTGTTAAAAAAAATAAGTTTCATTAATTAGACGATGTAAAAGAAATGCAATTTATGTGATGAACGTGACATATTTTATTTCCCTGCTTAAGAACATCAATCAGAGAGTTAACATGTCTGTTAAACATACATAACAGGAATGTTAATAGTATTCTGATAATATTTTGCTTAGCATTGGTGTTAATCAGGAGTGTTCGAGTGATCACAAAGTGCCATAAATGTTAGCTCCAACAGCGCTCATGGTGTTGAAATACTACTAAAAGTTGTGTCATTAGTTGTGGTTTTCATTTACCGGAACACTCGCCCTCACACAAGCACAGAACTTTGCATACAAGTGCGGCATCCTTACACTTGCAGCGCTTCTCACAACTCTTCCTACACTTGCACAATACCAACTCATAACAGGTCACAGATGCCTGTGGTACTGTAGTCCAGGGTGGCTCGTACAAGCCACCCTCTGTCTTGATCCAGCCCCAACTGATCAGTGAAGGCAGCAAAGGATTTGGGAGCAGTGCCTGACTCCACACATGGCCACCCTGGTACACTGCCCTCTTCACATGCTGTTCAAGAACAACTCTGATTGGTGGTATCTGCTGCATATTGCTATTCCTTGTGAAGATCTTCTTTCTTGACTTATCAATTTCTTTACTGGTTATGTCATACAATAGGATGACGAATCTCTCGATGGCATACATGATATTATCTGGGATGTCACTTGGTACAAAGGACAATTTCAGCAGAGCATCAGTTGGTTCAGGCAGTGCCTTCCAAGAGGCCCAAGCTTTTTTCTTATCATGCCTAGCAAAACTGGACACAGTATTGCAACCAGTTAGAACATGTTGGAAGAGCTCATGTCTTCTCTGGACCAAGGCTACGAGCTAGATCTTGGGCTGTCAAGTACTGGAAACTAGGGCCGGGACCCCAGGGCAATTACCGGGTACTGAATTTACTGGATTCCGGTTTCCAAAAAAACGGATTCCCGGATTAAATCCGGTATACCGGTACCGGATTTATTCCATTGATTTCAATGGGGCACTGTCCCCACTGAAATCAATGGAATAAAAAAATTGAGTCCCCCCTCCCCCTCCCAGGCTGCGCAGGTGAAAGTGGGGACACCACCCACCCACCCTGCCCAGCCTGGATTTAAATCCCCTGAGTGTCCCACTGAAGCTCCGGGCCACCGCCGGCAACCCAGAGTCAGCCCCAGCACCAGCGGCCGTCCCAGCAGCAGCCGGGAAACCCGGAAGTTCCCCGGAAGGCCTACTAGCATCTGAAGCCGGCAGCCACAGCCGGCCCTGAAGCCACCGGACTGCCGGAGCTCAATGAAGGTACGAGATCCTTGGGTGCGGGAACTTGGAAGTAGGGTGATCCCTGGGGTGTGTGTGTTAAACCCCCCCCCCAGGGATCATACAGTATACTTATCGGCTGCTGCTGGGATGGCCGCTGGTGCTGGTGCTGGCTCTGGGTTGCTGGCGGCGGCCCAGAGCTGCAGTGGGACACTCAGGGGATTTAAATCCAGGCTGGGCAGGGTGGGTGGGGGGTGTCCCCCCTTCCACCCGTGCAGCCTGGGAGGGGGAGGGGAATGCAATTTTTTTGTGGGTTGTTTTTTTTTACATTGCAGCCATTCATTTGAATGGCCGCAATTTTAAAAAATCCGGTACCGGGAATCTGGGAAATGGCCCGGATAACTGGGTTGAATCCGATAATGCCGGTACGCCCAGTACCAGCATTATCGGATACCGGAAGATCCGGTTTTCCCACCCCTACTGAAAACGCTTGCCGGTTCCGAATGATTAGGGATGTGCAAATGTGGTTCGGACATTCAGAGTTCAGCCCGAACTCAGACAGTTCAGACGCTTGGACCAAAGGCTGAACCAAAAGCAAAATCCCCCGAACAATTTGAACATGTTCAGGCAGGTTCAGGAGGGAAAACCTGGCTGGCAGGCAAAGGGAGGAGGGGCAGCTGAGGAGCAGACTTCCTGGCCACAGGGGTGGAGAGAGGCTTGGACTAGCTGCCAGCCTGCCCAATCTCCATCCCTATTTTCCTCAAACCACTGGCTTGGCAGTCTGCGATTGGCCATGGGCTACTAGGCTGCACAGAGCCAATGGGGCTTGTGGTGAGGCAGATGCAGCAAGTAGCAAAAGTAATTGTCCTCCCCTCTTCCAATTTGTTCTGAGCTAGCCACTGATCCTGTCATCAGGCATTTTCAGAAGTCTCCCTCTCCCATCAGCTTGTGTTCCACCCAATCCATTGCCATCCTCCTCCTATTTCACCCATTTCCACACATTCGCCTCCATAGTTTCATTTATTTAGATTAGATTAGATAGATTTAGGTGTTATTTTTAATTTTTACGTCTCCCTGTGTTGTTTCTCCCTCCCTTCCATTGAATCCTTCCCTCCTCCCTGTATATAGTATCTCTCATTCCCTTCCCCTGTTTTTTGCTTTATTTAGAGTAGAATTAGATTGATTTAGGTTTCATTTCAGTTTTTTAACCCTCCCTGTGTTGTTTGTTGTTAACTGTCTGCGTCCCCCCCTTCCTGTGTAAGATAGATAGATAGATAGATAGATGATAGATAGATAGATAGATAGATAGATAGATAGATAGATAGATAGATAGATAGGAGTTAGCTTAATTATAGAGATAGATAGAGATAGTGTGCAATGATTCAGTTTTAATATTTTATAGTGTGTTTGTAGGACTAGGCTTTTGTAGATATTAGATAATTTTCCATCCAGTTCAAAAGGTTTTAGAATAGTTAAAGCAGTTAGAGTTAGTGTAGATATATATTATATTCCAAATTTGAATAAATAAATCAATAAATCAATAAATCAATAAAATAAAAAATATTCCTCTGCATTCTTTGGGTGGGAGAAATGGAGAAGGGAAGCAGGGGAGGCCGGTCTGCTGCCCTAAGGCAGGCAATGGGGCATGTGGCAGAGGTGGCAGGGGCCGTGCCAGTGAAGTGGCAGCAGGCAGCAGCAGCAGCCCGAGCCCATCACCATGCCCCAAACTGCACAGGCCTGATTTTGGGAGACAGGCTTCAGAGGCTCCGAGCAGTGGCACTAGGAGTGTTGTTCAGCTTCGCCTCCTTCCAGTGTCCTCCACTGCCATGCAGGGCACTGGAAGGCCTGCAGTCCAAGAGGCTGTGGCTGTCTGTGTTGTGGCTGCAGGAGTAGGTGCAGGTGCTTCAGGGTCAGATGTTCATCATGGGCCACCAATGCTCCCCATTATTCATGTGATCCCCAGCAGTCCAGGGCTGGTGGATCCCACCCTGGTTGCTAGAGGCAGGGCAAGATCCCCAGACAATGGCATCAGGGAGAGGAGCAGCAGTAGCATCAGCAGTAGCAGCAGAAGCTATAGAGGGTACAGGGAGATTGGCAGCAGCATAGGCAGTCCATCAGCCTCAGGGTCTCAGTACTCCCCTTTGTGGGACATATCTCAGATTGGGGACAGTGAGGCAGACACTTGTCCTGTGGAGGAGATGTCTGGTGCTGAGGCGATGGCTGTCCCTTTGAGAGCTTTATCGCCACCATGTTCTGCCCCTACCATCAGCGCTGTCAGTGGTGCGTCACCCGGTGCAGGCCAGAAGAGCTTGTGGAGATCCAGCGAGTAGGATGCAAGCCTGAAATGCCCGGTCAAGCAGGGGTGCAAGCCACCAAGCCCTGGTTGGACCTCTGCCTCTGCTCCACCAATGACAGCCTGTTTGCAATGCCCGGCCAAGTAGGGGTGCCAGTCACCAAGCCCTGGCCGGGCCTCTGCCGCTGCTCCACTGATGCCAGCCAGCCTGCAATACCTGGCCAAGAATGGGTGCCATTCGCAGTTACTGTGCCCTGGCAATCCAGTTTCCACTGCTGCTGTCACTGCTGTGCCATGGGTACTGTGGTCTAATTTATGCTGCTTCTGAGGCTGCCATTGCTGTGCCATGGGTAATGTGCCCTGGAAATCAAATGTCCATTGCTCCTGCCTCTCCTGATGTTGCTTCTGATGTGCCACGGGCTCTGTGCCCTGGCAATCCATTGTCTGCTGCTGCTGGTGGTACTGCATATCAGCCATTTGCTCCTTACTCTTGTAGACTGTAGGGATGTGCGAACGCGGTTCAGATGTTCGGAGTTCAGTGCTAACTCAGCCAGTTTGGATGCCCGAACCAAATGTCTGAACCGAACGCCAAAACCCCCGAACAGTTTGGCCACGTTCAGATGCTTTCGGATGGTGTTCAGATGGGAAAAATCTGGCTGGCAGGCACGGGGGGAGGGGGAAGTTGAGGAGTAGACTTCCTGGCTCCCCCGGTGGAGAGACATGGACTAGCAGCCAGCCTGCCCGATCACCATTCCTCTTTTCCTCAGACCACTGGCTTCACAGTCTGCGATTGGCATGGGGCTAGGCTGCAGAGAGCCAATTGGGCTTGTGGTAAGGTGGGAGAAGCAAGTAATAAAAGTCATTGGCCTTCCCCCTTCCAATTTGTTCTGAGATCCTGTTAGCAGAAGTGTCCATCTCCAAGCAGTTTGTGTTCCTAATCCATTGCCATTCTCCTCCTATTTCACCCATCCCACACATTTACATCCGCAGTTTCATTTATTTAGATGACATTAGAATGATTTAGGTGTTATACCCAGCATCAAAAAACAGCCACTACATCTCCAGGTCCCACCATCAGGGTTCTGGGGCTGCTATTCTGCTCACAGGGAGCCATCATTCCACTGCATCAAGAAACAGCCAGCCGCTCCATCCCCAGGACCCACCATCAGGGTTCTGGGGTCTACGTTGCAGGCAGGGAGGGCTGTCCATCCCTGTCGTCCAGAAGCTGCCACTCTAGTCCCAGGACTCACCATCTGGGTTCTGGGGTCATTGTTCAGCAAATAGGGAGCCATCATTCCATCACATCAAAAAAAAGCCAGCCACTCCAGCTGTTAGCCAGGACCCCTCGTCCCCCCCAGAACGGATGTACCTTCCCTTGTTGTGATAGACAACTAACTTGTACCTGGGGGTCGGCAAAACCCACAGGGGTAACCAAGGGCAAGGAGGTTTGGGGAAAAGCCCCACACCAGATGCAAGATGGGGGGAGGCATGGAAAATAAGGATCGGGCCCAACCACCCTAGCTCCTAGCCAAAAGGGACCACTCATGGAAAAATACCAGCCTTAGGTTGAAAAAAAGACTGGAAGGGAGAGCCCTCTGAATAAAGAATGGAGTCATTAAGTAGAGGGGCTCACCCTGTTGTGACAAAGTACTGGTAGTCATGACTCAGAGAAGAAACATCCTATCTCCGTATTCCCCAAGAGAAACCAGACACACACTTATTGTACCCTGAAGTCTGCCATTGGCCCTTCCTTCCTTCCCTTCACCTTTTTATTTACAGTTTCCCCTGTGTGTCAAAGAGATCTTTTGCATATCTTGGGGTCACCTTTGTAATAGAAGCAAAAGTTGTGACGTCTCCCCTCGTTAACCCATTGAGTACCCCCAACGATCCTGCGTAGCCTCCCAAAACCCTTTGTTTAGTACCCTATTACTGCCCCTTGATTTTACCTCAACCTTTGAGAAATCTTGTGACCCAGATACGTGCAAGTCACTCTGTGCATGTCTGAGTTGAGAGATCTCCCAGACATTGGTCTTCCCCTTCTCCTTCCTCCATCCCTTGAACTCTTCTGGATCCGTGAGATGCCTGTCCCATCTCAACAGGCAAGGAAAGGTAACCACAGGTCCAGACTTTCCCAGCCAACTGAGGAAGCCCTCTCTCTCTCTCTCTCTCTCTCTCTCTCTCTATCTATCTATCTATCTATCTATCTATCTATCTATCTATCTATCTATCTATCTATCTATCTCACTCATTCACATTCTCTCACTCCCCATCGCTGAGCCAACACCGGAAAAAAAAACCTCCTCCTTCCCCTAGCATACTCCCCGCAAGCCGCTTGTGTTTCCCCCTTTTAAATCCCGCCAGCTAGCTAGACCGGGGCTGTGTTTCTCTGTTTTGTAGAGCAATAAACTTGTTGTTATTGGACACCTGTCTCTGTCTCTCTCTCTTTCTATTTGGGGACGGTACATAAACTGTCTCTAGCGCATACTGTCCTCAGCTTGACCCTTTTGAACACGTGGCAACCCCGGTTTAAGTCATTAAGCTAATTCCCCCCGAAGTTTAAGGAATGGTGTATATTGGGGTACCCAACCCCAATAGTCACGAGTGGGAGGGGGTCTCCTGTTAACACAGCTCCAGGGCCCACCATCACGGTTCTGGGGCCTATGTTCCAGGCAGGGAAGACTGTCATTGCACTTCACTGTCTGCCAATGCTCCACCAATTCCAGCCAGCCTNGGGCCTCTGCCGCTGCTCCACTGATGCCAGCCAGCCTGCAATACCTGGCCAAGAATGGGTGCCATTCGCAGTTACTGTGCCCTGGCAATCCAGTTTCCACTGCTGCTGTCACTGCTGTGCCATGGGTACTGTGGTCTAATTTATGCTGCTTCTGAGGCTGCCATTGCTGTGCCATGGGTAATGTGCCCTGGAAATCAAATGTCCATTGCTCCTGCCTCTCCTGATGTTGCTTCTGATGTGCCACGGGCTCTGTGCCCTGGCAATCCATTGTCTGCTGCTGCTGGTGGTACTGCATATCAGCCATTTGCTCCTTACTCTTGTAGACTGTAGGGATGTGCGAACGCGGTTCAGATGTTCGGAGTTCAGTGCTAACTCAGCCAGTTTGGATGCCCGAACCAAATGTCTGAACCGAACGCCAAAACCCCCGAACAGTTTGGCCACGTTCAGATGCTTTCGGATGGTGTTCAGATGGGAAAAATCTGGCTGGCAGGCACGGGGGGAGGGGGAAGTTGAGGAGTAGACTTCCTGGCTCCCCCGGTGGAGAGACATGGACTAGCAGCCAGCCTGCCCGATCACCATTCCTCTTTTCCTCAGACCACTGGCTTCACAGTCTGCGATTGGCATGGGGCTAGGCTGCAGAGAGCCAATTGGGCTTGTGGTAAGGTGGGAGAAGCAAGTAATAAAAGTCATTGGCCTTCCCCCTTCCAATTTGTTCTGAGATCCTGTTAGCAGAAGTGTCCATCTCCAAGCAGTTTGTGTTCCTAATCCATTGCCATTCTCCTCCTATTTCACCCATCCCACACATTTACATCCGCAGTTTCATTTATTTAGATGACATTAGAATGATTTAGGTGTTATACCCAGCATCAAAAAACAGCCACTACATCTCCAGGTCCCACCATCAGGGTTCTGGGGCTGCTATTCTGCTCACAGGGAGCCATCATTCCACTGCATCAAGAAACAGCCAGCCGCTCCATCCCCAGGACCCACCATCAGGGTTCTGGGGTCTACGTTGCAGGCAGGGAGGGCTGTCCATCCCTGTCGTCCAGAAGCTGCCACTCTAGTCCCAGGACTCACCATCTGGGTTCTGGGGTCATTGTTCAGCAAATAGGGAGCCATCATTCCATCACATCAAAAAAAAGCCAGCCACTCCAGCTGTTAGCCAGGACCCCTCGTCCCCCCCAGAACGGATGTACCTTCCCTTGTTGTGATAGACAACTAACTTGTACCTGGGGGTCGGCAAAACCCACAGGGGTAACCAAGGGCAAGGAGGTTTGGGGAAAAGCCCCACACCAGATGCAAGATGGGGGGAGGCATGGAAAATAAGGATCGGGCCCAACCACCCTAGCTCCTAGCCAAAAGGGACCACTCATGGAAAAATACCAGCCTTAGGTTGAAAAAAAGACTGGAAGGGAGAGCCCTCTGAATAAAGAATGGAGTCATTAAGTAGAGGGGCTCACCCTGTTGTGACAAAGTACTGGTAGTCATGACTCAGAGAAGAAACATCCTATCTCCGTATTCCCCAAGAGAAACCAGACACACACTTATTGTACCCTGAAGTCTGCCATTGGCCCTTCCTTCCTTCCCTTCACCTTTTTATTTACAGTTTCCCCTGTGTGTCAAAGAGATCTTTTGCATATCTTGGGGTCACCTTTGTAATAGAAGCAAAAGTTGTGACGTCTCCCCTCGTTAACCCATTGAGTACCCCCAACGATCCTGCGTAGCCTCCCAAAACCCTTTGTTTAGTACCCTATTACTGCCCCTTGATTTTACCTCAACCTTTGAGAAATCTTGTGACCCAGATACGTGCAAGTCACTCTGTGCATGTCTGAGTTGAGAGATCTCCCAGACATTGGTCTTCCCCTTCTCCTTCCTCCATCCCTTGAACTCTTCTGGATCCGTGAGATGCCTGTCCCATCTCAACAGGCAAGGAAAGGTAACCACAGGTCCAGACTTTCCCAGCCAACTGAGGAAGCCCTCTCTCTCTCTCTCTCTCTCTCTCTCTCTCTATCTATCTATCTATCTATCTATCTATCTATCTATCTATCTCACTCATTCACATTCTCTCACTCCCCATCGCTGAGCCAACACCGGAAAAAAAAACCTCCTCCTTCCCCTAGCATACTCCCCGCAAGCCGCTTGTGTTTCCCCCTTTTAAATCCCGCCAGCTAGCTAGACCGGGGCTGTGTTTCTCTGTTTTGTAGAGCAATAAACTTGTTGTTATTGGACACCTGTCTCTGTCTCTCTCTCTTTCTATTTGGGGACGGTACATAAACTGTCTCTAGCGCATACTGTCCTCAGCTTGACCCTTTTGAACACGTGGCAACCCCGGTTTAAGTCATTAAGCTAATTCCCCCCGAAGTTTAAGGAATGGTGTATATTGGGGTACCCAACCCCAATAGTCACGAGTGGGAGGGGGTCTCCTGTTAACACAGCTCCAGGGCCCACCATCACGGTTCTGGGGCCTATGTTCCAGGCAGGGAAGACTGTCATTGCACTTCACTGTCTGCCAATGCTCCACCAATTCCAGCCAGCCTACATTCCAGGCAGGGAGGTATCTTGTTCCACTTCATCAAGACACTGCCTCTCCTGTCCCAGGACCCACTGTCAGGGTTCTGGGGCCTAAATTACAGGCACAGAGGGCTGTCCATCCACATCATCCAGAAGCTGCCACTCTAGTCCCAGGACACACCCTCAGGGTTCTGGGGTCATCATTCCTCTCACAGGGAGCCTTCATTCCACTGCATCAAGACACAGTCAGGCACTCCAGCCCCAGGACCCACCATCAGGGTTCTGGGGCCTGTTACAGGCAGGGAAGGCTGTCATTCCACTTCATCCAGAAGCTGCCACTCTAGTCCTAGGACCCACCATCAGGGTTCTGGGGCCATCATTCTGCTCACAGAGAGCCATCATTCCACTGCATCAACTAACAGCTACTGCAGCCCCAGGACCCACCATCAGTGTTCTGGGGCATATGTTACAGGCAGGGAGGGATGTCCATTCTTGACATCGAGAACTGGGGTGAGGGCAGTTGCCAAGTCCATTGGCAGCTGCAGGACATGGAGGATGGCATGGCTTTCAACAGAAAGTCATGTTCAGGTTAGGGGAAATGATTGCACTCAATGGAATGGCCTTCTCAGTGGTCGGGTACATGGGGTTTAGGTGCCTTTCCTGGCCCCCCATTTTAATCTGCCCTCTCACACCACCCTGAGTCAGGCTGCCACCAATGCCTGGCAGCCTGCAATGCCTGTTCAATTAGGGGTGCCAGACACCAAGCTTTGGCCGGGCCTCTGCCGCTGCTCCACCGGCCTGGCAGCCTGCAATGCCTGGCCGAGTAGGGGTACCAGCCACCAAGCCCTGGTCGGGCCTCTGCCACTGATCCACTGATGCCTGGCAGTCTGCAACGGCCAGCCAAGTAAGGGTGCCGGCCACCGAGCCCTGGTTGGGCCTTTTCCACTGCTCCACCGATGGCAGACAGCCTGCAATGCCCAGACAAGAAGGGGTGCCAGCCACAGTGACTGTGCCCTGGCAATGCAATGTCTGCTGCTGATGCTGCTGGTACTGCGCATCAGTCATTTGCTCCTCAAACTTGTAGATGGGCATAGCTCAGATGATTGCACTGGTGGGTGGGACTGGGTGCCCATGAGATTCACCACCAGGCAAGGCTTGACCAATTTTCAGAAGAGCTTGTTGAGATCCAGTGTGTAGGATGCAAGCCTGCAATGCCTGACTAAGTAGGAGTGCCAGCCACTAGGGCTGTAGCGGAATATCGCAGCGGTAGCTATTTCCGGCGGAAACAGTGTTTCCGCAATTAGTGGAATGGCATGGCAGAGGCTTTCATTCCGCGGTTTCATTCCGCGGTTCCGCGGTTCCGCTTATTTAATTCCGCAACTTAGTGGAATCGTGGAAACATGTCATTTTTGCTATTTCCGCAATTCCGCCAGCGCCAAAAAATCGCGGAATAGTGGTTTTCCGTGATTTCTGTGATTTTTCCATGATTTTTCCGCAATTCCGCGATTTGCAGAATTCCGGCGGAATTAGCGGAATATCCGCAGAAATGTTGCGGTGTGGCGCAGGCAATTCCGAAATAGCGGAACGGAATCGCGGCGCGGTAAAAGCTGCTGCCGCATCAGCCCTACCAGCCACCTAGCCCTGGCCAGGCCTCTGCTGCTGCTGCACCAATGCCAGCCTGAAATGCCTGACCAAGTAGGGGTGCCAGCCACCAATATCTGTCAAGGTCTATCCTGCTGCTCCACCAATGCCAGCCTGCAATGGCACACCCCTATGGTTGCCAGCCACCAAGCCGCAAGCCTTCCCAGCTTCTGCTGCTGCTGCTGCCTCTGGGTCTCTGCCGGAAGGCCATGACAACATGCACAATCCCACTTTGGGCACTGGCAGGCACTACTTGGCTGTGCATTTCAGGCTGCCATGCCTTGGTGGAGCAGTGACAGAGGCCCGGACAGGGATTGGTGACTGGCACCCCTACTTGGCTGGGCATTTCAGACTGGCAGGCCTCCAGTTCTGCTCGCTCTATGCTGGGTTCTCCAGTTCTAGTCACCATCACAGCAGGAGTGACGGGGCTACAGTAGTGCCTGCCAGTGCCCAATGCTGGTTTGCATGTGTTGTCATGACCTGCAGGCAGAGATGAGCATCCCAGCAGAACATCTGCTTTCAGCAACCTTTGGGTGGGCAGCAGCATTGCTCATTTGTAGGACAGGAGCCAAGAGACCCCAGTTCTAATTCCTGGTTTGGAAGTCCTTTGACCTCTCTGCATTTCAGCTTTCCCAGTTCTAAACCAGAGGGCTACCATTCTGGGAGCTCACACAAGAAAGAACTTGTATGGGAACTAGGCTTGCCATATGCACTTCCAATTGCTGTTGCGTATCCAGCCTCTTGCAGGGTAAAGAAGAGGACTATTAAATGCTTCCCCTTCTTCAGAAGAACTTAGGCTCTGCTCTTGGTCCCCACGGGTGCCCGCCTGATTCCCATGACTGACTGTCCCACACCAGGTCCAGCAGTAATGCACTTTTAGGTTGTGAGGATATGTATGGAATGAATATATTATGGACATATTCATGAAAGTACTTGGCAGAAGCTGGCTTCAACATCTGGATGATGGATGCTCCACCAAGAATGACACTGGTTGCAGTAGGAGCCTCAGATGTGGCCTAAAAATGCTCTTCCATCCATGTGATGAGGTCACTCTTGGTCCCCAGGTGGTATTTTCCTCCATCAGAGAGTGCTAGAAGGCACGTCTTATTCTCATGCTTAAATAATGAATTAATGTTCCCACCTCTCATCTGACAACCAATGTACAGCTGTGAGAAGAGTTCAACATTATTCTTCATTGAAGTGACTTGATGCTTCCCTTTTGTATGCCAGTTTGGGTGTGGGACCAGTGAACAGCTACAGTCTGTTGTGACGAAAAGTGTCATCAAGTGGCTTTGTTCTGTCTATGAGACATTCTTGTGTGAATGTCTGTAATTGGACCTGACCAATCCTGTACACATTTCAAACAGTGTCCACTGCTGCAGGGTCTGAAATCTCCTTGGTATCAAGGACAATCAAGTTCATGCTTTCTTCTTCAAACAGGTTGCCATACTCATCAAACATGGCAACAAGGGAGCACACATCGTTCGCAAATGAGGCCTGGACACTTGGAGTTTGGTCATGGTGGCGTGTGTCTACTCGCCTTCTAAAGTGCTGGTATGCATCTTTGAATTCTTCTACCACCCTGGCAACCTCTGGTTCTGCAATCATCCACCGTTGAAGGGTGCTTGGGTTGTCTGTGAGATCAACAGCTCCTCCATCCCCCTTGATGCATGCATTGTTCTGTAAATGCAATTGATCAATGGGTATGGTAGAGAAAATTCAATATTTTTTTGCACGGTGAACTTGCCTGCATTGAACTCTCTGGTAACCTCCTGGTGTTTAGTCAGGAGTTCAGCCATGTCTCTGAGATGAACTGGGATCCACCAGGCATAGTTGGTGTGGTCCATCGCAAAGAACCAGGGGCAAGCTCTGTCAGGGCATCAAGGTACAAAGTAAAGGAAGCCTTCCATTGAGATCTAACATAAACCAGCAAACACATTTCAAGCTCCATCACAGTTGACCAGTACTGAAACTGGGGGCAGGCTAGTTTTCTTTGGTCACACCATACTTCAAACTCCAAAGAGTCTTCTTCATCCCCATGCTGGTTTGCATGTGTTGCCCATCCCTAATGCTCAACTGCATTCTTTACCACATCCATCAAGTGCTTTATCATTGCCACTGTATGGGCACTGTCAAGAAATAGTGGAAGCAGGGCAGTAGGACAGATGATACGACTCGCTGGTGGATGCCGGTTAGCGTGGTATGCTGCCCAGGATGTATTTTCCACAGTCTCAGTATTGTCATTGAGAGCCTGCCTTGCATGCTCTATCCAGAGGTGTTCTTTATTAGGGCTGATGCGAAATCAGCTGTTACCGCTCCGCGATTCCATTCCTAAACCTCGGCATCCCTGTTTGCGCCTCGCATAATTT
>QEPC01002150.1:1091354-1108684 GCA_003113815.1 Sphenodon punctatus | reverse complement strand
CATTGCCCCTGCCTCCTCTGCCGCCTCCTCCTCCACCGTCGCTCTGTCACCCGCCGCTCTCTTCCGCCTCCCTCCTCGCTCCATCCCACCACGCATGCCTGCTACTGATTTCCCTTTATATCTCCCTCTGGTGGTTGTGTTGTTGCTGGTTGCCTGGCAGCGACGCTGCATGCATTGTCCACGGCTGGGGCTCGTTTCCTTTGTTTCCGCCCGGGGATTGGCGTCCAGACGTTACTTTTTGTTGTTTCCCGGTGGGGTTCTCTTTGACTATGCTTCCCGGGATATTCTCCCGGGGAGCCCGGGAAGCGTGGTTGAAATTGACCCCATGTGGGTATTGAGCGTGGTGAACATCTGGCACCACGCTGAACAGACGTTCAGGGCTCTTTGGCCCCACCGTGGAATTGAGCGTGGTTCACTGTGGTTGAGCATGATCTCTTAATGTCTGAAATCACCCAGTGTCTCCTATTTCTTCCGAGAGATGAAGAACACAGTCATAGGAGATGCTTATGCCCATATTAGAAAGCCTGTCTGCCAGTTCACTGTTGTGTGTCCGAGCGTGCAACATCAGCCCAATGTAAGTTGGAACCGATGTCTCCTTGGTTGTGCTGTGTCTCACACTGACAGATGGAGTGGTACCAAGTGCCCGCCTGTGTCTGATGCTGTTGTACTTCAAAAGTTGGGCAATGGCTAGTGTTGCAGGGGTTATTGAGTAAATCTGTGATGGCTCACTATCCAGAATCTTGTCCTTGATGCTAGGACCCTCTAAAACCATGCTAACTAAGGTAAACAGTAGAGATGGTACAGTGTTCTTGTGCTATATATGTGAAACCCAAAAAGGGTTTATGTTCATAAAACATATAACGATGAACAATCTGTGCAGCATATGCAATGTGAAGTGCGTCATTGTCTGTGTCCAGCTCATTGGCTTTGGCCAGTGCAGCACTGAGGTCTTCATCAAAAGCCAGGAAAATATCACACCCCTTGTTCTGTGCACGCATGTCAGGAAAATGAGCCATGAGACGTTGCTTCAGCCTTGTGGTGTGCACTCTTGCATTGCACCTAACTCCAAGCTGCTCCATCCTTGACATGTATAGGAGTGCAAGATCAGCATGTTTGAAGACTGGTGCAGTATTTTTATCCAGACATGTTTCCTCAATGTACATGACCAGTTCTGCAAAGACTGTTCCTGAAATCATGTGATCCCTTTTGGAGCCTGTGGGTGCCTCAGTCTTGACCTTTATTGCATGATTGTACATGTCAGCCACCTGGAATGGGTAGAACTCAGGGGCTATCCTATGTAAGTGGTTAACCCAAGTAAGCAAAGGTGTATGGTTTGGGTTCTGCCATATATTCTGCTAAATTATGGTTAAAGCTTTGCTTATTTTAATTTTTTGTTTTTATTTTACCAATGTTTGTTGATTGGATTTATTGTTGTGTTTATTAATATGTTTTTTATAATGGCTAAGTAAATAAAACTTTGAAGATGATGATGATGATGATGATGATGATCATACAGTCCCACTATGCACTTTGTGTGGTATTTGGCTTCCAAGGCCACCATATCTCCTGGACTAAGGCGGGCCAGTAGTTCTGTGTCCTCGAGAACAAGAACGAACATGACTGTCTATCTGTAATGTGGTTTCTTCGTGGAGACCATCAGTGCCAGGTAACTGGCCACAGAAGAAACACCGGGAATCTCGGACTGCTGTTTCACTACTGGATGTTTTCTGTGCTTGTGACCTTGTGCATTTACATGCAGCAGATTCATCATGACTATTGCTATCTGTCTTGAATTTTCATTTTTCTGCTCTTTACAACTTTGTGTTCTTGTACTTCAGCTTGCATGTGTTATGGTGCCTAGCATTGTGGGCGGCCATAGCCGACTCAATACCATTATTATTATTATTATTATTATTATAAACATTTATATAGCTCCAGTAGTGTAACCTGGTACTGTGCAGAACATATAAATAGACACGATCCCTGCCTGTGGCTTACAATCCCTTCATCTAACCTTCCCAACTGAAGTGTTCATGGTAGTTCTCCGAGCTCATCGAACTTGAGAAGGCTATCTTCCGGTGAAATGTATTCACTTCCCGCATCTCTCCTTTTAGACTGTGCTTGACTTTTTAGTAGCTCTGGTGTGTCTTCCTGGAAGATAATGCAAATGTTTAAGGATGGGCGAAAGTGATTCAGAAGTTTGGAGTTCGGCCCAAACTCGGCTTGTTCAGACGATACGAATCCAAATAGAAACTGACCGAACCGAACTCAATTCTGAACGTCGAAATGACCGAACAGTTCAGATTGTGTTTGGGTGAGTTCGAGTGGCAAAAAAGGGTCACTGGAAGGTCAAACGTGACAGGGAGGGGTAGTCAGCAGACTTCCAGGCACCAGGGGTGGAGAGGCTTTCAAGAAACAAAACTCACTGCCCTCCCCCCTTCCCAACACCTTCTGAGCTAGTCACTGTTCCTGAACAGCAGGCGTTTCAGAAGGCTCCCTCTCCCAACATTTCCCAGCTCCCTAATCCATTGCAATCCTCCTCCCATTTCAGCCATGCAACCCATCTACCCCCATATTCTCATTCATTTATTTAGCTTAGCTTAAATAGATTTAGTGGTTATTTTTTGGTTCTTACCCCTCCCTGTGTTCCCTATGTTCAATCTTCCCTCCTCCCTCCCCCTTCCATTGAATCCTTTCCTCTCCCATATGTTCCATCCCAAATTCCCTTCCCTTCCCCTGTTTATTTCATTTAGAGTAGGATTATTAGATTGCTTTAAGTTTCATTTCAGTTTTGTACCCCTTCTTCTGGCACGACCAGCATCCCCCAACATGTGCCAGGCTAGCAAGGGTCTCCACTCTCCAGTTGCCATCCCATTCCCTACGCACCCCCAAATTAGGGCAAGGTCTTTCCTCCTGCCAGGATCACATCTTCCGTCACCATCCCTAGCACCCCAAGGAGGGCAGGATTTGCACGTTCCAGCCAGGGCCTTCCTAGTTGCAATCCCAAGCACCCCAAGGAGGGCAGGATTTGCATATGCCAGCCAGCCAGGGTCTCTCCATTGTCATCACAAGCAGCACCCCAGGGAGTGCAGGATTTGCACGTGCCAGCCAGGGGATTTCTAGTTGCAATCCCTAGCGTCCCCTAGCACCCCCCAGGAGGGCAGGATTTGCACGTGCATTCTTGTTGCAATCCCTAGCAACCCAAGGAGGGAGGACTAGAGGCATCATCATAAATGCATGACATTACTTTGGTGTTCTTAATCTGTTCCCATTTCAGAGAGGAATCGGATGCTGGGCCGAGCGCTGCTTCTAGGACCAGGCCAAGGCTTGGAGGACCCCTAGGCAGAGGTCGTTTGCACAGCCAGTGACACCCCCAGATATCCAGCACCAGACATCGGATGTCTGGAGGTTCTACAACAAGGGTGATGGAATCGCCACATGCAAGGTATGGCATGGGGACTGGAACAACAGGGAATGAATTGCCCTATGACCTGTTAAGAACAGAAGTCCCCTGCAGAGATAGATTGGATGGCCACCCAGTCCACCCACTTGTGAAGACAGAATGCAGGCAGGGATTGACAGACCATTGGTCAGACACAGTATGGCACTTCTTATGTTCCTATCTTTTTCTGCTCTTTTTAGCACTGACACAAAATATTCTGGCGCCAGAGGGAGGGGACCACATCTCGGCTCATTACCCACATCGAGCGGAGGCATGGCCTGAAAGTGAGGCGGCAGGTGGAGGACTCCGATGTGTCCATGGAGCCCCAGTGCCAGAAGAAGGGGGGGAAGGCAACCCGCAAATGGTGGCATATAAGTCCTTCCCCGCCTATCCCCGACCCCCGGACCCTGGTAGGATGCAGAGACCAAGGGCCTTCGGGCCAACTTCCAGGGGCCCACCCAGGACTTTGTGGCGGAGGTCCAGTGGTCTGTTGTCACCATGGAGAACCACCTGGTGGAGAAGTTGCAGGCAGTCCAGATGGAGCGGAAGAAGGTGGAGGCATACGGGCAGTATGTCTCCGCTGAGATGGACCACGTGCAAATGTACCACCAGGCAGTCTCCAGGTGGCATATGGACATGGCAGAGGCTGTGCAGTTTGCCGTGGGCCATGGATTTGATTTGGAGGAGTCCCGGGTGGCCGGTCCACAGCACTGTGATGCCCCACAACAGATGTTGCCTTTCCCCCAATTCCTGGGGGACAGGCGCAGTGGCAGAGACTCTTAGTTTAATTAATAAGTTTCCCTTACATATTTGCTTTTGTTTTTTAAAATGTTGTTTTTTTCTTGTTATGTAAATAGTTTTAATTAAAGTTGTTATATTTATTGTTATGAGCTTGGTTTGACCTGATCAATCTTTTATCTCTATGTGCTGAAATTCTGGGTGGCAGGTGGCAGAATCTCATATAGCTTGTCGATCCCTACCAGCAGCACCTGTCACCTCATGTAGCGTAGTTATTAAGCCAAAGATGTTCTGTGACAGAAGCAGGGTCTAAACTAGCAGAAATTCCCCCAGGAGGTGCAGGGTTTGTGTTTGTGTGGGTGGGTGTGACAGAGAGAAAGAGAGAGAGGCTCCTTGGCAGCGGGCAGCAGGCAGCGGGAGCTGGTGGTTGGAGGGGCTTTTAGTTTCAGCAGCATCAGCGGGCGTCCGCGGGTGGGTGCAGAGGAGTAGGCTTTGGGGGAGGGGGGCAGGCTGGCGTGTGGGCACTGGGCTTCTGGATGCAGTGGAATGGAATGCAGCCCCCAGTGACTGGAATGATGGTCCCAGAATCTCGTTGATGGTTCCTGAGATGGGTGGGCATGACGGAATCAGGGATAGTGTAATGACAGCCTAAAGCCTTTGGGTCACATTTCATTTGATCAGGTGATAGGTGGTAGCAGGGCAGCAGGTACAGGGACACACACAGGCAGGCAGGCAGGCAGGCAGGCACATATATTACGTTGTGTGTTATATTCCATCTCATTACTGTAGGTTTGCTGTGTGCTGGATGTGGGCAATGGGCATTAATGGGCGCATGAGCACAGATGGGAGTTCTTCCTGATTCTGGCAGCTGGCAGCAAGGATATACCTACCTCTCCCCCTCTAACCCTCATTTTCTTCGTTCTAGCTGGGAACCTTTCTCTCTCTTGCCCTCTGGCCATATAGTGCAGGTGACAGCATGGGTGAGATCATGCCTGTCTCTCCTTCAAGCAGTGGGTTGAATTTCTCTCTCTCTCTCTTATTTCTCTCTCTCTTTCTTGGCATCAGCCTGGGTGGGCAGACAGGCACCTTGCCATGAGAGGCAGGAAGGCTGGCTGGGGCAGGCTTTGAGCTTGGCAGCAACCTTGGGTACAGAACACTTGGCACAGACAGCATATAGGTCTGGCATCAGCAGCTGTTTCTTTATGCCATGGCATCATGGCATAGACAGCATATAGGCCCGGCCTAGGGGCCATTGGCATTTGAAGAAGCAGACATTGTTGGCCATGGTACAGAACCCTTGGCACGGAGCGCATATAGGACAAGGATCTCTTAGACAGTCGATCCGAAGAGATAGGCGAGTATTGTTGTGAAGGGACGGGTGATCGTCGATAGCCTCCATTTCATGAAGGGACAGGGGTAAGGGGGCTGGGTATGGGCAGGTGCCTGCTGGCTGGAGAGGGTGGAAGTTGCCTTGCACTTTTTGGGTAACCCATGGCAAAGCCATAAAACAAGGATCCTGGACTGTCGGAGACATTTAAGATTCTTTTAGGACTGAGATCATCCGGGGAGAGCTCCAAATCGTCAGAAGACAAGCATACGTCATCACTGCGTAAATCCTCAAGGAACTAGGCACTGAATGCAGGTGTGCCATCGGTCAAATCTGCGAAGTAGAGAGGATTCGGAATGTCATCTTTAGGGATGTGCGAACACAAACAGTCGATCCTAAGAGATAGGCGAGCATTGTTGTGAAGGTATGGGTGATCGCTGATAGCCTCCGTTTCCTACAGCCGATTGAAAGGTACAAGATGGATAGACAGTGGATAGAAATATGACTCTCTGTGAGTGGAATAACGGACCCCAGAACCCTGATGGTGGGTCCTGGGGCTGGAGGACTTTGAAGGCCGAAGTGGAGAAGGGTTCCATGTGAACATCATTTGAACATGTGTCAGTCAATCCTAATAGATAGGCAAGCACCATTCTGTCTTCAAGGCCCTCACAGATAATGAAAGATACATCATGTACCTGGAGGAAGAGCTGGCTGAGTTTCTCTTCCTCGCAGTACTTGATTGGAAAGTTCATCACAATACCCCAAGGGATCTCCAGGAGAAAATCTTCCACACCAAGATGCATTGCTCACTCCTTATGTGAGAAAAGACTTGGGGTTGCTTATCCAGTGGACTTGAGAATGGGGTTTTGTAGTGAAGTAGTTCAATTTCCCAGGCAGCAGTCTGAGAGGTTTAACTGTGCTTGACAGTTGGAGCTAAATAAGGGAAGCCCAACAGGACATGTGCTTTCAGCAGCCTTTGAGTGGAATGATGACTCCAGACTCATCACGGTGGGTCCTGGGGCTAGAGTAGCAGCTTCTGGATCTTGGCCACAGCCCTCCATGCCTGTAACTTGGCCCCAGAACACTGACAGCAGGTCCTGGGGTTGGAGTGGCTGCTTCTTGGTGCATTGGAATGACATCAGAATGCACAAGGAATGACAGAGTAGCAGCTTCTGGATCTTGGCCACAGCCCTCCCTTCCTGTAACTTGGCCCCAGTACCCTGTTGGTGGGTACTGAGGCTGGAGTGGCTGCTTCTTGGTGCATTGGAACGACATCAGAATGTGCGAGGAATAATGGCCCCAGACCCATTACGGTGGGTACTGGGGCTAGAGTGGCAGCTTCTGAATTTTGACCACAGCCCTCCATGCCTGTAACTTGACACCAGAACCCTGATGGAGGGTTATGGGGATGGAGTGGCTGCTTCTTGGTGTGATGGAACAACATCGGACTGTGCAAGGAATGATGGCCCCAGACTCATCATGGTGGGTACTGGGGCTAAGATGGAAGCTTGTAGATCTTGGCCACAGCCCTCCCTGCCTGTAACCTGGCCCCAGAACACTGACAGCAGGTCCTGGGGTTGGAGTGGCTGATTCTTGGTGCTTTGGAACGACATCGGAATGCATGAGGAATGACGGTCCCAGACCCATCACAGTGGGTGCTGGGTCTTGAGTAGCAGCTTCTGGATCTTGGCCACAGCCCTCCCTGCCTGTAACTTGGCCCCAGTACCCTGTTGGTGGGTCCTGAGGCTGGAGTGGCTGCTTCTTGGTGCATTGGAATGACATCGGAATGTGCGAGGAATGAAGGCCCCAGACCCATCACGTTTGGTGCTGGGGCTAGAGTGGCAGTTTCTGAGTCCTTCCATAGCCCTTCCTGGAGAGGTGTTATGTATAATGCTTTGTTAAAGAATCCCCTTTCCGTGCCACTGGTGAATAGGGATTGATGAGTGGGAAGAGCTGTCAGACCAGCAAACCCACTCTTGGTTCTATGGAAGTGATCCTATGCAGAATGAAAAATAAAATCAGGAAGGGTCTGAACTTCCACAAGCAACTTTAATTTTATTACAGTGATGACCTTGGATTGTCTGACCTCAGTAGCTGATATCAAGATTGTAAGCCACAGGCAGGGACCGCGTCTGATTGTATGTTCTGTACAGCGCCAGGTTTTGCAACTGGCGCTTTATAAATGTTTAATCATAATAATAATAATAACATCTATATCATGCCCTACCTAGAGCATACAGCTGAGTGGGAATAAACAAAATGAAATATACATGCCTGTTAATGGTCATGAGAGTGAGAGAGGGAAAAACCAGGAATTAAACTTAAGTTAACAGTAATTCAGTCAGTGAGTGTTGACGTTAGAGATACAGAAAAAAATTGGAATGTTTTGAATAGCTTGTAATTTGACCCCAATACCTTGATGGTGGGTCCTGGGACTGGAGTGGCTGCTTCTTGTCATGCAGTGGAATGACTAGTTCCATTGACTCGTTCCATTGACTCTAGCAGCAGCAGACATTGGTTGCCGGGGCATGAAGTCAGATGGCGTGGCATGAGCGACAGTCAGGCAGACTGAGGCAGGGTTTGAGCTTTGCAACCTGGGTGGGCATGCAGGCAGTGTGGCATGAGAGGCACTGCGGCAGGAAGGTTTAGGCAGGCTTTGAGCTAGGCAACCTGGGAGGGCAGACAGACACCTTGACATGGGAGGCAGGACTGATGCATGCTTTGAGCTTGGCAGCAAGCTGGGCAGGCAGACAGGCAGCGTGGCATGAGAGGCAGTAGGGCAGGCAGGCTGGGACATTGGCAGCAGGGCAGTCAGGTAGACTAGCAAAGACTGTGCAGCGCGAGAGAGAAAGATCCAGTCAGTGTCACATAGGCGGGCCGAGATCGTGTAGCCATAGGTCGGCTCGCAGGCTTACAGTTTGTTTCCCAATGCCACCCTGCATCATGAGGTCAGTCAGATAAGGTGGCAGAGGCCATCTACTATGAAAGAGAGAGAAAGAGAGAGAGAAAGAGAGAGAGAGAGAGAGAGAGAGAGAGGCAGGGCAGGTGCCAGGCATTGGGAGGGAGGGACAGCACCTCAGCAGCACAGGAGCAGTAGCCCTAGTCCAGATGGAGGAAGAGGAGGAGGTGGACCCCCGTTCCAAGACTGCCCCTGGCATGGGATGGCGTGTACCACTGCACCATCACTCCTTGTCCAGGAGAAGCTTCAGAAATCCCCGCAGTGGAAGGTTCACCTTCAGGAACAGCAACTGCTCCAATAACTTGGCCCCCAGGTTCAGGCAGTGTGGGGCACAAATGTCCCCTGCGATGGAGAACACCCTCTCTCTGGGGATGCTGGTTGGTGGGCAGGACAGGATACCCTTGGCCACTTTGGACAGGGCCGGCCAAACGTTGGCCTTGCCAGCCCAGTAGGCCAAGGGATCGCTGCTGGGATCAATGCAGGTAGGACTCCACTGTGGCTGAGGTGCCATCATACTCCCTCTGACATATCTGGGTGTGTACCACCTGCCCCACTGCCCTCAACCATGCTGCTTGCCCTTTTGTGCTGGGCCCCATGCTCCCAAGAGTGGACTGCACAGAGGAGGAGCTGCTGGCAGTAGGGGTCCTGCTGCTGCTGCTGCTGCTGCTGCTCATCCTGCTGCTGGAGCTGCTGCTACCGCTAGGACAGGGGGCAGGGGTAGACCCAGATGACTGGAAGGGGTCGTTGCTCTCACTCCCACCATCCCCAGGGGTATCCTGCTGCATGGCCTGCTCTGCCTGCTGGACCTTCTGCACCAGCACAACCTTCTGGAGGCCATAGACTGCTGTCTCATGTGCCATGCTGCCCTTGATCCTGGGGTCCAACATGTTTGCCAGGACAGATTTCTCTCGGCACAGGAGCTCATCAAAGCACGTACTCAGCCCCACTTTCAGCTTCCGTGCAAGGTCTATCACCTCTTCTGAGATCCTCCTGCCCTGAGGGCCATGATTCTGCCCCCCCAAGAATCTTATCCAGGAATCTGCGGAGACTATAGACCAGCGGGGTCACCTGACTGAGCATGGTGGTGGAGCTGCTCAAGGTCTCCATGATGGCCAGGAATGATCTCAGAACAAAGACTGTGTGAGCTATAATCTTCCATTCCTCCCCGTTGTACCCTGGAGGTGCCTCAATGTCTGTCTCCAGTTCCAGCTGATGCAGGGCGACTTTCTGTTCAAGAAGCCACTTGAGCATCAAGGAAGTGGAATTCCACCTAGTGGAGACATCCTGGAGCATTGTGTGCACCGGGGACCCTTGCTCGGCCTGCTTCTCCCGGAGGAGCTCGCTGCCCTTCACGTTTCAGTTGAAGAATCCCACCTGCTTCCTCCCCTGCTTGACCAGGGAGCTAAGGGTGCCTGGCCCAAACCCCTTCTCCCCCAAGCCCAGAGCATCCTTCACCATGAGATGGAGGGTGTGTGCAGCACAATGGATGCTTGTGAAGCCCCCGTCATGGACTGCCTTTATGATATTGCTGTGTTGTCCACGACCACACATCCCTTGGTGAAGGTCGCACCTGGTGTGACCCACTCCCTCACCATGGTAGCCAGGACTGCCTTGAGGTTCCTCAAGGTATGAGAGCTAGGAATGGGCGAACGCAGTTCGGAAGTTCAGAGTTCAGCCCGAACTCAGCCTGTTCGGACAACCGAACCAAATTGAACTTCCAAACATGAACTAGCCGAACCGAACACAATCCGAACGGCAAAATGACCGAACAGTTCGGTCAGTTCGGATCGCATTCGGGTGAGTTCGGATGGCAAAAAAGGTTCACTGTAAGGTCAAACGTGACAGGGAGGGGTAGTATTGGTCACTGAGGACCAGACTTCCAGGCACCAGGGGTGGAGAGGCTTGCAAGAAATGAAACTATCTGCCTCCCCCCTTCCCAACACCTTCTGAGCTAGTCACTGTTCCTGAACAGCAGGCGTTGAGTAGGATTATTAGATTGCTTTAAGTTTCATTTCAGTTTTGTACTGAAATGAAACTTAAACCTTAAACTGAAACCTTGTGTTTGTGATTCCCCCCCATCCCATATATATATATATAGAGAGAGAGAGAGAGAGTGAGAGAGAGAGAGAGAGAGAGAGAGAGAGAGGTTAGGGATAGTAGTTGTAGGAGCTAGCTTAGTGATAGATATAGCGTTAGTGATTTAGTTTTAGTGTTTGTAGGAGTAGGCCTGTGTACTTATTAGATAATCAATTTAGTTTATAGCATTTAGAATAGTTAATAACAGTTAAATTTAGTGTAGATATATATAATATTAGATTAAAAAAAAACCATATAAAAACAAAAAAACCAAATAAAAACCAAAAGAAAAC
This sequence comes from Sphenodon punctatus, assembly GCA_003113815.1. Taxonomy (NCBI): domain Eukaryota; kingdom Metazoa; phylum Chordata; class Lepidosauria; order Sphenodontia; family Sphenodontidae; genus Sphenodon; species Sphenodon punctatus. The sequence goes on along the minus strand of QEPC01002150.1, from coordinate 1,097,849 downwards.
CATATCAAATAATAATAAACCAAAATAAATAATAAAAAACCAAAAAACCATATAAAAAAAAAAAAAAACCACCCATAACAACATTTCTTGAACAGCCGAAGGCAGTCGAACGGAACGGCTGAATGGCCAAACCGAACGGCCGAACCCGATCCCGGCGAATTAACCAAACTGCTGAACCGAACGGACGAACCCAATACAGCCGAACCAAACGGACGAACAGAACGGATGAACCGAACGCAGCCGAACTGAATGGCCAAACCCGAACCGCGATCTGTTCACCCATCCCTAGTGAGACCTGTCCATGACTTGGGCCTGAAGCAGGGCCCACCTATAACCTGCTTCAGGTCCCCTCCTGCCACTGCCAAGCGCTGCCTCTGGGTCCTGCCACCAGTGTGCAGTCACTGCCAGGTAGGCGTGCTGGGCATGTCTGGTAGACCACAGGTCGGTAGTGATTGGACCGTGGCCCCTCCAGCCCCTGCCAGCAGCTCTCTCCCCCACTCCTTCAAAGCTCTGTAGAGCTGTGGCACCATGGTCTGACTCAGGGTGGAGCGGGAAGGCATCTTAAAGTGGCGGGCCAGGAACCCAAACAGCCGCTGGAAGCCCTTGTCCTCCACAATTCAGAAGGGCTGGCTGTCCAGGGCAATCATTTCTGCCAACAGGCGTTTGACTTTCCCTTGGAAGCCAATGCCACAGCGCCCTGATGATATCCTGGTCAGATCCCCCCACCCCATCTCCTTCATGGTGGACTGATGGCACTGCTGGGGAGGCTCCTTCTGCTGTTCTGCCCCCATACTGCTCCTGCTGCTAGAGGTAGCAGCAGTTGGTACAGGACGCTGGTCCGCTGAAGGAGCTTAGTGATTGGCCGCTGCGGTCAGGAACCCGCTGGCATCCACTTCCCCTGCCTTCCCGCTGAGCAACAGTGCACTGTGGCATGCCTTGAGGTGTCTTGCCATTGCAGTTGTGCCAAGGTTGGCGAGAACCTGCCCACGCTTCACCACCTTATTGCATAGCGTTCACTGCACCTCTGTGATCATCTGCCTGCACCTGCTTAAAATGATCCCAGACTGAGGATTTTTTTCCCCTCCTGCCTTCTTACCTGCCCCGGCGGATGCACTGCTGCCAGCGCTGCTGGGAGGGGGAGAAGTTCATGGCACTGGGTGGAGGGTCAGACATCACCTCAGCTACAGACATCTCCTCTGCGGCACTAGTGTCTGCCTCTTCCTCACTGTCTGCTATTACGGTGATGTCCCACAAAGGGGAGTACTGGGACCCTGAGGCTAGACTGCCCATGCCCACCATGCTGCTGGCAATCTTCCTGTGCCCCCCTCTGTAGCTGTTAGTGCTGGTGCTGCTACTCCTCTCCCTACTGACATTGCCCGGGGATCGGGCCCAGCCTCTAGCAGCTGAGATGGGATCCACCAGCTTTGGACTGCTGGGGATTGCCTCAACAGTGGGGGACATTGGTGGCCCTGGAGGAACATCAGAAACAGCACCAGCACCTGCTCCAGCACCACCACCAGCAGAGACAGATGCAGCCTCAAGTCCTGAAGGCCTTCCAGTGCCCTACATGGCAGAGAAGGAGGACACTGCCAGGAGGCACCGCTGATCCACTGAAGCCTGTGCCCTAAAGCAGGCCTACTTAGTTTTTTGGGGGGGGGATGTGCTCTGCCTCTGACTACTGCTGCTGCTTGCTGCCACTCCCCTGGCACAGCCTCACCCACCTCTGGCACATGCCCCATTGCCTCCCCTATGGGCAGCAGACCGGCCTGTCCTTCCCTTATCCATTTCTCCCTCCAAAGTAATGTTTTTATTTTTATATTGGGGTTTTTTTGTTTGTTTTTTTATTTAATTTTTTAATCTAATATTGTATATATATATATATATATATATATATATATAAACTATTCTAAATGCTATGAACTAAATGGATTATCTAATCAGTAAAGTAAACAGGCCTACTCCTACAAAAACTAAAACTAAACCACTAAGCTATCTCTTACACTATGCTAACTCCTACATCTATCTATCTATCTATCTATCTATCTATCTATCTGGGATGGGGGGGAATCACAAACAACACAAGGATGGGTATAAAACTGAAACGAAACCTAAATCAATCTAATAATCCTACTCTAAATGAAAAAACAGGGGAAGGGAATCAGGGATGGAATATATGGGAGAGGGAAAGAATTCAATGGAGGTGGGAGGGAGGAAGGAAGATTGAACACAGGGAACACAGGGAGGGGTAAAAACAAAAAATAACCACTAATCTATCAAAGCTAAGCTAAATAAATGAATGAGAATATGAAGGTAGATGGGTTGGATGGGTGAAATGGGAGGAGGATGGCAGGAGCTGGGAAATGCTGGGAGAGGGATCCTTCTGAAACGCCTGCTGTTCAGGAACAGTGACTAGCTCATAAGGTGTTGGGAAGGGGTGTCTGCCTCACCACAAGCCCCATTGACTCTGTGCAGCCTAACCTGTGGCCAATTGCAGACTGCGAAGCCAGTGGTCTGAGGCGGAAAGGGATGGTGATTCGGCAGGCTGGCTGCTACTCCAAGTCTCTCCACCCCTGGTGCCTGGAAGTCTTCTCCTCAGCTGAGTCAGATGACTTCCCCTCCCTGCTACATTTGGTCTTCTAGTGACCTGTCAGTGACACCACGTTTTAGCCACCTGAACTGAACCGAACGTGATCTGAACTGACCGAACTGTTCAGTCATTTCGACATTCGTAATGGAGTTCGGTTCAGTCTGTTCGTGTTCGGATTCAGGTTTGGGTTCGGTTTCAGTCATATGAACAGGCCGAGTTCGGGCCGAACTCTGAACTTCTGAACGGCATTCACCCATCCCTATCCAATAGTGTCAAGATGAGCCTGGAGCTGTCAGGCAACCACCTGTTCAATAACCTTTCCTAAAAAGGGAAGGTTAGAGACAAAGTTATAGTTGGAGGGGAAGTCAGCATCTAAAGATGGTTTCTTAAGCGAGGACCGGATGACTGCATTTTTAAGATTGTCTGGTATTGTACCCCCCTGAAGAAAGGTGTTGACAAACCCAGCCAGCAATGGCTCCAACAGCTCTTGGATGTCTTTCACCAGCCTGGACAGGAAAGGATCTAATGCATAACTGGTTGCCTCCATCACTCCAAGAAAATCCTCCACATTGGTGGAAGATACTGATTGAAACTGATTCAAACGAACAGGACAAGTTTGAGCTTACATAACCTCAAACTCCAACGCTGAAGTTAAAATAGAAGCACCCAAGTCGTGATGAATATGAGCAATTTTTTCAGCAGAGTAATTACTAAAAATATTGCATTGGGCGGTAGATGATTTTAATTCCTAGTGGACACAGGCCAGATTAACCAGACCTCTCACCATCCGGAACATCTCCACTGGATGAAACTTTGCAGATGCTATGATAGCAGAGAAGAACGGCTTCTTTGCCACTAACACAGCCACAACATAGTCCTTCAAGAATGATCTATGTTGTAAGCGGGCATCTTCAGCACAAATCGGGCACCACCTGTACTCTACTGCCTACCCTCTCACTTTAATGTTTTAGGTCCTCTGTATAACACAGGGACTGGACCTCTGCTTTCACATCAGTGGGAGATGAGGCCTGGATGTGATCGTGTCAATGGCTGTGGTCAAAATATTGCTCCATAAGGTAACTTGGTTATCGACAGAGTAGCCATCAAGGTCAGTGGGGATATTAGGGCTGAACTGAGTAGAAGAAAAAGTATTTGCCAGTATTTCTGAGTAGCCAACTACCAGGCCCGAATTTTTTGTGAGCTGCTTGGCAATACTGTTGAACACTCAGTAACATTCAGTACTCAGTAAAGTACTCATACTCAGTAAATTCCAGAGTATTTTGTTGAGTATTTTACCAAGTCCCCTACATGGCAGAAAGGAAGGGGATCAGGAAGGGGCAATAAAACAAACTCATCAAGAGGATGTGACCTGTGGAGATGAAGTGGAGACAACAAGCCCCCAGATGTCATCGGTGAACACCCCACCCCACCCCTATGAGGTCCCCAGCAACCCCAATGAGGTCCCCAGAAACCCCAATGAGGTCCCCAGCACTGCACGTCTCCCAGCTGCAGGCCAGGAGATCAGGACACTGTCTTTTCTCTGGGAGCATTCAGGGAAATATAGACCAGAATGCTCCCAGAGAGCATTAGAATGCTGGCTTTCTGGGAGCATGCTGGATTACATTTCTGAGTATGCTCTCAAATAAAAGATGGTGGCCTGATCTCCTGGCCTGCAGCCAGGAGACATGGAGTGCTGGGTGTATATCACTGGCGGTGGCAATGGCAGGCAGGAAGCTGGCTCTGAGAATGCCTGATTCTTGCGAGATTCTCTAGACAAGACAGAAAATCTCATTGAGAAGCCTATTCTTGTTGAGATTTTTAAGAATGGTGAAATCTCATTTCAATCCTAGCAAGGATCTGGCACAGGAACAGCAGCCACTGTCTGTCTGTCAGCTAATGCTGCAGGCTGGAAGTGAGCAGACCTCCCACCACCACGAGTTGCCTGTCAGCTGATGGTGTGGCCGGGAGAAGCTCCTGTCACCAGGGAGGGAGGGAGTAACCAAATGAGGTCACCTTACCTGGGGGTGGTGAATCCAAGAGCTGAGCCCAGAACAGCCCCACATAGTCCCTCAGTTCCTCCCACCCTATGTAGCTGTGAGGCCTGCTCCTGGAGCAGCAGTGGTTACATCAGAAGTATGCAGTATGTGGCACAGGCAATGCCTCTGCCCATGTGCCAGGTAGGGACCTACAACTCCCAGGCAAGGGGGACTGGCCCACAGGGTGTTGACTGAGTGCAGCTCTGCCCAGGCAGAGCCACTGGTTTCCCTGCATGCTGTACGCTGGCTGGGAGGAGTCAGGCAGTGATGACAGTGCTTCGGGTTGGGGCTGGGGCCATGTACAGCACCCAGCCAAGATTACTCTGGCCCAGAGTCCAGGAGCGATCTACTGCCACCAGCTTCTTTTCATGGAGCCAATTCTGCTTCTGGCAGCCACCAAAATAGCGGTGGTTGCTGCTCCTGTACCCAAGTCCTGCCCATGTGTTTGGTTCCTCAGTCCAACCTAGAGTGTGGGACCAGTGTGGCAGCTGCATGTATGTTCTGCTGCTCTCCATGACTGTCCAACAGGCAGCTTCAATTCCCCTCTCTGGGTTGGGTACATGATCCGGTTGGCCACTGTCTCATGTTTTTGCCCCAAGAGACAATAGATAACTGAATGCAGTTTGAGAAATATGCTAAAGTAAATAATTGGGTTGGGGGTGCTAGGAAACAGCTTTCCAGGTGAAGGAAACTAGGGATGGGTGAACAGATCGTGGTTCGGGTTCGGCCATTCGGTTTGGCCACGTTCGGTTTGTGCGTTGGCGTTTGGCCGTTCGGTTTAGCCGCGTTCAGTTCATATGTTCGTGTTCAGCCGTTCGGGTGGATTTCCGAGTTCGTGTTTGGCCGTTCAGTTTGGCTGTGTACGGTTCATGTGTTCGGGTTCGGCCGTTCGCCATTTGGGTGGATCACCGAGATCGTGTTCAGTGTTTGGTGTTTGGCGTTCGGCCTAAAAATATCGCGAGCACATGGGAAGCGGAAATAGCACCAGAAACCGGAAATTTGTGTGCGTGTGGAGCTCTGAGGCGAGTGGGGGGGTGTTTGAGTCGGTGGCTGCTTGGTTCATGTGTTTTGGCTGTGATTGTGTTGGGTTTGGCTGTGCTGTGTGCTTGGGTGGGTTGGTGTGTGTCATGGGTGACTGTTGGTTTGTGCTGTGTGGGGTTTTTGGAAAAACAAAAACAAAAACAATGAAGAAGGTTTCTCACATCCTCCGGCTGGGGGCACATTTGCTGGTGGAGGAGGAGGAGGAGGAACCGGTGAACGCCGCTGCCCCTGCTACACCTGCTGTGGCACCGGTGGCACTGGCTTCCTCTTCTGATGAGGAGGAAGCCGTGGGCTCTACTGCCATTCCTGCCAGGTTTGTAAACTTTTTTTTACTTGTAATACAAGAAAGGCTGTATCAGTTAGATTGAGCTCAGATCACTGGCATGCGGGTGGGTGCGTGGGTGGTGGGCATCAATCAGGCACAAACAGTGGCCAACAGCAGGTGGCAGCGGATGTCTGCCACAGAGAGAGAGGGTACTGTAGTGTGGGGGACTCTTCCAGCAGTCAGGCATGAGCAATCCCCCACCCAAACATGTGCCAGCCTCTATCAAGGGTCACCACTCTCCAGTTGTTATCCCATTCCCTACGCACCCCCAAATAAGGGCAGTCTCATTCCTCCAGTCAGGGTCACATCTTGCGTTTCCATCCCTAGCACCCCAAGGAGGGCAGCAGGATTTGCACATGCCAGCCAGGGGCTTTCTAGTTGCAATATCTAGAATTCCCTAGCACCCCTGGGAGGGCAGGATTTGCACGTGCTTTATGGGGTTTTTTAGTTGCCATCCCTAGCACCCACAAGGAGGGAGGATTAGAGGCATCATCATAAATGCATGA